>OZ020500.1:16133490-16630207 GCA_963971365.1 Lasioglossum villosulum | reverse complement strand
CTACATGAATCTCCATGAATCTCCATGAATCTCCTCCATGAATCTCCATAAATCACCATGAATCTCCTTCATTAATCTCCATGAATCTCCATGAATCTCCATGAATATCCATGAATATCCATGAATCTCCATGTATCTCCATGTATCTCCATGAATCTCCTCCATGAATCTTCATGAATCTCCATGAATCTCCATGCATCTCCATGAATCTCCATGAATCTCCATGAACTTCCTCCATGAATCTCCATGAATCTCCATGAATATCCTCCATGAATCTCCATGAATCTCCATGAATTCCATGTATCTCCATGAATCTCCATGAATCTCCATGGATCTTCATGAATCTCCTCCATGAATCTTCATGAATCTCCATGAATCTCCATGCATCTCCATGAATCTCCATGAATCTCCATGAACCTCCTCCATGAATCTCCATGAATCTCCATGAATATCCTCCATGAATCTCCATGAATCTCCATGAATCTCCATGTATCTTCATGAATCTACATGAATCTCCATGAATCTCCATGAATCTCCTCCATGAATCTCCATGAATCACCATGAATCTCCTTCATCAATCTCCACGAATCTCCATGAATCTCCATGAATCTCCATGAATATCCATGAATATCCATGAATCTCCATGTATCTCCATGAATCTTCATGAATATCCATGAATCTCCATGAATATCCTCCATGAATCTCCATGAATCTCCATGAATCTCCATGAATCTCCTTCATCAATCTCCACGAATCTCCATGAATCTACATGAATCTCCATGAATCTCCATGAATCTCCATGAATCTCCTTGAATATCCATGAATATCCATGAATCTCCATGTATCTCCATGTATCTCCATGAATCTCCATGAATCTCCATGAATCTCCATGTATCTCTATGAATCTACATGAATCTCCATGAATCTCCATGAATCTCCTCCATAAATCACCATGAATCTCCTTCATCAATCTCCACGAATCTCCATGAATCTCCATGAATCTCCACGAATCTCCATGAATCTACATGAATATCCATGAATCTCCATGAATCTCCATGAATCTCCATGAATATCCATGAATATCCATGAATATCCATGAATCTATATGTATCTCCATGTATCTCCATGAATCTCCATGAATCTCCATGTATCTCCATGAATCTACATGAATCTCCATGAATCTCCATGAATCTCCTCCATGAATCTCCATGAATCTCCATGATATCCTGTATGAATCTTCATGAATCTCCATGAATCTCCATGCATCTCCATGAATCTCCATGAATCTTCATGAACCTCCTCCATGAATCTCCATGAATCTCCATGAATATCCATGAATCTCCATGAATCTCCATGAATCTCCATGTATCTCCATGAATCTACATGAATCTCCATGAATCTCCATGAATCTCCTCCATGAATCTCCATAAATCACCATGAATCTCCTTCATCAATCTCCATGAATCTCCATGAATCTCCATGAATATCCATGAATATCCATGAATCTCCATGTATCTCCATGTATCTCCATGAATCTCCTCCATGAATCTTCATGAATCTCCATGAATCTCCATGCATCTCCATGAATCTCCATGAATCTCCATGAACCTCCTCCATGAATCTCCATGAATCTCCATGAATATCCTCCATGAATCTCCATGAATCTCCATGAATCTCCATGTATCTCCATGAATCTCCATGAATCTCCATGGATCTCCTCCATGAATCTCCATGAATCTCCATGAATCTCCTTCATCAATCTCCACGAATCTCCATGAATCTCCATGAATCTCCATGAATCTCCATGAATATCCATGAATATCCATGAATCTCCATGTATCTCCATGTATCTCCATGAATCTCCATGAATCTCCATGAATCTCCATGTATCTCCATGAATCTACATGAATCTCCATGAATCTCCATGAATCTCCTCCATGAATCTCCATAAATCACCATGAATCTCCATGATATCCTGTATGAATCTTCATGAATCTCCATGAATCTCCATGCATCTCCATGAATCTCCATGAATCTCCATGACCCTCCTCCATGAATCTCCATGAATCTCCATGAATATCCATGAATCTCCATGAATCTCCATGAATCTCCATGAATATCCATGAATATCCATGAATCTCCATGTATCTCCATGTATCTCCATGAATCTCCTCCATGAATCTTCATGAATCTCCATGAATCTCCATGCATCTCCATGAATATCCATGAATCTCCATGAATCTCCATGTATCTCCATGAATCTACATGAATCTCCATGAATCTCCATGAATCTCCATGAATCTCCATGTATCTCCATGAATCTACATGAATCTCCATGAATCTCCATGAATCTCCTCCATGAATCTCCATAAATCACCATGAATCTCCTTCATCAATCTCCATGAATCTCCATGAATCTCCATGAATATCCATGAATATCCATGAATCTCCATGTATCTCCATGTATCTCCATGAATCTCCTCCATGAATCTTCATGAATCTCCATGAATCGCCATGCATCTCCATGAATCTCCATGAATCTCCATGAACCTCCTCCATGAATCTCCATGAATCTCCATGAATATCCTCCATGAATCTCCATGAATCTCCATGAATCTCCATGTATCTCCATGAATCTCCATGAATCTCCATGGATCTCCTCCATGAATCTCCATGAATCTCCATGAATCTCCTTCATCAATCTCCACGAATCTCCATGAATCTACATGAATCTCCATGAATCTCCATGAATATCCTCCATGAATCTCCATGAATCTCCATGAATCTCCATGAATCTCCATGAATATCCATGAATATCCATGAATCTCCATGTATCTCCATGAATCTCCATGAATCTACATGAATCTCCATGAATCTCCATGAATATCCTCCATGAATCTCCATGAATTTCCATGAATCTCCATGAATCTCCATGAATATCCATGAATATCCATGAATCTCCATGTATCTCCATGAATCTCCATGAATCTACATGAATCGCCATGAATCTCCATGAATCTCCATGAATCTCCATGAATATCCATGAATCTCCATGAATATCCATGAATCTTCATGAATCTCCTCCATGAATCTTCATGAATCTCCATGAATCTCCATGCATCTCCATGAATCTCCATGAATCTCCATGAACCTCCTCCATGAATCTCCATGTATCTACATGAATCTCCATGAATCTCCATGAATCTCCATGAATCTCCATGAATATCCATGAATATCCATGAATCTCCATGTATCTCCATGTATCTCCATGAATCTCCATGAATCTCCATGAATCTCCATGTATCTCCATGAATCTACATGAATCTCCATGAATCTCCATGAATCTCCTCCATGAGTCTCCATAAATCACCATGAATCTCCATGATATCCTGTATGAATCTTCATGAATCTCCATGAATCTCCATGCATCTCCATGAATCTCCATGAATCTCCATGACCCTCCTCCATGAATCTCCATGAATCTCCATGAATATCCATGAATCTCCATGAATCTCCATGAATATCCATGAATCTCCATGAATCTCCATGAATCTCCATGTATCTCCATGAATCTACATGAATCTCCATGAATCTCCATGAATCTCCATGAATCTCCTCCACGAATCTCCATAAATCACCATGAATCTCCTTCATCAATCTCCACGAATCTCCATGAATCTCCATGAATCTCCATGAATCTCCATGAATCTCCATGAATCTCCATGAATCTCCATGATATCCGGTATGAATCTTCATGAATCTCCATGAATCTCCATGCATCTCCATGAATCTCCATGAATCTCCTTGAACCTCCTCCATGAATCTCCATGAATCTCCATGAATATCCATGAACCTCCTCCATGAATCTCCATGAATCTCCATGAATCTCCATGAATCTCCTTCATCAATCTCCACGAATCTGCATGAATCTACATGAATCTCCATGAATCTCCATGTATCTCCATGAATATCCATGAATCTCCATGAATATCCATGAATCTTCATGAATCTCCTCCATGAATCTTCATGAATCTCCATGAATCTCCATGCATCTCCATGAATCTCCATGAATCTCCATGAACCTCCTCCATGAATCTCCATGAATCTACATGAATCTCCATGAATCTCCATGAATCTCCATGAATCTCCATGAATATCCATGAATATCCATGAATCTCCATGTATCTCCATGTATCTCCATGAATCTCCATGAATCTCCATGAATCTCCATGTATCTCCATGAATCTACATGAATCTACATGAATCTCCATGAATCTCCATGAATCTCCTCCATGAATCTCCATAAATCACCATGAATCTCCATGATATCCTGTATGAATCTTCATGAATCTCCATGAATCTCCATGCATCTCCATGAATCTCCATGAATCTCCATGACCCTACTCCATGAATCTCCATGAATCTCCATGAATATCCATGAATCTCCATGAATCTCCATGAATATCCATGAATCTCCATGAATCTCCATGAATCTCCATGTATCTCCATGAATCTACATGAATCTCCATGAATCTCCATGAATCTCCATGAATCTCCTCCACGAATCTCCATAAATCACCATGAATCTCCTTCATCAATCTCCACGAATCTCCATGAATCTCCATGAATCTCCATGAATCTCCATGAATCTCCATGAATCTCCATGAATCTCCATGATATCCGGTATGAATCTTCATGAATCTCCATGAATCTCCATGCATCTCCATGAATCTCCATGAATCTCCATGAACCTCCTCCATGAATCTCCATGAATCTCCATGAATATCCATGAACCTCCTCCATGAATCTCCATGAATCTCCATGAATCTCCATGAATCTCCTTCATCAATCTCCACGAATCTCCATGAATCTACATGAATCTCCATGAATCTCCATGAATCTCCATGAATATCCATGAATCTCCTCCATGAATCTCCTCCATGAATCTTCATGAATCTCCATGGATCTCCATGCATCTCCATGAATCTCCATGAATCTCCATGAAGCTCCTCCATGAATCTCCATGAATCTCCATTATTATCCTCCATGAATCTCCATGAATCTCCATGAATCTCCATGTATCTCCATGAATCTACATGAATCTTCATGAATCTCCATGAATCTCCTCCATGAATCTCCATGAATCACCATGAATCTCCTTCATCAATCTCCACGAATCTCCATGAATCTCCATGAATCTCCATGAATCTCCATGAATATCCATGAATATCCATTAATCTCCATGTATCTCCATGAATCTGCATGAATCTCCATGAATCTCCATGCATCTCCATGAATCTCCATGAATCTCCATGAACCTCCTCCATGAATCTCCATGAATCTCCATGAATCTCCATGAACCTCCTCCATGAATCTCCATGAATCTCCATGAATATCCTCCATGAATCTCCATGAATCTCCATGAATATCCATGAATATCCATGAATCTCCATGTATCTCCATGAATCTCCATGAATATCCATGAATCTTCATGAATCTCCTCCATGAATCTTTATGAATCTCCATGCATCTCCATGAATCTGCATGAATCTCCATGAACCTCCTCCATGAATCTCCATGAATCTCCATGAATATCCTCCATGAATCTCCATGAATCTCCATGAACCTCCATGAATCTCCTTCATCAATCTCCACGAATCTCCATGAATCTACATGAATCTCCATGAATCTCCATGAATCTCCATGAATCTCCATGAATATCCATGAATCTCCATGAATATCCATGAATCTTCATGAATCTCCTCCATGAATCTTCATGAATCCCATGAATCTCCATGCATCTCCATGAATCTCCATGAATCTCCATGAACCTCCTCCATGAATCTCCATGAATCTACATGAATCTCCATGAATCTCCATGAATCTCCATGAATCTCCATGTATCTCCATGAATCTACATGAATCTCCATGAATCTCCATGAATCTCCTCCATGAATCTCCATAAATCACCATGAATCTCCTTCATCAATCTCCATGAATCTCCATGAATCTCCATGAATATCCATGAATATCCATGAATCTCCATGTATCTCCATGTATCTCCATGAATCTCCTCCATGAATCTTCATGAATCTCCATGAATCGCCATGCATCTCCATGAATCTCCATGAATCTCCATGAACCTCCTCCATGAATCTCCATGAATCTCCATGAATATCCTCCATGAATCTCCATGAATCTCCATGAATCTCCATGTATCTCCATGAATCTCCATGAATCTCCATGGATCTCCTCCATGAATCTCCATGAATCTCCATGAATCTCCTTCATCAATCTCCACGAATCTCCATGAATCTACATGAATCTCCATGAATCTCCATGAATATCCTCCATGAATCTCCATGAATCTCCATGAATCTCCATGAATCTCCATGAATATCCATGAATATCCATGAATCTCCATGTATCTCCATGAATCTCC
The DNA here is from genome assembly GCA_963971365.1 of Lasioglossum villosulum. Taxonomy (NCBI): domain Eukaryota; kingdom Metazoa; phylum Arthropoda; class Insecta; order Hymenoptera; family Halictidae; genus Lasioglossum; species Lasioglossum villosulum. The sequence goes on along the minus strand of OZ020500.1, from coordinate 16,623,765 downwards.
ATGAATCTACATGAATCTCCATGAATCTCCATGAATCTCCATGAATATCCTCCATGAATCTCCATGAATTTCCATGAATCTCCATGAATCTCCATGAATATCCATGAATATCCATGAATCTCCATGTATCTCCATGAATCTCCATGAATCTACATGAATCGCCATGAATCTCCATGAATCTCCATGAATCTCCATGAATATCCATGAATCTCCATGAATATCCATGAATCTTCATGAATCTCCTCCATGAATCTTCATGAATCTCCATGAATCTCCATGCATCTCCATGAATCTCCATGAATCTCCATGAACCTCCTCCATGAATCTCCATGTATCTACATGAATCTCCATGAATCTCCATGAATCTCCATGAATCTCCATGAATATCCATGAATATCCATGAATCTCCATGTATCTCCATGTATCTCCATGAATCTCCATGAATCTCCATGAATCTCCATGTATCTCCATGAATCTACATGAATCTCCATGAATCTCCATGAATCTCCTCCATGAGTCTCCATAAATCACCATGAATCTCCATGATATCCTGTATGAATCTTCATGAATCTCCATGAATCTCCATGCATCTCCATGAATCTCCATGAATCTCCATGACCCTCCTCCATGAATCTCCATGAATCTCCATGAATATCCATGAATCTCCATGAATCTCCATGAATATCCATGAATCTCCATGAATCTCCATGAATCTCCATGTATCTCCATGAATCTACATGAATCTCCATGAATCTCCATGAATCTCCATAAATCACCATGAATCTCCTTCATCAATCTCCACGAATCTCCATGAATCTCCATGAATCTCCATGAATCTCCATGAATCTCCATGAATCTCCATGAATCTCCATGAATCTCCATGATATCCGGTATGAATCTTCATGAATCTCCATGAATCTCCATGCATCTCCATGAATCTCCTTGAACCTCCTCCATGAATCTCCATGAATCTCCATGAATATCCATGAACCTCCTCCATGAATCTCCATGAATCTCCATGAATCTCCATGAATCTCCTTCATCAATCTCCACGAATCTCCATGAATCTACATGAATCTCCATGAATCTCCATGTATCTCCATGAATATCCATGAATCTCCATGAATATCCATGAATCTTCATGAATCTCCTCCATGAATCTTCATGAATCTCCATGAATCTCCATGCATCTCCATGAATCTCCATGAATCTCCATGAACCTCCTCCATGAATCTCCATGAATCTACATGAATCTCCATGAATCTCCATGAATCTCCATGAATCTCCATGAATATCCATGAATATCCATGAATATCCATGAATCTTCATGAATCTCCTCCATGAATCTTCATGAATCTCCATGAATCTCCATGTATCTCCATGAATCTACATGAATCTACATGAATCTCCATGAATCTCCATGAATCTCCTCCATGAATCTCCATAAATCACCATGAATCTCCATGATATCCTGTATGAATCTTCATGAATCTCCATGAATCTCCATGCATCTCCATGAATCTCCATGAATCTCCATGACCCTACTCCATGAATCTCCATGAATCTCCATGAATATCCATGAATCTCCATGAATCTCCATGAATATCCATGAATCTCCATGAATCTCCATGAATCTCCATGTATCTCCATGAATCTACATGAATCTCCATGAATCTCCATGAATCTCCATGAATCTCCTCCACGAATCTCCATAAATCACCATGAATCTCCTTCATCAATCTCCACGAATCTCCATGAATCTCCATGAATCTCCATGAATCTCCATGAATCTCCATGAATCTCCATGAATCTCCATGATATCCGGTATGAATCTTCATGAATCTCCATGAATCTCCATGCATCTCCATGAATCTCCATGAATCTCCATGAACCTCCTCCATGAATCTCCATGAATCTCCATGAATATCCATGAACCTCCTCCATGAATCTCCATGAATCTCCATGAATCTCCATGAATCTCCTTCATCAATCTCCACGAATCTCCATGAATCTACATGAATCTCCATGAATCTCCATGAATCTCCATGAATATCCATGAATCTCCTCCATGAATCTCCTCCATGAATCTTCATGAATCTCCATGGATCTCCATGCATCTCCATGAATCTCCATGAATCTCCATGAAGCTCCTCCATGAATCTCCATGAATCTCCATTATTATCCTCCATGAATCTCCATGAATCTCCATGAATCTCCATGTATCTCCATGAATCTACATGAATCTTCATGAATCTCCATGAATCTCCTCCATGAATCTCCATGAATCACCATGAATCTCCTTCATCAATCTCCACGAATCTCCATGAATCTCCATGAATCTCCATGAATCTCCATGAATATCCATGAATATCCATTAATCTCCATGTATCTCCATGAATCTGCATGAATCTCCATGAATCTCCATGCATCTCCATGAATCTCCATGAATCTCCATGAACCTCCTCCATGAATCTCCATGAATCTCCATGAATCTCCATGAACCTCCTCCATGAATCTCCATGAATCTCCATGAATATCCTCCATGAATCTCCACGAATCTCCATGAATATCCATGAATATCCATGAATCTCCATGTATCTCCATGAATCTCCATGAATATCCATGAATCTTCATGAATCTCCTCCATGAATCTTCATGAATCTCCATGCATCTCCATGAATCTGCATGAATCTCCATGAACCTCCTCCATGAATCTCCATGAATCTCCATGAATATCCTCCATGAATCTCCATGAATCTCCATGAACCTCCATGAATCTCCTTCATCAATCTCCACGAATCTCCATGAATCTACATGAATCTCCATGAATCTCCATGAATCTCCATGAATCTCCATGAATATCCATGAATCTCCATGAATATCCATGAATCTTCATGAATCTCCTCCATGAATCTTCATGAATCCCATGAATCTCCATGCATCTCCATGAATCTCCATGAATCTCCATGAACCTCCTCCATGAATCTCCATGAATCTACATGAATCTCCATGAATCTCCATGAATCTCCATGAATCTCCATGAATATCCATGAATATCCATGAATCTCCATGTATCTCCATGTATCTCCATGAATCTCCATGAATCTCCATGAATCTCCATGACCCTCCTCCATGAATCTCCATGAATCTCCATGAATATCCATGAATCTCCATGAATCTCCATGAATATCCATGAATCTCCATGAATCTCCATGAATCTCCATGTATCTCCATGAATCTACATGAATCTCCATGAATCTCCATGAATCTCCTCCACGAATCTCCATAAATCACCATGAATCTCCTTCATCAATCTCCACGAATCTCCATGAATCTCCATGAATCTCCATGAATCTCCATGAATCTCCATGAATCTCCATGAATCTCCATGAATCTCCATGATATCCGGTATGAATCTTCATGAATCTCCATGAATCTCCATGCATCTCCATGAATCTCCATGAATCTCCATGAACCTCCTCCATGAATCTCCATGAATCTCCATGAATATCCATGAACCTCCTCCATGAATCTCCATGAATCTCCATGAATCTCCATGAATCTCCTTCATCAATCTCCACGAATCTCCATGAATCTACATGAATCTCCATGAATCTCCATGAATCTACATGAATCTCCATGAATATCCATGAATATCCATTAATCTCCATGAATATCCATGAATATCCATTAATCTCCATGTATCTCCATGAATCTCCATGAATATCCATGAATCTTCATGAATCTCCTTCATCAATCTCCACGAATCTCCATGAATCTACATGAATCTCCATGAATCTCCATGAATCTCCATGAATCTCCATGAATATCCATGAATATCCATGAATCTCCATGTATCTCCATGTATCTCCATGAATCTCCATGAATATCCATGAATCTTCATGAATCTCCATGCATCTCCATGAATATCCATGAATCTCCATGAATCTCCATGTATCTCCATGAATCTACATGAATCTCCATGAATCTCCATGAATCTCCATGAATCTCCATGTATCTCCATGAATCTACATGAATCTCCATGAATCTCCATGAATCTCCTCCATGAATCTCCATAAATCACCATGAATCTCCTTCATCAATCTCCATGAATCTCCATGAATCTCCATGAATATCCATGAATATCCATGAATCTCCATGTATCTCCATGTATCTCCATGAATCTCCTCCATGAATCTTCATGAATCTCCATGAATCGCCATGCATCTCCATGAATCTCCATGAATCTCCATGAACCTCCTCCATGAATCTCCATGAATCTCCATGAATATCCTCCATGAATCTCCATGAATCTCCATGAATCTCCATGTATCTCCATGAATCTCCATGAATCTCCATGGATCTCCTCCATGAATCTCCATGAATCTCCATGAATCTCCTTCATCAATCTCCACGAATCTCCATGAATCTACATGAATCTCCATGAATCTCCATGAATATCCTCCATGAATCTCCATGAATCTCCATGAATCTCCATGAATCTCCATGAATATCCATGAATCTCCATGAATCTCCATGAATATCCATGAATCTCCATGAATCTCCATGAATCTCCATGTATCTCCATGAATCTACATGAATCTCCATGAATCTCCATGAATCTCCTCCACGAATCTCCATAAATCACCATGAATCTCCTTCATCAATCTCCACGAATCTCCATGAATCTCCATGAATCTCCATGAATCTCCATGAATCTCCATGAATCTCCATGAATCTCCATGAATCTCCATGATATCCGGTATGAATCTTCATGAATCTCCATGAATCTCCATGCATCTCCATGAATCTCCATGAATCTCCATGAACCTCCTCCATGAATCTCCATGAATCTCCATGAATATCCATGAACCTCCTCCATGAATCTCCATGAATCTCCATGAATCTCCATGAATCTCCTTCATCAATCTCCACGAATCTCCATGAATCTACATGAATCTCCATGAATCTCCATGAATCTACATGAATCTCCATGAATATCCATGAATATCCATTAATCTCCATGTATCTCCATGAATCTCCATGAATATCCATGAATCTTCATGAATCTCCTTCATCAATCTCCACGAATCTCCATGAATCTACATGAATCTCCATGAATCTCCATGAATCTCCATGAATCTCCATGAATATCCATGAATATGCATGAATCTCCATGTATCTCCATGTATCTCCATGAATCTCCATGAATATCCATGAATCTTCATGAATCTCCATGCATCTCCATGAATATCCATGAATCTCCATGAATCTCCATGTATCTCCATGAATCTACATGAATCTCCATGAATCTCCATGAATCTCCATGAATCTCCATGTATCTCCATGAATCTACATGAATCTCCATGAATCTCCATGAATCTCCTCCATGAATCTCCATAAATCACCATGAATCTCCTTCATCAATCTCCATGAATCTCCATGAATCTCCATGAATATCCATGAATATCCATGAATCTCCATGTATCTCCATGTATCTCCATGAATCTCCTCCATGAATCTTCATGAATCTCCATGAATCGCCATGCATCTCCATGAATCTCCATGAATCTCCATGAACCTCCTCCATGAATCTCCATGAATCTCCATGAATATCCTCCATGAATCTCCATGAATCTCCATGAATCTCCATGTATCTCCATGAATCTCCATGAATCTCCATGGATCTCCTCCATGAATCTCCATGAATCTCCATGAATCTCCTTCATCAATCTCCACGAATCTCCATGAATCTACATGAATCTCCATGAATCTCCATGAATATCCTCCATGAATCTCCATGAATCTCCATGAATCTCCATGAATCTCCATGAATATCCATGAATATCCATGAATCTCCATGTATCTCCATGAATCACCATGAATCTACATGAATCTCCATGAATCTCCATGAATCTCCATGAATATCCTCCATGAATCTCCATGAATTTCCATGAATCTCCATGAATCTCCATGAATATCCATGAATATCCATGAATCTCCATGTATCTCCATGAATCTCCATGAATCTACATGAATCGCCATGAATCTCCATGAATCTCCATGAATCTCCATGAATATCCATGAATCTCCATGAATATCCATGAATCTTCATGAATCTCCTCCATGAATCTTCATGAATCTCCATGAATCTCCATGCATCTCCATGAATCTCCATGAATCTCCATGAACCTCCTCCATGAATCTCCATGTATCTACATGAATCTCCATGAATCTCCATGAATCTCCATGAATCTCCATGAATATCCATGAATATCCATGAATCTCCATGTATCTCCATGTATCTCCATGAATCTCCATGAATCTCCATGAATCTCCATGTATCTCCATGAATCTACATGAATCTCCATGAATCTCCATGAATCTCCTCCATGAGTCTCCATAAATCACCATGAATCTCCATGATATCCTGTATGAATCTTCATGAATCTCCATGAATCTCCATGCATCTCCATGAATCTCCATGAATCTCCATGACCCTCCTCCATGAATCTCCATGAATCTCCATGAATATCCATGAATCTCCATGAATCTCCATGAATATCCATGAATCTCCATGAATCTCCATGAATCTCCATGTATCTCCATGAATCTACATGAATCTCCATGAATCTCCATGAATCTCCATGAATCTCCTCCACGAATCTCCATAAATCACCATGAATCTCCTTCATCAATCTCCACGAATCTCCATGAATCTCCATGAATCTCCATGAATCTCCATGAATCTCCATGAATCTCCATGAATCTCCATGATATCCGGTATGAATCTTCATGAATCTCCATGAATCTCCATGCATCTCCATGAATCTCCATGAATCTCCATGAACCTCCTCCATGAATCTCCATGAATCTCCATGAATATCCATGAACCTCCTCCATGAATCTCCATGAATCTCCATGAATCTCCATGAATCTCCTTCATCAATCTCCACGAATCTCCATGAATCTACATGAATCTCCATGAATCTCCATGTATCTCCATGAATATCCATGAATCTCCTCCATGAATATCCATGAATCTTCATGAATCTCCTCCATGAATCTTCATGAATCTCCATGAATCTCCATGCATCTCCATGAATCTCCATGAATCTCCATGAACCTCCTCCATGAATCTCCATGAATCTACATGAATCTCCATGAATCTCCATGAATCTCCATGAATCTCCATGAATATCCATGAATATCCATGAATCTCCATGTATCTCCATGTATCTCCATGAATCTCCATGAATCTCCATGAATCTCCATGTATCTCCATGAATCTACATGAATCTACATGAATCTCCATGAATCTCCATGAATCTCCTCCATGAATCTCCATAAATCACCATGAATCTCCATGATATCCTGTATGAATCTTCATGAATCTCCATGAATCTCCATGCATCTCCATGAATCTCCATGAATCTCCATGACCCTACTCCATGAATCTCCATGAATCTCCATGAATATCCATGAATCTCCATGAATCTCCATGAATATCCATGAATCTCCATGAATCTCCATGAATCTCCATGTATCTCCATGAATCTACATGAATCTCCATGAATCTCCATGAATCTCCATGAATCTCCTCCACGAATCTCCATAAATCACCATGAATCTCCTTCATCAATCTCCACGAATCTCCATGAATCTCCATGAATCTCCATGAATCTCCATGAATCTCCATGAATCTCCATGAATCTCCATGATATCCGGTATGAATCTTCATGAATCTCCATGAATCTCCATGCATCTCCATGAATCTCCATGAATCTCCATGAACCTCCTCCATGAATCTCCATGAATCTTCATGAATATCCATGAACCTCCTCCATGAATCTCCATGAATCTCCATGAATCTCCATGAATCTCCTTCATCAATCTCCACGAATCTCCATGAATCTACATGAATCTCCATGAATCTCCATGAATCTCCATGAATATCCATGAATCTCCTCCATGAATCTCCTCCATGAATCTTCATGAATCTCCATGGATCTCCATGCATCTCCATGAATCTCCATGAATCTCCATGATGCTCCTCCATGAATCTCCATGAATCTCCATTATTATCCTCCATGAATCTCCATGAATCTCCATGAATCTCCATGTATCTCCATGAATCTACATGAATCTTCATGAATCTCCATGAATCTCCTCCATGAATCTCCATGAATCACCATGAATCTCCTTCATCAATCTCCACGAATCTCCATGAATCTCCATGAATCTCCATGAATCTCCATGAATATCCATGAATATCCATTAATCTCCATGTATCTCCATGAATCTGCATGAATCTCCATGAATCTCCATGCATCTCCATGAATCTCCATGAATCTCCATGAACCTCCTCCATGAATCTCCATGAATCTCCATGAATCTCCATGAACCTCCTCCATGAATCTCCATGAATCTCCATGAATATCCTCCATGAATCTCCATGAATCTCCATGAATATCCATGAATATCCATGAATCTCCATGTATCTCCATGAATCTCCATGAATATCCATGAATCTTCATGAATCTCCTCCATGAATCTTCATGAATCTCCATGCATCTCCATGAATCTGCATGAATCTCCATGAACCTCCTCCATGAATCTCCATGAATCTCCATGAATCTCCATGAATCTCCTTCATCAATCTCCACGAATCTCCATGAATCTACATGAATCTCCATGAATCTCCATGTATCTCCATGAATATCCATGAATCTCCATGAATATCCATGAATCTTCATGAATCTCCTCCATGAATCTTCATGAATCTCCATGAATCTCCATGCATCTCCATGAATCTCCATGAATCTCCATGAATCTCCATGAATCTCCATGAATATCCATGAATCTCCATGAATCTCCATGAATCTCCATGAATCTCCATGATATCCTGTATGAATCTTCATGAATCTCCATGAATCTCCATGAATCTCCATGAATCTCCATGAATATCCTCCATGAATCTCCATGAATCTCCATGAATATCCATGAATATCCATGAATCTCCATGTATCTCCATGAATCTCCATGAATATCCATGAATCTTCATGAATCTCCTCCATGAATCTTCATGAATCTCCATGAATCTCCATGAATCTCCATGAATATCCTCCATGAATCTCCATGAATTTCCATGAATCTCCATGAATCTCCATGAATATCCATGAATATCCATGAATCTCCATGTATCTCCATGAATCTCCATGAATCTACATGAATCGCCATGAATCTCCATGAATCTCCATGAATCTCCATGAATATCCATGAATCTCCATGAATATCCATGAATCTTCATGAATCTCCTCCATGAATCTTCATGAATCTCCATGAATCTCCATGCATCTCCATGAATCTCCATGAATCTCCATGAACCTCCTCCATGAATCTCCATGTATCTACATGAATCTCCATGAATCTCCATGAATCTCCATGAATCTCCATGAATATCCATGAATATCCATGAATCTCCATGTATCTCCATGTATCTCCATGAATCTCCATGAATCTCCATGAATCTCCATGTATCTCCATGAATCTACATGAATCTCCATGAATCTCCATGAATCTCCTCCATGAGTCTCCATAAATCACCATGAATCTCCATGATATCCTGTATGAATCTTCATGAATCTCCATGAATCTCCATGCATCTCCATGAATCTCCATGCATCTCCATGACCCTCCTCCATGAATCTTCATGAATCTCCATGAATATCCATGAATCTCCATGAATCTCCATGAATCTCCATGAATCTCCATGAATCTCCATGAATATCCATGAATCTCCATGAATCTCCATGAATCTCCATGAATCTCCATGATATCCTGTATGAATCTTCATGAATCTCCATGAATCTCCATGAATCTCCATGAATCTCCATGAATATCCTCCATGAATCTCCATGAATCTCCATGAATATCCATGAATATCCATGAATCTCCATGTATCTCCATGAATCTCCATGAATATCCATGAATCTTCATGAATCTCCTCCATGAATCTTCATGAATCTCCATGCATCTCCATGAATCTGCATGAATCTCCATGAACCTCCTCCATGAATCTCCATGAATCTCCATGAATCTCCTTCATCAATCTCCACGAATCTCCATGAATCTACATGAATCTCCATGAATCTCCATGTATCTCCATGAATATCCATGAATCTCCATGAATATCCATGAATCTTCATGAATCTCCTCCATGAATCTTCATGAATCTCCATGAATCTCCATGCATCTCCATGAATCTCCATGAATCTCCATGAACCTCCTCCATGAATCTCCATGAATCTACATGAATCTCCATGAATCTCCATGAATCTCCATGAATCTCCATGAATATCCATGAATATCCATGAATCTCCATGTATCTCCATGTATCTCCATGAATCTCCATGAATCTCCATGAATCTCCATGTATCTCCATGAATCTACATGAATCTACATGAATCTCCATGAATCTCCATGAATCTCCTCCATGAATCTCCATAAATCACCATGAATCTCCATGATATCCTGTATGAATCTTCATGAATCTCCATGAATCTCCATGCATCTCCATGAATCTCCATGAATCTCCATGACCCTACTCCATGAATCTCCATGAATCTCCATGAATATCCATGAATCTCCATGAATCTCCATGAATATCCATGAATCTCCATGAATCTCCATGAATCTCCATGTATCTCCATGAATCTACATGAATCTCCATGAATCTCCATGAATCTCCATGAATCTCCTCCACGAATCTCCATAAATCACCATGAATCTCCTTCATCAATCTCCACGAATCTCCATGAATCTCCATGAATCTCCATGAATCTCCATGAATCTCCATGAATCTCCATGAATCTCCATGATATCCGGTATGAATCTTCATGAATCTCCATGAATCTCCATGCATCTCCATGAATCTCCATGAATCTCCATGAACCTCCTCCATGAATCTCCATGAATCTCCATGAATATCCATGAACCTCCTCCATGAATCTCCATGAATCTCCATGAATCTCCATGAATCTCCTTCATCAATCTCCACGAATCTCCATGAATCTACATGAATCTCCATGAATCTCCATGAATCTCCATGAATATCCATGAATCTCCTCCATGAATCTCCTCCATGAATCTTCATGAATCTCCATGGATCTCCATGCATCTCCATGAATCTCCATGAATCTCCATGAAGCTCCTCCATGAATCTCCATGAATCTCCATTATTATCCTCCATGAATCTCCATGAATCTCCATGAATCTCCATGTATCTCCATGAATCTACATGAATCTTCATGAATCTCCATGAATCTCCTCCATGAATCTCCATGAATCACCATGAATCTCCTTCATCAATCTCCACGAATCTCCATGAATCTCCATGAATCTCCATGAATCTCCATGAATATCCATGAATATCCATTAATCTCCATGTATCTCCATGAATCTGCATGAATCTCCATGAATCTCCATGCATCTCCATGAATCTCCATGAATCTCCATGAACCTCCTCCATGAATCTCCATGAATCTCCATGAATCTCCATGAACCTCCTCCATGAATCTCCATGAATCTCCATGAATATCCTCCATGAATCTCCATGAATCTCCATGAATATCCATGAATATCCATGAATCTCCATGTATCTCCATGAATCTCCATGAATATCCATGAATCTTCATGAATCTCCTCCATGAATCTTCATGAATCTCCATGCATCTCCATGAATCTGCATGAATCTCCATGAACCTCCTCCATGAATCTCCATGAATCTCCATGAATATCCTCCATGAATCTCCATGAATCTCCATGAACCTCCATGAATCTCCTTCATCAATCTCCACGAATCTCCATGAATCTACATGAATCTCCATGAATCTCCATGAATCTCCATGAATCTCCATGAATATCCATGAATCTCCATGAATATCCATGAATCTTCATGAATCTCCTCCATGAATCTTCATGAATCCCATGAATCTCCATGCATCTCCATGAATCTCCATGAATCTCCATGAACCTCCTCCATGAATCTCCATGAATCTACATGAATCTCCATGAATCTCCATGAATCTCCATGAATCTCCATGAATATCCATGAATATCCATGAATCTCCATGTATCTCCATGTATCTCCATGAATCTCCATGAATCTCCATGAATCTCCATGACCCTCCTCCATGAATCTCCATGAATCTCCATGAATATCCATGAATCTCCATGAATCTCCATGAATATCCATGAATCTCCATGAATCTCCATGAATCTCCATGTATCTCCATGAATCTACATGAATCTCCATGAATCTCCATGAATCTCCTCCACGAATCTCCATAAATCACCATGAATCTCCTTCATCAATCTCCACGAATCTCCATGAATCTCCATGAATCTCCATGAATCTCCATGAATCTCCATGAATCTCCATGAATCTCCATGATATCCGGTATGAATCTTCATGAATCTCCATGAATCTCCATGCATCTCCATGAATCTCCATGAATCTCCATGAACCTCCTCCATGAATCTCCATGAATCTCCATGAATATCCATGAACCTCCTCCATGAATCTCCATGAATCTCCATGAATCTCCATGAATCTCCTTCATCAATCTCCACGAATCTCCATGAATCTACATGAATCTCCATGAATCTCCATGAATCTACATGAATCTCCATGAATATCCATGAATATCCATTAATCTCCATGTATCTCCATGAATCTCCATGAATATCCATGAATCTTCATGAATCTCCTTCATCAATCTCCACGAATCTCCATGAATCTACATGAATCTCCATGAATCTCCATGAATCTCCATGAATCTCCATGAATATCCATGAATATCCATGAATCTCCATGTATCTCCATGTATCTCCATGAATCTCCATGAATATCCATGAATCTTCATGAATCTCCTCCATGAATCTTCATGAATCTCCATGAATCTCCATGCATCTCCATGAATCTCCATGAATCTCCCTGAACCTCCTCCATCAATCTCCATGAATCTCCATGAATATCCTCCATGAATCTCCATGAATCTCCATGAATATCCATGAATATCCATGAATCTCCATGTATCTCCATGAATCTCCATGAATATCCATGAATCTTCATGAATCTCCTCCATGAATCTTCATGAATCTCCATGAATCTCCATGCATCTCCATGAATCTCCATGAATCTCCATGAATCTCCATGAATATCCTCCATGAATCTCCATGAATCTCCATGAATCTCCATGAATCTCCTTCATCAATCTCCACGAATCTCCATGAATCTACATGAATCTCCATGAATCTCCTCCATGAATCTCCATGAATCACCATGAATCTCCTTCATCAATCTCCACGAATCTCCATGAATCTCCATGAATCTCCATGAATCTCCATGAATATCCATGAATATCCATTAATCTCCATGTATCTACATGAATCTCCATGAATCTCCATGAATCTACATGAATCTCCATGAATATCCATGAATATCCATTAATCTCCATGTATCTCCATGAATCTCCATGAATCTCCATGAATCTCCATGAATCTCCATGAATATCCATGAATCTCCATGAATATCCATGAATCTCCATGAATATCCATGAATCTTCATGAATCTCCTCCATGAATCTTCATGAATCCCATGAATCTCCATGCATCTCCATGAATCTCCATGAATCTCCATGAACCTCCTCCATGAATCTCCATGAATCTACATGAATCTCCATGAATCTCCATGAATCTCCATGAATCTCCATGAATATCCATGAACCTCCTCCATGAATCTCCATGAATCTCCATGAATCTCCATGAATCTCCTTCATCAATCTCCACGAATCTCCATGAATCTACATGAATCTCCATGAATCTCCATGAATCTCCATGAATCTCCATGAATATCCATGAATATCCATCAATCTCCATGAACCTCCTCCATGAATCTCCATGAATCTCCATGAATATCCTCCATGAATCTCCATGAATCTCCTTCATCAATCTCCACGAATCTCCATGAATCTACATGAATCTCCATGAATCTCCATGAATCTCCATGAATCTCCATGAATATCCATGAATCTCCATGAATATCCATGAATCTTCATGAATCTCCTCCATGAATCTTCATGAATCCCATGAATCTCCATGCATCTCCATGAATCTCCATGAATCTCCATGAACCTCCTCCATGAATCTCCATGAATCTACATGAATCTCCATGAATCTCCATGAATCTCCATGAATCTCCATGAATATCCATGAATATCCATGAATCTCCATATATCTCCATGAATCTCCATGTATCTCCATGAATCTCCATGAATCTCCATGAATCTCCATGAATCTCCTCCACGAATCTCCATAAATCACCATGAATCTCCTTCATCAATCTCCACGAATCTCCATGAATCTCCATGAATCTCCATGAATCTCCATGAATCTCCATGAATCTCCATGAATCTCCATGAATCTCCATGATATCCGGTATGAATCTTCATGAATCTCCATGAATCTCCATGCATCTCCATGAATCTCCATGAATCTCCATGAACCTCCTCCATGAATCTCCATGAATCTCCATGAATATCCATGAACCTCCTCCATGAATCTCCATGAATCTCCATGAATCTCCATGAATCTCCTTCATCAATCTCCACGAATCTCCATGAATCTACATGAATCTCCATGAATCTCCATGAATCTACATGAATCTCCATGAATATCCATGAATATCCATTAATCTCCATGTATCTCCATGAATCTCCATGAATATCCATGAATCTTCATGAATCTCCTTCATCAATCTCCACGAATCTCCATGAATCTACATGAATCTCCATGAATCTCCATGAATCTCCATGAATATCCATGAATATCCATGAATCTCCATGTATCTCCATGTATCTCCATGAATCTCCATGAATATCCATGAATCTTCATGAATCTCCTCCATGAATCTTCATGAATCTCCATGAATCTCCATGCATCTCCATGAATCTCCATGAATCTCCATGAACCTCCTCCATGAATCTCCATGAATCTCCATGAATATCCTCCATGAATCTCCATGAATCTCCATGAATATCCATGAATATCCATGAATCTCCATGTATCTCCATGAATCTCCATGAATATCCATGAATCTTCATGAATCTCCTCCATGAATCTTCATGAATCTCCATGAATCTCCATGCATCTCCATGAATCTCCATGAATCTCCATGAACCTCCTCCATGAATCTCCATGAATCTCCATGAATATCCTCCATGAATCTCCATGAATCTCCATGAATCTCCATGAATCTCCTTCATCAATCTCCACGAATCTCCATGAATCTACATGAATCTCCATGAATCTCCATGAATCTCCATGAATCTCCATGAATATCCATGAATCTCCATGAATATCCATGAATCTTCATGAATCTCCTCCATGAATCTTCATGAATCCCATGAATCTCCATGCATCTCCATGAATCTCCATGAATCTGCATGAACCTCCTCCATGAATCTCCATGAATCTACATGAATCTCCATGAATCTCCATGAATCTCCATGAATCTCCATGAATATCCATGAATATCCATGAATCTCCATGTATCTCCATGTATCTCCATGAATCTCCATGAATCTCCATGAATCTCCATGTATCTCCATGAATCTACATGAATCTCCATGAATCTCCATGAATCTCCTCCATGAATCTCCATAAATCACCATGAATCTTCATGAATCTCCTCCATGAATCTTCATGAATCTCCATGAATCTCCATGCATCTCCATGAATCTCCATGAATCTCCATGAACCTCCTCCATGAATCTCCATGAATCTCCATGAATATCCTCCATGAATCTCCATGAATCTCCATGAATCTCCATGTATCTCCATGAATCTACATGAATCTCCATGAATCTCCATGAATCTGCTCCATGAATCTCCATGAATCACCATGAATCTCCTTCATCAATCTCCACCAATCTCCATGAATCTCCATGAATCTCCATGAATATCCATGAATATCCATGAATCTCCATGTATCTCCATGAATCTCCATGAATATCCATGAATCTCCATGAATATCCTCCATGAATCTCCATGAATCTCCATGAATCTCCATGAATCTCCTTCATCAATCTCCACGAATCTCCATGAATCTACATGAATCTCCATGAATCTCCATGACCCTCCTCCATGAATCTCCATGAATCTCCATGAATATCCATGAATCTCCATGAATCTCCATGAATATCCATGAATCTCCATGAATCTCCATGAATCTCCATGTATCTCCATGAATCTACATGAATTTCCATGAATCTCCATGAATCTCCTCCACGAATCTCCATAAATCACCATGAATCTCCTTCATCAATCTCCACGAATCTCCATGAATCTCCATGAATCTCCATGAATCTCCATGAATCTCTATGAATCTCCATGAATCTCCATGAATCTCCATGATATCCGGTATGAATCTTCATGAATCTCCATGAATCTCCATGCATCTCCATGAATCTCCATGAATCTCCATGAACCTCCTCCATGAATCTCCATGAATCTCCATGAATATCCATGAACCTCCTCCATGAATCTCCATGAATCTCCATGAATCTCCATGAATCTCCTTCATCAATCTCCACGAATCTCCATGAATATCCATGAACCTCCTCCATGAATCTCCATGAATCTCCATGAATCTCCTTCATCAATCTCCACGAATCTCCATGAATCTACATGAATCTCCATGAATCTCCATGAATCTCCATGAATCTCCATGAATATCCATGAATATCCATTAATCTCCATGTATCTCCATGAATCTCCATGAATATCCATGAATCTTCATGAATCTCCTCCATGAATCTTCATGAATCTCCATGAATCTCCATGCATCTCCATGAATCTCCATGAATATCCATGAATCTTCATGAATCTCCTCCATGAATCTTCATGAATCCCATGAATCTCCATGCATCTCCATGAATCTCCATGAATCTCCATGAACCTCCTCCATGAATCTCCATGAATCTACATTAATCTCCATGAATCTCCATGAATCTCCATGAATCTCCATGAATATCCATGAACCTCCTCCATGAATCTCCATGAATCTCCATGAATCTCCATGAATCTCCTTCATCAATCTCCACGAATCTCCATGAATCTACATGAATCTCCATGAATCTCCATGAATCTCCATGAATCTCCATGAATATCCATGAATATCCATGAATATCCATGAATCTCCATGAACCTCCTCCATGAATCTCCATGAATCTCCATGAATATCCTCCATGAATCTCCATGAATCTCCTTCATCAATCTCCACGAATCTCCATGAATCTACATGAATCTCCATGAATCTCCATGAATCTCCATGAATCTCCATGAATATCCATGAATCTCCATGAATATCCATGAATCTTCATGAATCTCCTCCATGAATCTTCATGAATCCCATGAATCTCCATGCATCTCCATGAATCTCCATGAATCTCCATGAACCTCCTCCATGAATCTCCATGAATCTACATGAATCTCCATGAATCTCCATGAATCTCCATGAATCTCCATGAATATCCATGAATATCCATGAATCTCCATATATCTCCATGTATCTCCATGAATCTCCATGAATCTCCATGTATCTCCATGAATCTACATGAATCTCCATGAATCTCCATGAATCTCCTCCATGAATCTCCATAAATCACCATGAATCTCCATGATATCCTGTATGAATCTTCATGAATCTCCATGAATCTCCATGCATCTCCATGAATCTCCATGAATCTCCATGACCCTCCTCCATGAATCTCCATGAATCTCCATGAATATCCATGAATCTCCATGAATCTCCATGAATATCCATGAATCTCCATGAATCTCCATGAATCTCCATGTATCTCCATGAATCTACATGAATCTCCATGAATCTCCATGAATCTCCTCCACGAATCTCCATAAATCACCATGAATCTCCTTCATCAATCTCCACGAATCTCCATGAATCTCCATGAATCTCCATGAATCTCCATGAATCTCCATGAATCTCCATGAATCTCCATGAATCTCCATGATATCCGGTATGAATCTTCATGAATCTCCATGAATCTCCATGCATCTCCATGAATCTCCATGAATCTCCATGAACCTCCTCCATGAATCTCCATGAATCTCCATGAATATCCATGAACCTCCTCCATGAATCTCCATGAATCTCCATGAATCTCCATGAATCTCCTTCATCAATCTCCACGAATCTCCATGAATCTACATGAATCTCCATGAATCTCCATGAATCTACATGAATCTCCATGAATATCCATGAATATCCATTAATCTCCATGTATCTCCATGAATCTCCATGAATATCCATGAATCTTCATGAATCTCCTTCATCAATCTCCACGAATCTCCATGAATCTACATGAATCTCCATGAATCTCCATGAATCTCCATGAATATCCATGAATATCCATGAATCTCCATGTATCTCCATGTATCTCCATGAATCTCCATGAATATCCATGAATCTTCATGAATCTCCTCCATGAATCTTCATGAATCTCCATGAATCTCCATGCATCTCCATGAATCTCCATGAATCTCCATGAACCTCCTCCATGAATCTCCATGAATCTCCATGAATATCCTCCATGAATCTCCATGAATCTCCATGAATATCCATGAATATCCATGAATCTCCATGTATCTCCATGAATCTCCATGAATATCCATGAATCTTCATGAATCTCCTCCATGAATCTTCATGAATCTCCATGAATCTCCATGCATCTCCATGAATCTCCATGAATCTCCATGAACCTCCTCCATGAATCTCCATGAATCTCCATGAATATCCTCCATGAATCTCCATGAATCTCCATGAATCTCCATGAATCTCCTTCATCAATCTCCACGAATCTCCATGAATCTACATGAATCTCCATGAATCTCCATGAATCTCCATGAATCTCCATGAATATCCATGAATCTCCATGAATATCCATGAATCTTCATGAATCTCCTCCATGAATCTTCATGAATCCCATGAATCTCCATGCATCTCCATGAATCTCCATGAATCTGCATGAACCTCCTCCATGAATCTCCATGAATCTACATGAATCTCCATGAATCTCCATGAATCTCCATGAATCTCCATGAATATCCATGAATATCCATGAATCTCCATGTATCTCCATGTATCTCCATGAATCTCCATGAATCTCCATGAATCTCCATGTATCTCCATGAATCTACATGAATCTCCATGAATCTCCATGAATCTCCATAAATCACCATGAATCTTCATGAATCTCCTCCATGAATCTTCATGAATCTCCATGAATCTCCATGCATCTCCATGAATCTCCATGAATCTCCATGAACCTCCTCCATGAATCTCCATGAATCTCCATGAATATCCTCCATGAATCTCCATGAATCTCCATGAATCTCCATGTATCTCCATGAATCTACATGAATCTCCATGAATCTCCATGAATCTCCTCCATGAATCTCCATGAATCACCATGAATCTCCTTCATCAATCTCCACCAATCTCCATGAATCTCCATGAATCTCCATGAATATCCATGAATATCCATGAATCTCCATGTATCTCCATGAATCTCCATGAATATCCATGAATCTCCATGAATATCCTCCATGAATCTCCATGAATCTCCATGAATCTCCATGAATCTCCTTCATCAATCTCCACGAATCTCCATGAATCTACATGAATCTCCATGAATCTCCATGACCCTCCTCCATGAATCTCCATGAATCTCCATGAATATCCATGAATCTCCATGAATCTCCATGAATATCCATGAATCTCCATGAATCTCCATGAATCTCCATGTATCTCCATGAATCTACATGAATTTCCATGAATCTCCATGAATCTCCTCCACGAATCTCCATAAATCACCATGAATCTCCTTCATCAATCTCCACGAATCTCCATGAATCTCCATGAATCTCCATGAATCTCCATGAATCTCTATGAATCTCCATGAATCTCCATGAATCTCCATGATATCCGGTATGAATCTTCATGAATCTCCATGAATCTCCATGCATCTCCATGAATCTCCATGAATCTCCATGAACCTCCTCCATGAATCTCCATGAATCTCCATGAATATCCATGAACCTCCTCCATGAATCTCCATGAATCTCCATGAATCTCCATGAATCTCCTTCATCAATCTCCACGAATCTCCATGAATCTACATGAATCTCCATGAATCTCCATGAATCTCCATGAATCTCCATGAATATCCATGAATATCCATTAATCTCCATGTATCTCCATGAATCTCCATGAATATCCATGAATCTTCATGAATCTCCTCCATGAATCTTCATGAATCTCCATGAATCTCCATGCATCTCCATGAATCTCCATGAATCTCCATGAACCTCCTCCATGAATCTCCATGAATCTCCATGAATATCCATGAACCTCCTCCATGAATCTCCATGAATCTCCATGAATCTCCATGAATCTCCTTCATCAATCTCCACGAATCTCCATGAATCTACATGAATCTCCATGAATCTCCATGAATCTCCATGAATCTCCATGAATATCCATGAATATCCATGAATCTCCATGTATCTCCATGTATCTCCATGAATCTCCATGAATATCCATGAATCTTCATGAATCTCCTCCATGAATCTTCATGAATCTCCATGAATCTCCATGCATCTCCATGAATCTCCATGAATCTCCATGAACCTCCTCCATGAATCTCCATGAATCTCCATGAATATCCTCCATGAATCTCCATGAATCTCCATGAATATCCATGAATATCCATGAATCTCCATGTATCTCCATGAATCTCCATGAATCTCCATGAATATCCATGAATCTCCATGAATATCCATGAATCTTCATGAATCTCCTCCATGAATCTTCATGAATCCCATGAATCTCCATGCATCTCCATGAATCTCCATGAATCTGCATGAACCTCCTCCATGAATCTCCATGAATCTACATGAATCTCCATGAATCTCCATGAATCTCCATGAATCTTCATGAATCTCCATGAATCTCCATGCATCTCCATGAATCTCCATGAATCTCCATGAACCTCCTCCATGAATCTCCATGAATCTCCATGAATATCCTCCATGAATCTCCATGAATCTCCATGAATCTCCATGAATCTCCTTCATCAATCTCCACGAATCTCCATGAATCTACATGAATCTCCATGAATCTCCATGAATCTCCATGAATCTCCATGAATATCCATGAATCTCCATGAATATCCATGAATCTTCATGAATCTCCTCCATGAATCTCCATAAATCACCATGAATCTTCATGAATCTCCTCCATGAATCTTCATGAATCTCCATGAATCTCCATGCATCTCCATGAATCTCCATGAATCTCCATGAACCTCCTCCATGAATCTCCATGAATCTCCATGAATATCCATGAATATCCATGAATCTCCATGTATCTCCATGAATCTCCATGAATATCCATGAATCTCCATGAATATCCTCCATGAATCTCCATGAATCTCCATGAATCTCCATGAATCTCCTTCATCAATCTCCACGAATCTCCATGAATCTACATGAATCTCCATGAATCTCCATGACCCTCCTCCATGAATCTCCATGAATCTCCATGAATATCCATGAATCTCCATGAATCTCCATGAATATCCATGAATCTCCATGAATCTCCATGAATCTCCATGTATCTCCATGAATCTACATGAATTTCCATGAATCTCCATGAATCTCCTCCACGAATCTCCATAAATCACCATGAATCTCCTTCATCAATCTCCACGAATCTCCATGAATCTCCATGACTCTCCATGAATCTCCATGAATCTCTATGAATCTCCATGAATCTCCATGAATCTCCATGATATCCGGTATGAACCTTCATGAATCTCCATGAATCTCCATGCATCTCCATGAATCTCCATGAATCTCCATGAACCTCCTCCATGAATCTCCATGAATCTCCATGAATATCCATGAACCTCCTCCATGAATCTCCATGAATCTCCATGAATCTCCATGAATCTCCTTCATCAATCTCCACGAATCTCCATGAATCTACATGAATCTCCATGAATCTCCATGAATCTCCATGAATCTCCATGAATATCCATGAATATCCATTAATCTCCATGTATCTCCATGAATCTCCATGAATATCCATGAATCTTCATGAATCTCCTCCATGAATCTTCATGAATCTCCATGAATCTCCATGCATCTCCATGAATCTCCATGAATCTCCATGAACCTCCTCCATGAATCTCCATGAATCTCCATGAATATCCATGAACCTCCTCCATGAATCTCCATGAATCTCCATGAATCTCCATGAATCTCCTTCATCAATCTCCACGAATCTCCATGAATCTACATGAATCTCCATGAATCTCCATGAATCTCCATGAATCTCCATGAATATCCATGAATATCCATGAATCTCCATGTATCTCCATGTATCTCCATGAATCTCCATGAATATCCATGAATCTCCATGATATCCGGTATGAATCTTCATGAATCTCCATGAACCTCCTCCATGAATCTCCATGAATCTCCATGAATCTCCATGAACCTCCTCCATGAATCTCCATGAATCTCCATGAATATCCTCCATGAATCTCCATGAATCTCCATGAATATCCATGAATATCCATGAATCTCCATGTATCTCCATGAATCTCCATGAATATCCATGAATCTTCATGAATCTCCTCCATGAATCTTCATGAATCTCCATGAATCTCCATGCATCTCCATGAATCTCCATGAATCTCCATGAATCTCCATGAACCTCCTCCATGAATCTCCATGAATCTCCATGAATATCCTCCATGAATCTCCATGAATCTCCATGAATCTCCATGAATCTCCTTCATCAATCTCCACGAATCTCCATGAATCTACATGAATCTCCATGAATCTCCATGAATCTCCATGAATATCCATGAATCTCCATGAATATCCATGAATCTTCATGAATCTCCTCCATGAATCTTCATGAATCCCATGAATCTCCATGCATCTCCATGAATCTCCATGACTCTCCATGAACCTCCTCCATGAATCTCCATGAATCTACATGAATCTCCATGAATCTAGATGAATCTCCATGAATCTCCATGAATCTCCATGAATATCCATGAATATCCATGAATCTCCATGTATCTCCATGTATCTCCATGAATCTCCATGAATCTCCATGAATCTCCATGTATCTCCATGAATCAACATGAATCTCCATGAATCTCCATGAATCTCCTCCATGAATCTCCATAAATCACCATGAATCTCCATGATATCCTGTATAAATCTTCATGAATCTCCATGAATCTCCATGCATCTCCATGAATCTCCATGAATCTCCATGACCCTCCTCCATGAATCTCCATGAATCTCCATGAATATCCATGAATCTCCATGAATCTCCATGAATATCCATGAATCTTCATGAATCTCCTCCATGAATCTCCTCCATGAATCTTCATGAATCTCCATGAATCTCCATGCATCTCCATGAATCTCCATGAATCTCCATGAAGCTCCTCCATGAATCTCCATGAATCTCCATTAATATCCTCCATGAATCTCCATGAATCTCCATGAATCTCCATGTATCTCCATGAATCTACATGAATCTTCATGAATCTCCATGAATCTCCTCCATGAATCTCCATGAATCACCATGAATCACCTTCATCAATCTCCACGAATCTCCATGAATCTCCATGAATCTCCATGAATCTCCACGAATCTCCATGAATCTACATGAATCTCCATGAATCTCCATGACCCTCCTCCATGAATCTCCATGAATCTCCATGACCCTCCTCCATGAATCTCCATGAATCTCCATGAATATCCATGAATCTCCATGAATCTCCATGAATATCCATGAATCTCCATGAATCTCCATGAATCTCCATGTATCTCCATGAATCTACATGAATTTCCATGAATCTCCATGAATCTCCTCCACGAATCTCCATAAATCACCATGAATCTCCTTCATCAATCTCCACGAATCTCCATGAATCTCCATGACTCTCCATGAATCTCCATGAATCTCTGTGAATCTCCATGAATCTCCATGAATCTCCATGATATCCGGTATGAATCTTCATGAATCTCCATGAATCTCCATGCATCTCCATGAATCTCCATGAATCTCCATGAACCTCCTCCATGAATCTCCATGAATCTCCATGAATATCCATGAACCTCCTCCATGAATCTCCATGAATCTCCATGAATCTCCATGAATCTCCTTCATCAATCTCCACGAATCTCCATGAATCTACATGAATCTCCATGAATCTCCATGAATCTCCATGAATCTCCATGAATATCCATGAATATCCATTAATCTCCATGTATCTCCATGAATCTCCATGAATATCCATGAATCTTCATGAATCTCCTCCATGAATCTTCATGAATCTCCATGAATCTCCATGCATCTCCATGAATCTCCATGAATCTCCATGAACCTCCTCCATGAATCTCCATGAATCTCCATGAATATCCATGAACCTCCTCCATGAATCTCCATGAATCTCCATGAATCTCCATGAATCTCCTTCATCAATCTCCACGAATCTCCATGAATCTACATGAATCTCCATGAATCTCCATGAATCTCCATGAATCTCCATGAATATCCATGAATATCCATGAATCTCCATGTATCTCCATGTATCTCCATGAATCTCCATGAATATCCATGAATCTCCATGCATCTCCATGAATCTCCATGAATCTCCATGAACCTCCTCCATGAATCTCCATGAATCTCCATGAATCTCCATGAACCTCCTCCATGAATCTCCATGAATCTCCATGAATATCCTCCATGAATCTCCATGAATCTCCATGAATATCCATGAATATCCATGAATCTCCATGTATCTCCATGAATCTCCATGAATATCCATGAATCTTCATGAATCTCCTCCATGAATCTTCATGAATCTCCATGAATCTCCATGCATCTCCATGAATCTCCATGAATCTCCATGAATCTCCATGAACCTCCTCCATGAATCTCCATGAATCTCCATGAATATCCTCCATGAATCTCCATGAATCTCCATGAATCTCCATGAATCTCCTTCATCAATCTCCACGAATCTCCATGAATCTACATGAATCTCCATGAATCTCCATGAATCTCCATGAATATCCATGAATCTCCATGAATATCCATGAATCTTCATGAATCTCCATGACTCTCCATGAACCTCCTCCATGAATCTCCATGAATCTACATGAATCTCCATGAATCTAGATGAATCTCCATGAATCTCCATGAATCTCCATGAATATCCATGAATATCCATGAATCTCCATGTATCTCCATGTATCTCCATGAATCTCCATGAATCTCCATGAATCTCCATGAATCTCCATGTATCTCCATGAATCAACATGAATCTCCATGAATCTCCATGAATCTCCTCCATGAATCTCCATAAATCACCATGAATCTCCATGATATCCTGTATAAATCTTCATGAATCTCCATGAATCTCCATGCATCTCCATGAATCTCCATGAATCTCCATGACCCTCCTCCATGAATCTCCATGAATCTCCATGAATATCCATGAATCTCCATGAATCTCCATGAATATCCATGAATCTTCATGAATCTCCTCCATGAATCTCCTCCATGAATCTTCATGAATCTCCATGAATCTCCATGCATCTCCATGAATCTCCATGAATCTCCATGAAGCTCCTCCATGAATCTCCATGAATCTCCATTAATATCCTCCATGAATCTCCATGAATCTCCATGAATCTCCATGTATCTCCATGAATCTACATGAATCTTCATGAATCTCCATGAATCTCCTCCATGAATCTCCATGAATCACCATGAATCTCCTTCATCAATCTCCACGAATCTCCATGAATCTCCATGAATCTCCATGAATCTCCATGAATATCCATGAATATCCATTAATCTCCATGTATCTCCATGAATCTCCATGAATATCCATGAATCTTCATGAATCTCCTCCATGAATCTTCATGAATCTCCATGAATCTCCATGCATCTCCATGAATCTCCATGAATCTCCATGAATCTCCATGATATCCGGTATGAATCTTCATGAATCTCCATGAATCTCCATGCATCTCCATGAATCTCCATGAATCTCCATGAACCTCCTCCATGAATCTCCATGAATCTCCATGAATATCCATGAACCTCCTCCATGAATCTCCATGAATCTCCATGAATATCCATGAACCTCCTCCATGAATCTCCATGAATCTCCATGAATCTCCATGAATCTCCTTCATCAATCTCCACGAATCTCCACGAATCTACATGAATCTCCATGAATCTCCATGAATCTCCATGAATCTCCATGAATATCCATGAATATCCATGAATCTCCATGTATCTCCATGTATCTCCATGAATATCCATGAATCTTCATGAATCTCCTCCATGAATCTTCATGAATCTCCATGAATCTCCATGCATCTCCATGAATCTCCATGAATCTCCTCCACGAATCTCCATAAATCACCATGAATCTCCTTCATCAATCTCCACGAATCTCCATGAATCTCCATGAATCTCCATGAATCTCCATGAATCTCCATGAATCTCCATGAATCTCCATGATATCCGGTATGAATCTTCATGAATCTCCATGAATCTCCATGCATCTCCATGAATCTCCATGAATCTCCATGAACCTCCTCCATGAATCTCCATGAATCTCCATGAATATCCATGAACCTCCTCCATGAATCTCCATGAATCTCCATGAATCTCCATGAATCTCCTTCATCAATCTCCACGAATCTCCATGAATCTACATGAATCTCCATGAATCTCCATGAATCTCCATGAATCTCCATGAATATCCATGAATATCCATTAATCTCCATGTATCTCCATGAATCTCCATGAATATCCATGAATCTTCATGAATCTCCTCCATGAATCTTCATGAATCTCCATGAATCTCCATGCATCTCCATGAATCTCCATGAATCTCCATGAACCTCCTCCATGAATCTCCATGAATCTCCATGAATATCCATGAACCTCCTCCATGAATCTCCATGAATCTCCATGAATCTCCATGAATCTCCTTCATCAATCTCCACGAATCTCCATGAATCTACATGAATCTCCATGAATCTCCATGAATCTCCATGAATCTCCATGAATATCCATGAATATCCATGAATCTCCATGTATCTCCATGTATCTCCATGAATCTCCATGAATATCCATGAATCTCCATGATATCCGGTATGAATCTTCATGAATCTCCATGAACCTCCTCCATGAATCTCCATGAATCTCCATGAATCTCCATGAACCTCCTCCATGAATCTCCATGAATCTCCATGAATATCCTCCATGAATCTCCATGAATCTCCATGAATATCCATGAATATCCATGAATCTCCATGTATCTCCATGAATCTCCATGAATATCCATGAATCTTCATGAATCTCCTCCATGAATCTTCATGAATCTCCATGAATCTCCATGCATCTCCATGAATCTCCATGAATCTCCATGAATCTCCATGAACCTCCTCCATGAATCTCCATGAATCTCCATGAATATCCTCCATGAATCTCCATGAATCTCCATGAATCTCCATGAATCTCCTTCATCAATCTCCACGAATCTCCATGAATCTACATGAATCTCCATGAATCTCCATGAATCTCCATGAATATCCATGAATCTCCATGAATATCCATGAATCTTCATGAATCTCCTCCATGAATCTTCATGAATCCCATGAATCTCCATGCATCTCCATGAATCTCCATGACTCTCCATGAACCTCCTCCATGAATCTCCATGAATCTACATGAATCTCCATGAATCTAGATGAATCTCCATGAATCTCCATGAATCTCCATGAATATCCATGAATATCCATGAATATCCATGAATCTCCATGTATCTCCATGTATCTCCATGAATCTCCATGAATCTCCATGAATCTCCATGTATCTCCATGAATCAACATGAATCTCCATGAATCTCCATGAATCTCCTCCATGAATCTCCATAAATCACCATGAATCTCCATGATATCCTGTATAAATCTTCATGAATCTCCATGAATCTCCATGCATCTCCATGAATCTCCATGAATCTCCATGACCCTCCTCCATGAATCTCCATGAATCTCCATGAATATCCATGAATCTCCATGAATCTCCATGAATATCCATGAATCTTCATGAATCTCCTCCATGAATCTTCATGAATCTCCATGAATCTCCATGCATCTCCATGAATCTCCATGAATCTCCATGAAGCTCCTCCATGAATCTCCATGAATCTCCAATTAATATCCTCCATGAATCTCCATGAATCTCCATGAATCTCCATGTATCTCCATGAATCTACATGAATCTTCATGAATCTCCATGAATCTCCTCCATGAATCTCCATGAATCACCATGAATCTCCTTCATCAATCTCCACGAATCTCCATGAATCTCCATGAATCTCCATGAATCTCCACGAATCTCCATGAATCTACATGAATCTCCATGAATCTCCATGACCCTCCTCCATGAATCTCCATGAATCTCCATGACCCTCCTCCATGAATCTCCATGAATCTCCATGAATATCCATGAATCTCCATGAATCTCCATGAATATCCATGAATCTCCATGAATCTCCATGAATCTCCATGTATCTCCATGAATCTACATGAATTTCCATGAATCTCCATGAATCTCCTCCACGAATCTCCATAAATCACCATGAATCTCCTTCATCAATCTCCACGAATCTCCATGAATCTCCATGACTCTCCATGAATCTCCATGAATCTCTATGAATCTCCATGAATCTCCATGAATCTCCATGATATCCGGTATGAATCTTCATGAATCTCCATGAATCTCCATGCATCTCCATGAATCTCCATGAATCTCCATGAACCTCCTCCATGAATCTCCATGAATCTCCATGAATATCCATGAACCTCCTCCATGAATCTCCATGAATCTCCATGAATCTCCATGAATCTCCTTCATCAATCTCCACGAATCTCCATGAATCTACATGAATCTCCATGAATCTCCATGAATCTCCATGAATCTCCACGAATCTCCATGAATCTACATGAATCTCCATGAATCTCCATGAATCTCCATGAATCTCCATGAATATCCATGAATATCCATGAATCTCCATGTATCTCCATGTATCTCCATGAATCTCCATGAATATCCATGAATCTCCATGCATCTCCATGAATCTCCATGAATCTCCATGAACCTCCTCCATGAATCTCCATGAATCTCCATGAATCTCCATGAACCTCCTCCATGAATCTCCATGAATCTCCATGAATATCCTCCATGAATCTCCATGAATCTCCATGAATATCCATGAATATCCATGAATCTCCATGTATCTCCATGAATCTCCATGAATATCCATGAATCTTCATGAATCTCCTCCATGAATCTTCATGAATCTCCATGAATCTCCATGCATCTCCATGAATCTCCATGAATCTCCATGAATCTCCATGAACCTCCTCCATGAATCTCCATGAATCTCCATGAATATCCTCCATGAATCTCCATGAATCTCCATGAATCTCCATGAATCTCCTTCATCAATCTCCACGAATCTCCATGAATCTACATGAATCTCCATGAATCTCCATGAATCTCCATGAATATCCATGAATCTCCATGAATATCCATGAATCTTCATGAATCTCCATGACTCTCCATGAACCTCCTCCATGAATCTCCATGAATCTACATGAATCTCCATGAATCTAGATGAATCTCCATGAATCTCCATGAATCTCCATGAATATCCATGAATATCCATGAATCTCCATGTATCTCCATGTATCTCCATGAATCTCCATGAATCTCCATGAATCTCCATGTATCTCCATGAATCAACATGAATCTCCATGAATCTCCATGAATCTCCTCCATGAATCTCCATAAATCACCATGAATCTCCATGATATCCTGTATAAATCTTCATGAATCTCCATGAATCTCCATGCATCTCCATGAATCTCCATGAATCTCCATGACCCTCCTCCATGAATCTCCATGAATCTCCATGAATATCCATGAATCTCCATGAATCTCCATGAATATCCATGAATCTTCATGAATCTCCTCCATGAATCTCCTCCATGAATCTTCATGAATCTCCATGAATCTCCATGCATCTCCATGAATCTCCATGAATCTCCATGAAGCTCCTCCATGAATCTCCATGAATCTCCATTAATATCCTCCATGAATCTCCATGAATCTCCATGAATCTCCATGTATCTCCATGAATCTACATGAATCTTCATGAATCTCCATGAATCTCCTCCATGAATCTCCATGAATCACCATGAATCTCCTTCATCAATCTCCACGAATCTCCATGAATCTCCATGAATCTCCATGAATCTCCATGAATATCCATGAATATCCATTAATCTCCATGTATCTCCATGAATCTCCATGAATATCCATGAATCTTCATGAATCTCCTCCATGAATCTTCATGAATCTCCATGAATCTCCATGCATCTCCATGAATCTCCATGAATCTCCATGAATCTCCATGATATCCGGTATGAATCTTCATGAATCTCCATGAATCTCCATGCATCTCCATGAATCTCCATGAATCTCCATGAACCTCCTCCATGAATCTCCATGAATCTCCATGAATATCCATGAACCTCCTCCATGAATCTCCATGAATCTCCATGAATATCCATGAATATCCATGAATCTCCATGTATCTCCATGTATCTCCATGAATATCCATGAATCTTCATGAATCTCCTCCATGAATCTCCTCCATGAATCTTCATGAATCTCCATGAATCTCCATGCATCTCCATGAATCTCCATGAATCTCCTCCACGAATCTCCATAAATCACCATGAATCTCCTTCATCAATCTCCACGAATCTCCATGAATCTCCATGAATCTCCATGAATCTCCATGAATCTCCATGAATCTCCATGAATCTCCATGATATCCGGTATGAATCTTCATGAATCTCCATGAATCTCCATGCATCTCCATGAATCTCCATGAATCTCCATGAACCTCCTCCATGAATCTCCATGAATCTCCATGAATATCCATGAACCTCCTCCATGAATCTCCATGAATCTCCATGAATCTCCATGAATCTCCTTCATCAATCTCCACGAATCTCCATGAATCTACATGAATCTCCATGAATCTCCATGAATCTCCATGAATCTCCATGAATATCCATGAATATCCATGAATCTCCATGTATCTCCATGTATCTCCATGAATATCCATGAATCTTCATGAATCTCCTCCATGAATCTCCTCCATGAATCTTCATGAATCTCCATGAATCTCCATGCATCTCCATGAATCTCCATGAATCTCCATGAAGCTCCTCCATGAATCTCCATGAATCTCCATTAATATCCTCCATGAATCTCCATGAATCTCCATGAATCTCCATGTATCTCCATGAATCTACATGAATCTTCATGAATCTCCATGAATCTCCTCCATGAATCTCCATGAATCACCATGAATCTCCTTCATCAATCTCCACGAATCTCCATGAATCTCCATGAATCTCCATGAATCTCCATGAATATCCATGAATATCCATTAATCTCCATGTATCTCCATGAATATCCATGAATATCCATGAATCTTCATGAATCTCCTCCATGAATCTTCATGAATCTCCATGAATCTCCATGCATCTCCATGAATCTCCATGAATCTCCATGAACCTCCTCCATGAATCTCCATGAATCTCCATGAATATCCATGAACCTCCTCCATGAATCTCCATGAATCTCCATGAATCTCCATGAACCTCCTTCATCAATCTCCACGAATCTCCATGAATCTACATGAATCTCCATGAATCTCCATGAATCTCCATGAATCTCCATGAATATCCATGAATATCCATGAATCTCCATGTATCTCCATGTATCTCCATGAATCTCCATGAATATCCATGAATCTTCATGAATCTCCTCCATGAATCTTCATGAATCTCCATGAATCTCCATGCATCTCCATGAATCTCCATGAATCTCCATGAACCTCCTCCATGAATCTCCATGAATCTCCATGAATATCCATGAACCTCCTCCATGAATCTCCATGAATCTCCATGAATCTCCATGAACCTCCTTCATCAATCTCCACGAATCTCCATGAATCTACATGAATCTCCATGAATCTCCATGAATCTCCATGAATCTCCATGAATATCCATGAATATCCATGAATCTCCATGTATCTCCATGTATCTCCATGAATCTCCATGAATATCCATGAATCTTCATGAATCTCCTCCATGAATCTTCATGAATCTCCATGAATCTCCGTGCATCTCCATGAATCTCCATGAATCTCCATGAACCTCCTCCATGAATCTCCATGAAGCTCCATGAATATCCTCCATGAATCTCCATGAATCTCCATGAATCTCCATGTATCTCCATGAATCTACATGAATCTCCATGAATCTCCATGATATCCCGTATGAATCTTCATGAATCTCCATGAATCTCCATGCATCTCCATGAATCTCCATGAATCTTCATGAACCTCCTCCATGAATCTCCATGAATCTCCATGAATATCCATGAATCTCCATGAATCTCCATGAATCTCCATGTATCTCCATGAATCTCCATGAATCTCCATGAACCTCCTCCATGAATCTCCATGAATCTCCATGAATATCCTCCATGAATCTCCATGAATCTCCATGAATCTCCATGTATCTCCATGAATCTACATGAATCTCCATGAATCTCCTCCATGAATCTCCATGAATCACCATGAATCTCCTTCATCAATCTCCACGAAAATCCATGAATCTCCATGAATCTCCATGAATCTCCATGAATATCCATGAATATCCCTGAATCTCCATGTATCTCCATGAATCTCCATAAATATCCATGAATCTTCATGAATCTCCTCCATGAATCTTCATGAATCTCCATGAATCTCCATGCATCTCCATTAATCTCCATGAATCCCCATGAACCTCCTCCTTGAATCTCCATGAATCTCCATGAATATCCTCCATGAATCTCCATGAATCTCCATGAATCTCCATGAATCTCCTTCATCAATCTCCACGAATCTCCATGAATCTACATGAATCTCCATGAATCTCCATGAATCTCCATGAATCTCCATGAATATCCATGAATCTCCATGTATCTCCATGTATCTCCATGAATCTCCATGAATCTCCATGAATCTCCATGTATCTCCATGAATCTACATGAATCTCCATGAATCTCCATGAATCTCCTCCATGAATCTCCATAAATCACCATGAATCTCCATGATATCCTGTATGAATCTTCATGAATCTCCATGAATCTCCATGCATCTCCATGAATCTCCATGAATCTCCATGACCCTCCTCCATGAATCTCCATGAATCTCCATGAATATCCATGAATCTCCATGAATCTCCATGAATATCCATGAATCTCCATGAATCTCCATGAATCTCCATGTATCTCCATGAATCTACATGAATCTCCATGAATCTCCATGAATCTCCTCCATGAATCTCCATAAATCACCATGAATCTCCTTCATCAATCTCCACGAATCTCCATGAATCTCCATGAATCTCCATGAATCTCCATGCATCTCCATGAATCTCCATGAATCTCCATGAACCTCCTCCATGAATCTCCATGAATCTCCATGAATATCCATGAACCTCCTCCATGAATCTCCATGAATCTCCATGAATCTCCATGAATCTCCTTCATCAATCTCCACGAATCTCCATGAATCTCCATGAATCTCCTTCATCAATCTCCACGAATCTCCATGAATCTACATGAATCTCCATGAATCTCCATGAATCTCCATGAATATCCATGAATATCCATGAATCTCCATGTATCTCCATGTATCTCCATGAATCTCCATGAATATCCATGAATCTTCATGAATCTCCTCCATGAATCTTCATGAATCTCCATGAATCTCCATGCATCTCTATGAATCTCCATGAATCTCCATGAACCTCCTCCATGAATCTCCATGAATCTCCATGAATATCCTCCATGAATCTCCATGAATCTCCATGAATCTCCATGTATCTCCATGAATCTACATGAATCTCCATGAATCTCCATGAATCTCCATGAATCTCCATGAATATCCTCCATGAATCTCCATGAATCTCCATGAATCTCCATGTATCTCCATGAATCTACATGAATCTCCATGAATCTCCATGAATCTCCTCCATGAATCTCCATAAATCACCATGAATATCCATGAATATCCATGAATCTCCATGTATCTCCATGTATCTCCATGAATCTCCATGAATATCCATGAATCTTCATGAATCTCCTCCATGAATCTTCATGAATCTCCATGAATCTCCATGCATCTCCATGAACCTCCATGAATCTCCATGAACCTCCTCCATGAATCTCCATGAATCTCCATGAATATCCTCCATGAATCTCCATGAATCTCCATGAATCTGCATGTATCTCCATGAATCTACATGAATCTCCATGAATCTCCATGAATCTCCTCCATGAATCTCCATGAATCACCATGAATCTCCTTCATCAATCTCCACGAATCTCCATGAATCTCCATGAATATCCATGAATATCCATGAATCTCCATGTATCTCCATGAATCTCCATGAATATCCATGAATCTCCATGAATATCCTCCATGAATCTCCATGAATCTCCATGAATCTCCATGAATCTCCTTCATCAATCTCCACGAATCTCCATGAATCTACATGAATCTCCATGTATCTCCATGAATCTCCATGAATCTCCATGAATATCCATGAATATCCATGAATCTCCATGTATCTCCATGTATCTCCATGAATCTCCATGAATCTCCTTCATCAATCTCCACGAATCTCCATGAATCTCCATGAATCTCCACGAATCTCCATGAATCTACATGAATCTTCATGAATCTCCTCCATGAATCTTCATGAATCTCCATGAATCTCCATGCATCTCCATGAATCTCCATGAATCTCCATGAACCTCCTCCATGAATCTCCATGAATCTCCATGAATATCCTCCATGAATCTCCATGAATCTCCATGAATCTCCATGAATCTCAATGAATCTCCTTCATCAATCTCCACGAATCTCCATGAATCTACATGAATCTCCATGAATCTCCAGGAATATCCATGAATATCCATGAATCTCCATGTATCTCCATGAATGTGCATGAATCTTCATGAATCTCCTCCATGAATCTCCTCCATGAATCTTCATGAATCTCCATGAATCTCCATGCATCTCCATGAATCTCCACGAATCTCCATGAATCTCCTTCATCAATCTCCACGAATCTCCATGAATCTACATGAATCTCCATGAATCTCCATGAATCTCCATGAATCTCCATGAATATCCATGAATATCCATGAATCTCCATGTATCTCCATGTATCTCCATGAATCTCCATGAATATCCATGAATCTTCATGAATCTCCTCCATGAATCTTCATGAATCTCCATGAATCTCCATGCATCTCCATGAATCTCCATGAATCTCCATGAACCTCCTCCATGAATCTCCATGAATCTCCATGAATATCCTCCATGAATCTCCATGAATCTGCATGTATCTCCATGAATCTACATGAATCTCCATGAATCTCCATGAATCTCCTCCATGAATCTCCATGAATCACCATGAATCTCCTTCATCAATCTCCACGAATCTCCATGAATCTCCATGAATATCCATGAATATCCATGAATCTCCATGTATCTCCATGAATCTCCATGAATATCCATGAATCTCCATGAATATCCTCCATGAATCTCCATGAATCTCCATGAATCTTCATGAATCTCCTTCATCAATCTCCACGAATCTCCATGAATCTACATGAATCTCCATGTATCTCCATGAATCTTCATGAATCTCCATGAATATCCATGAATATCCATGAATCTCCATGTATCTCCATGTATCTCCATGAATCTCCATGAATCTCCTTCATCAATCTCCACGAATCTCCATGAATCTACATGAATCTCCATGAATCTCCATGAATCTCCATGAATCTCCATGAATATCCATGAATATCCATGAATCTCCATGTATCTCCATGAATCTCCATGAATATCCATGAATCTTCATGAATCTCCTCCATGAATCTTCATGAATCTCCATGAATCTCCATGCATCTCCATGAATCTCCATGAATCTCCATGAACCTCCTCCATGAATCTCCATGAATCTCCATGAATATCCTCCATGAATCTCCATGAATCTCCATGAATCTCCATGAATCTCCTTCATCAATCTCCACGAATCTCCATGAATCTACATGAATCTCCATGAATCTCCATGAATATCCATGAATATCCATGAATCTCCATGTATCTCCATGAATGTGCATGAATCTTCATGAATCTCCTCCATGAATCTCCTCCATGAATCTTCATGAATCTCCATGAATCTCCATGCATCTCCATGAATCTCCACGAATCTCCATGAATCTCCTTCATCAATCTCCACGAATCTCCATGAATCTACATGAATCTCCATGAATCTCCATGAATCTCCATGAATCTCCATGAATATCCATGAATATCCATGAATCTCCATGTATCTCCATGTATCTCCATGAATCTCCATGAATATCCATGAATCTTCATGAATCTCCTCCATGAATCTTCATGAATCTCCATGAATCTCCATGCATCTCCATGAATCTCCATGAATCTCCATGAACCTCCTCCATGAATCTCCATGAATCTCCATGAATATCCTCCATGAATCTCCATGAATCTCCATGAATCTCCATGTATCTCCATGAATCTACATGAATCTCCATGAATCTCCATGAATCTCCTCCATGAATCTCCATGAATCACCATGAATCTCCTTCATCAATCTCCACGAATCTCCATGAATCTCCATGAATCTCCATGAATATCCATGAATATCCATGAATCTCCATGTATCTCCATGAATCTCCATGAATATCCATGAATCTACATGAATATCCTCCATGAATCTCCATGAATCTCCATGAATCTCCATGAATCTCCTTCATCAATATCCACGAATCTCCATGAATCTACATGAATCTCCATGAATCTCCATGAATCTCCATGAATCTCCATGAATATCCATGAATATCCATGAATCTCCATGTATCTCCATGTATCTCCATGAATCTCCATGAATCTCCATGAATCTCCATGAATATCCATGAATATCCATGAATCTCCATGTATCTCCATGTATCTCCATGAATCTCCATGAATATCCATGAATCTTTATGAATCTCCTCCATGAATCTTCATGAATCTCCATGAATCTCCATGCATCTCCATGAATCTCCATGAATCTCCATGAACCTCCTCCATGAATCTCCATGAATCTCCATGAATATCCATGAATATCCATGAATCTCCATGTATCTCCATGTATCTCCATGAATCTCCATGAATC
Organism: Lasioglossum villosulum; assembly: GCA_963971365.1. Taxonomy (NCBI): domain Eukaryota; kingdom Metazoa; phylum Arthropoda; class Insecta; order Hymenoptera; family Halictidae; genus Lasioglossum; species Lasioglossum villosulum. Next base: position 16,586,169 of record OZ020500.1, on the reverse strand, counting down.
TCCACGAATCTCCATCTATCTCCATGAATCTCCATGCATCTCCATGAATCTCCATGAATCTCCATGAACCTCCTCCATGAATCTCCATGAATCTCCATGAATATCCTCCATGAATCTCCATGAATCTCCATGAATCTCCATGTATCTCCATGAATCTACATGAATCTCCATGAATCTCCATGAATCTCCTCCATGAATCTCCATGAATCACCATGAATCTCCTTCATCAATCTCCACGAATCTCCATGAATCTCCACGAATCTCCATGAATCTCCATGAAAATCCATGAATATCCATGAATCTCCATGTATCTCCATGAATCTCCATGAATCTCCATGAATCTCCATGAATCTCCATGAATCTTCATGAATCTCCATGCATCTCCATGAATCTCCATGAATCTCCATGAACCTCCTCCATGAATCTCCATGAATCTCCATGAATATCCATGAACCTCCTCCATGAATCTCCATGAATCTCCATGAATCTCCATGAATCTCCTTCATCAATCTCCACGAATCTCCATGAATCTCCATGAATCTCCTTCATCAATCTCCACGAATCTCCATGAATCTACATGAATCTCCATGAATCTCCATGCATCTCCATGAATCTCCATGAATCTCCATGACCCTCCTCCATGAATCTCCATGAATCTCCATGAATATCCATGAATCTCCATGAATCTCCATGAATATCCATGAATCTTCATGAATCTCCTCCATGAATCTCCTCCATGAACTTCATGAATCTCCATGAATCTCCATGCATCTCCATGAATCTCCATCAATCTCCATGAAGCTCCTCCATGAATCTCCATGAATCTCCATTAATATCCTCCATGAATCTCCATGAATCTCCATGAATCTCCATGTATCTCCATGAATCTACATGAATCTTCATGAATCTCCATGAATCTCCTCCATGAATCTCCATGAATCACCATGAATCTCCTTCATCAATCTCCACGAATCTCCATGAATCTCCATGAATCTCCACGAATCTCCATGAATATCCATGAATATCCATTAATCTCCATGTATCTCCATGAATCTCCATGAATATCCATGAATCTTCATGAATCTCCTCCATGAATCTTCATGAATCTCCATGAATCTCCATGCATCTCCATGAATCTCCATGAATCTCCATGAATCTCCATGATATCCGGTATGAATCTTCATGAATCTCCATGAATCTCCATGCATCTCCATGAACCTCCTCCATGAATCTCCATGAATCTCCATGAATATCCATGAACCTCCTCCATGAATCTCCATGAACCTCCTCCATGAATCTCCATGAATCTCCATGAATATCCATGAACCTCCTTCATGAATCTCCATGAATCTCCATGAATCTCCATGAATCTCCTTCATCAATCTCCACGAATCTCCATGAATCTACATGAATCTCCATGAATCTCCATGAATCTCCATGAATCTCCATGAATATCCATGAATATCCATGAATCTCCATGTATCTCCATGTATCTCCATGAATATCCATGAATCTTCATGAATCTCCTCCATGAATCTCCTCCATGAATCTTCATGAATCTCCATGAATCTCCATGCATCTCCATGAATCTCCATGAATCTCCTCCACGAATCTCCATAAATCACCATGAATCTCCTTCATCAATCTCCACGAATCTCCATGAATCTCCATGAATCTCCATGAATCTCCATGAATCTCCATGAATCTCCATGAATCTCCATGATATCCGGTATGAATCTTCATGAATCTCCATGAATCTCCATGCATCTCCATGAATCTCCATGAATCTCCATGAACCTCCTCCATGAATCTCCATGAATCTCCATGAATATCCATGAACCTCCTCCATGAATCTCCATGAATCTCCATGAATCTCCATGAATCTCCTTCATCAATCTCCACGAATCTCCATGAATCTACATGAATCTCCATGAATCTCCATGAATCTCCATGAATCTCCATGAATATCCATGAATATCCATGAATCTCCATGTATCTCCATGTATCTCCATGAATATCCATGAATCTTCATGAATCTCCTCCATGAATCTCCTCCATGAATCTTCATGAATCTCCATGAATCTCCATGCATCTCCATGAATCTCCATGAATCTCCATGAAGCTCCTCCATGAATCTCCATGAATCTCCATTAATATCCTCCATGAATCTCCATGAATCTCCATGAATCTCCATGTATCTCCATGAATCTACATGAATCTTCATGAATCTCCATGAATCTCCTCCATGAATCTCCATGAATCACCATGAATCTCCTTCATCAATCTCCACGAATCTCCATGAATCTCCATGAATCTCCATGAATATCCATGAATATCCATTAATCTCCATGTATCTCCATGAATCTCCATGAATATCCATGAATCTTCATGAATCTCCTCCATGAATCTTCATGAATCTCCATGAATCTCCATGCATCTCCATGAATCTCCATGAATCTCCATGAACCTCCTCCATGAATCTCCATGAATCTCCATGAATATCCATGAACCTCCTCCATGAATCTCCATGAATCTCCATGAATCTCCATGAATATCCATGAATATCCATGAATCTCCATGTATCTCCATGTATCTCCATGAATCTCCATGAATATCCATGAATCTTTATGAATCTCCTCCATGAATCTTCATGAATCTCCATGAATCTCCATGCATCTCCATGAATCTCCATGAATCTCCATGAACCTCCTCCATGAATCTCCATGAATCTCCATGAATATCCATGAATATCCATGAATCTCCATGTATCTCCATGTATCTCCATGAATCTCCATGAATCTCCACGAATCTCCATCTATCTCCATGAATCTCCATGCATCTCCATGAATCTCCATGAATCTCCATGAACCTCCTCCATGAATCTCCATGAATCTCCATGAATATCCTCCATGAATCTCCATGAATCTCCATGAATCTCCATGTATCTCCATGAATCTACATGAATCTCCATGAATCTCCATGAATCTCCTCCATGAATCTCCATGAATCACCATGAATCTCCTTCATCAATCTCCACGAATCTCCATGAATCTCCACGAATCTCCATGAATCTCCATGAAAATCCATGAATATCCATGAATCTCCATGTATCTCCATGAATCTCCATGAATCTCCATGAATCTCCATGAATCTCCATGAATCTTCATGAATCTCCATGCATCTCCATGAATCTCCATGAATCTCCATGAACCTCCTCCATGAATCTCCATGAATCTCCATGAATATCCATGAACCTCCTCCATGAATCTCCATGAATCTCCATGAATCTCCATGAATCTCCTTCATCAATCTCCACGAATCTCCATGAATCTCCATGAATCTCCTTCATCAATCTCCACGAATCTCCATGAATCTACATGAATCTCCATGAATCTCCATGCATCTCCATGAATCTCCATGAATCTCCATGACCCTCCTCCATGAATCTCCATGAATCTCCATGAATATCCATGAATCTCCATGAATCTCCATGAATATCCATGAATCTTCATGAATCTCCTCCATGAATCTCCTCCATGAACTTCATGAATCTCCATGAATCTCCATGCATCTCCATGAATCTCCATCAATCTCCATGAAGCTCCTCCATGAATCTCCATGAATCTCCAATAATATCCTCCATGAATCTCCATGAATCTCCATGAATCTCCATGTATCTCCATGAATCTACATGAATCTTCATGAATCTCCATGAATCTCCTCCATGAATCTCCATGAATCACCATGAATCTCCTTCATCAATCTCCACGAATCTCCATGAATCTCCATGAATCTCCACGAATCTCCATGAATATCCATGAATATCCATTAATCTCCATGTATCTCCATGAATCTCCATGAATATCCATGAATCTTCATGAATCTCCTCCATGAATCTTCATGAATCTCCATGAATCTCCATGCATCTCCATGAATCTCCATGAATCTCCATGAATCTCCATGATATCCGGTATGAATCTTCATGAATCTCCATGAATCTCCATGCATCTCCATGAACCTCCTCCATGAATCTCCATGAATCTCCATGAATCTCCATGAACCTCCTCCATGAATCTCCATGAATCTCCATGAATATCCATGAACCTCCTTCATGAATCTCCATGAATCTCCATGAATCTCCATGAATCTCCTTCATCAATCTCCACGAATCTCCATGAATCTACATGAATCTCCATGAATCTCCATGAATCTCCATGAATCTCCATGAATATCCATGAATATCCATGAATCTCCATGTATCTCCATGTATCTCCATGAATATCCATGAATCTTCATGAATCTCCTCCATGAATCTCCTCCATGAATCTTCATGAATCTCCATGAATCTCCATGCATCTCCATGAATCTCCATGAATCTCCTCCACGAATCTCCATAAATCACCATGAATCTCCTTCATCAATCTCCACGAATCTCTATGAATCTCCATGAATCTCCATGAATCTCCATGAATCTCCATGAATCTCCATGAATCTCCATGATATCCGGTATGAATCTTCATGAATCTCCATGAATCTCCATGCATCTCCATGAATCTCCATGAATCTCCATGAACCTCCTCCATGAATCTCCATGAATCTCCATGAATATCCATGAACCTCCTCCATGAATCTCCATGAATCTCCATGAATCTCCATGAATCTCCTTCATCAATCTCCACGAATCTCCATGAATCTACATGAATCTCCATGAATCTCCATGAATCTCCATGAATCTCCATGAATATCCATGAATATCCATGAATCTCCATGTATCTCCATGTATCTCCATGAATATCCATGAATCTTCATGAATCTCCTCCATGAATCTCCTCCATGAATCTTCATGAATCTCCATGAATCTCCATGCATCTCCATGAATCTCCATGAATCTCCATGAAGCTCCTCCATGAATCTCCATGAATCTCCATTAATATCCTCCATGAATCTCCATGAATCTCCATGAATCTCCATGTATCTCCATGAATCTACATGAATCTTCATGAATCTCCATGAATCTCCTCCATGAATCTCCATGAATCACCATGAATCTCCTTCATCAATCTCCACGAATCTCCATGAATCTCCATGAATCTCCATGAATATCCATGAATATCCATTAATCTCCATGTATCTCCATGAATCTCCATGAATATCCATGAATCTTCATGAATCTCCTCCATGAATCTTCATGAATCTCCATGAATCTCCATGCATCTCCATGAATCTCCATGAATCTCCATGAACCTCCTCCATGAATCTCCATGAATCTCCATGAATATCCATGAACCTCCTCCATGAATCTCCATGAATCTCCATGAATCTCCATGAACCTCCTTCATCAATCTCCACGAATCTCCATGAATCTACATGAATCTCCATGAATCTCCATGAATCTCCATGAATCTCCATGAATATCCATGAATATCCATGAATCTCCATGTATCTCCATGTATCTCCATGAATCTCCATGAATATCCATGAATCTTCATGAATCTCCTCCATGAATCTTCATGAATCTCCATGAATCTCCATGCATCTCCATGAATCGCCATGAACCTCCTCCATGAATCTCCATGAAGCTCCATGAATATCCTCCATGAATCTCCATGAATCTCCATGAATCTCCATGTATCTCCATGAATCTACATGAATCTCCATGAATCTCCATGAATCTCCTCCATGAATCTCCATGAATCACCATGAATCTCCTTCATCAATCTCCACGAATCTCCATGAATCTCCATGAATCTCCATGAATATCCATGAATATCCATGAATCTCCATGTATCTCCATGAATCTCCATGAATATCCATGAATCTCCATGAATATCCTCCATGAATCTCCATGAATCTCCATGAATCTCCTTCATCAATCTCCACGAATCTCCATGAATCTACATGAATCTCCATGAATCTCCATGAATCTCCATGAATCTCCATGAATATCCATGAATATCCATGAATCTCCATGTATCTCCATGTATCTCCATGAATCTCCATGAATCTCCATGAATCTCCATGTATCTCCATGAATCTACATGAATCTCCATGAATCTCCATGAATCTCCTCCATAAATCACCATGAATCTCCTTCATCAATCTCCACGAATCTCCATGAATCTCCATGAATCTCCACGAATCTCCATGAATCTACATGAATCTCCATGAATCTCCATGAATCTCCATGAATCTTCATGAATATCCATGAATATCCATGAATCTCCATGTATCTCCATGTATCTCCATGAATCTCCATGAATCTCCACGAATCTCCATCTATCTCCATGAATCTCCATGCATCTCCATGAATCTCCATGAATCTCCATGAACCTCCTCCATGAATCTCCATGAATCTCCATGTATATCCTCCATGAATCTCCATGAATCTCCATGAATCTCCATGTATCTCCATGAATCTACATGAATCTCCATGAATCTCCATGAATCTCCTCCATGAATCTCCATGAATCTCCATGATATCCCGTATGAATCTTCATGAATCTCCATGAATCTCCATGCATCTCCATGAATCTCCATGAATCTTCATGAACCTCCTCCATGAATCTCCATGAATCTCCATGAATATCCATGAATCTCCATGAATCTCCATGAATCTCCATGTATCTCCATGAATCTACATGAATCTCCATGAATCTCCATGAATCTCCTCCATGAATCTCCATAAATCACCATGAATCTCCTTCATCAATCTCCATGAATCTCCATGAATCTCCATGAATATCCATGAATATCCATGAATCTCCATGTATCTCCATGTATCTCCATGAATCTCCTCCATGAATCTTCATGAATCTCCATGAATCTCCATGCATCTCCATGAATCTCCATGAATCTCCATGAACCTCCTCCATGAATCTCCATGAACCTCCTCCATGAATCTCCATGAATCTCCATGAATATCCTCCATGAATCTCCATGAATCTCCATGAATATCCACGAATCTTCATGAATCTCCTCCATGAATCTTCATGAATCTCCATGAATCTCCATGCATCTCCATGAATCTCCATGAATCTCCATGAACCTCCTCCATGAATCTCCATGAATCTCCATGAATATCCTCCACGAATCTCCATGAATCTCCATGAATCTCCATGTATCTCCATGAATCTACATGAATCTCCATGAATCTCCTCCATGAATCTCCATGAATCACCATGAATCTCCTTCATCAATCTCGACGAATCTCCATGAATCTCCATGAATCTCCATGAATCTCCATGAATATCCATGAATATCCCTGAATCTCCATGTATCTCCATGAATCTCCATGAATATCCATGAATCTTCATGAATCTCCTTCATGAATCTTCATGAATCTCCATGAATCTCCATGCATCTCCATTAATCTCCATGAATCCCCATGAACCTCCTCCTTGAATCTCCATGAATCTCCATGAATATCCTCCATGAATCTCCATGAATATCCTCCATGAATCTCCATGAATCTCCATGAATCTCCATGAATCTCCTTCATCAATCTCCACGAATCTCCATGAATCTACATGAATCTCCATGAATCTCCATGAATCTCCATGAATCTCCATGAATATCCATGAATCTCCATGTATCTCCATGTATCTCCATGAATCTCCATGAATCTCCATGAATCTCCATGTATCTCCATGAATCTACATGAATCTCCATGAATCTCCATGAATCTCCTCCATGAATCTCCATAAATCACCATGAATGTCCATGATATCCTGTATGAATCTTCATGAATCTCCATGAATCTCCATGCATCTCCATGAATCTCCATGAATCTCCATGACCCTCCTCCATGAATCTCCATGAATCTCCATGAATATCCATGAATCTCCATGAATCTCCATGAATATCCATGAATCTCCAAGAATCTCCATGAATCTCCATGTATCTCCATGAATCTACATGAATCTCCATGAATCTCCATGAATCTCCTCCATGAATCTCCATAAATCACCATGAATCTCCTTCATCAATCTCCATGAATCTCCATGAATCTCCATGAATATCCATGAATATCCATGAATCTCCATGTATCTCCATGTATCTCCATGAATCTCCTCCATGAATCTTCATGAATCTCCATGAATCTCCATGCATCTCCATGAATCTCCATGAATCTCCATGAACCTCCTCCATGAATCTCCATGAACCTCCTCCATGAATCTCCATGAATCTCCATGAATATCCTCCATGAATCTCCATGAATCTCCATTAATCTCCATGTATCTCCATGTATCTCCATGAATCTCCATGAATCTCCATGGATCTCCTCCATGAATCTCCATGAATCTCCATGAATCTCCTTCATCAATCTCCACGAATCTCCATGAATCTACATGAATCTCCATGAATCTCCATGAATCTCCATGAATCTCCATGAATATCCATGAATATCCATGAATCTCCATGTATCTCCATGTATCTCCATGAATCTCCATGAATATCCATGAATCTTCATGAATCTCCTCCATGAATCTTCATGAATCTCCATGAATCTCCATGCATCTCCATGAATCTCCATGAATCTCCATGAACCTCCTCCATGAATCTCCATGAATCTCCATGAATATCCTCCATGAATCTCCATGAATCTCCATGAATCTCCATGTATCTCCATGAATCTACATGAATCTCCATGAATCTCCTCCATGAATCTCCATGAATCACCATGAATCTCCTTCATCAATCTCCACGAATCTCCATGAATCTCCATGAATCTCCATGAATCTCCATGAATATCCATGAATATCCCTGAATCTCCATGTATCTCCATGAATCTCCATGAATATCCATGAATCTTCATGAATCTCCTCCATGAATCTTCATGAATCTCCATGAATCTCCATGCATCTCCATTAATCTCCATGAATCCCCATGAACCTCCTCCTTGAATCTCCATGAATCTCCATGAATATCCTCCATGAATCTCCATGAATCTCCATGAATCTCCATGAATCTCCATGAATCTCCTTCATCAATCTCCACGAATCTCCATGAATCTACATGAATCTCCATGAATCTCCATGAATCTCCATGAATCTCCATGAATATCCATGAATCTCCATGTATCTCCATGTATCTCCATGAATCTCCATGAATCTCCATGAATCTCCATGTATCTCCATGAATCTACATGAATCTCCATGAATCTCCATGAATCTCCTCCATGAATCTCCATAAATCACCATGAATCTCCATGATATCCTGTATGAATCTTCATGAATCTCCATGAATCTCCATGCATCTCCATGAATCTCCATGAATCTTCATGAACCTCCTCCATGAATCTCCATGAATCTCCATGAATATCCATGAATCTCCATGAATCTCCATGAATCTCCATGTATCTCCATGAATCTACATGAATCTCCATGAATCTCCATGAATCTCCTCCATGAATCTCCATAAATCACCATGAATCTCCTTCATCAATCTCCATGAATCTCCATGAATCTCCATGAATATCCATGAATATCCATGAATCTCCATGTATCTCCATGTATCTCCATGAATCTCCTCCATGAATCTTCATGAATCTCCATGAATCTCCATGCATATCCATGAATCTCCATGAATCTCCATGAACCTCCTCCATGAATCTCCATGAACCTCCTCCATGAATCTCCATGAATCTCCATGAATATCCTCCATGAATCTCCATGAATCTCCATGAATATCCACGAATCTTCATGAATCTCCTCCATGAATCTTCATGAATCTCCATGAATCTCCATGCATCTCCATGAATCTCCATGAATCTCCATGAACCTCCTCCATGAATCTCCATGAATCTCCATGAATATCCTCCATGAATCTCCATGAATCTCCATGAATCTCCATGTATCTCCATGAATCTACATGAATCTCCATGAATCTCCTCCATGAATCTCCATGAATCACCATGAATCTCCTTCATCAATCTCGACGAATCTCCATGAATCTCCATGAATCTCCATGAATCTCCATGAATATCCATGAATATCCCTGAATCTCCATGTATCTCCATGAATCTCCATGAATATCCATGAATCTTCATGAATCTCCTTCATGAATCTTCATGAATCTCCATGAATCTCCATGCATCTCCATTAATCTCCATGAATCCCCATGAACCTCCTCCTTGAATCTCCATGAATCTCCATGAATATCCTCCATGAATCTCCATGAATCTCCATGAATCTCCATGAATCTCCTTCATCAATCTCCACGAATCTCCATGAATCTACATGAATCTCCATGAATCTCCATGAATCTCCATGAATCTCCATGAATATCCATGAATCTCCATGTATCTCCATGTATCTCCATGAATCTCCATGAATCTCCATGAATCTCCATGTATCTCCATGAATCTACATGAATCTCCATGAATCTCCATGAATCTCCTCCATGAATCTCCATAAATCACCATGAATGTCCATGATATCCTGTATGAATCTTCATGAATCTCCATGAATCTCCATGCATCTCCATGAATCTCCATGAATCTCCATGACCCTCCTCCATGAATCTCCATGAATCTCCATGAATATCCATGAATCTCCATGAATCTCCATGAATATCCATGAATCTCCAAGAATCTCCATGAATCTCCATGTATCTCCATGAATCTACATGAATCTCCATGAATCTCCATGAATCTCCTCCATGAATCTCCATAAATCACCATGAATCTCCTTCATCAATCTCCATGAATCTCCATGAACCTCCTCCATGAATCTCCATGAACCTCCTCCATGAATCTCCATGAATCTCCATGAATATCCTCCATGAATCTCCATGAATCTCCATTAATCTCCATGTATCTCCATGTATCTCCATGAATCTCCATGAATCTCCATGGATCTCCTCCATGAATCTCCATGAATCTCCATGAATCTCCTTCATCAATCTCCACGAATCTCCATGAATCTACATGAATCTCCATGAATCTCCATGAATCTCCATGAATCTCCATGAATATCCATGAATATCCATGAATCTCCATGTATCTCCATGTATCTCCATGAATCTCCATGAATATCCATGAATCTTCATGAATCTCCTCCATGAATCTTCATGAATCTCCATGAATCTCCATGCATCTCCATGAATCTCCATGAATCTCCATGAACCTCCTCCATGAATCTCCATGAATCTCCATGAATATCCTCCATGAATCTCCATGAATCTCCATGAATCTCCATGTATCTCCATGAATCTACATGAATCTCCATGAATCTCCTCCATGAATCTCCATGAATCACCATGAATCTCCTTCATCAATCTCCACGAATCTCCATGAATCTCCATGAATCTCCATGAATCTCCATGAATATCCATGAATATCCCTGAATCTCCATGTATCTCCATGAATCTCCATGAATATCCATGAATCTTCATGAATCTCCTCCATGAATCTTCATGAATCTCCATGAATCTCCATGCATCTCCATTAATCTCCATGAATCCCCATGAACCTCCTCCTTGAATCTCCATGAATCTCCATGAATATCCTCCATGAATCTCCATGAATCTCCATGAATCTCCATGAATCTCCATGAATCTCCTTCATCAATCTCCACGAATCTCCATGAATCTACATGAATCTCCATGAATCTCCATGAATCTCCATGAATCTCCATGAATATCCATGAATCTCCATGTATCTCCATGTATCTCCATGAATCTCCATGAATCTCCATGAATCTCCATGTATCTCCATGAATCTACATGAATCTCCATGAATCTCCATGAATCTCCTACATGAATCTCCATAAATCACCATGAATCTCCATGATATCCTGTATGAATCTTCATGAATCTCCATGAATCTCCATGCATCTCCATGAATCTCCATGAATCTCCATGACCCTCCTCCATGAATCTCCATGAATCTCCATGAATATCCATGAATCTCCATGAATCTCCATGAATATCCATGAATCTCCATGAATCTCCATGAATCTCCATGTATCTCCATGAATCTACATGAATCTCCATGAATCTCCATGAATCTCCTCCATGAATCTCCATAAATCACCATGAATCTCCTTCATCAATCTCCACGAATCTCCATGAATCTCCATGAATCTCCATGAATCTCCATGCATCTCCATGAATCTCCATGAATCTCCATGAACCTCCTCCATGAATCTCCATGAATCTCCATGAATATCCATGAACCTCCTCCATGAATCTCCATGAATCTCCATGAATCTCCTTCATCAATCTCCACGAATCTCCATGAATCTCCATGAATCTCCTTCATCAATCTCCACGAATCTCCATGAATCTACATGAATCTCCATGAATCTCCATGAATCTCCATGAATCTCCATGAATATCCATGAATATCCATGAATCTCCATGTATCTCCATGTATCTCCATGAATATCCATGAATCTTCATGAATCTCCTCCATGAATCTTCATGAATCTCCATGAATCTCCATGCATCTCCATGAATCTCCATGAATCTCCATGAACCTCCTCCATGAATCTCCATGAATCTCCATGAATATCCTCCATGAATCTCCATGAATCTCCATGAATCTCCATGTATCTCCATGAATCTACATGAATCTCCATGAATCTCCATGAATCTCCATGAATCACCATGAATCTCCTTCATCAATCTCCACGAATCTCCATGAATCTCCATGAATCTCCATGAATCTCCATGAATATCCATGAATATCCATGAATCTCCATGTATTTCCATGAATCTCCATGAATATCCATGAATCTTCATGAATCTCCTCCATGAATCTCCATCTATCTCCATGAATCTCCATGCATCTCCATGAATCTCCATGAATCTCCATGAACCTCCTCCATGAATCTCCATGAATCTCCATGAATATCCTCCATGAATCTCCATGAATCTCCATGAATCTCCATGTATCTCCATGAATCTACATGAATCTCCATGAATCTCCATGAATCTCCTCCATGAATCTCCATAAATCACCATGAATATCCATGAATATCCATGAATCTCCATGTATCTCCATGTATCTCCATGAATCTCCATGAATATCCATGAATCTTCATGAATCTCCTCCATGTATCTCCATGAATCTACATGAATCTCCATGAATCTCCATGAATCTCCTCCATGAATCTCCATGAATCACCATGAATCTCCTTCATCAATCTCCACGAATCTCCATGAATCTCCATGAATCTCCATGAATCTCCTTCATCAATCTCCACGAATCTCCATGAATCTACATGAATCTCCATGAATCTCCATGAATCTCCATGAATCTCCATGAATATCCATGAATATCCATGAATCTCCATGTATCTCCATGTATCTCCATGAATCTCCATGAATCTCCTTCATCAATCTCCACGAATCTCCATGAATCTCCATGAATCTCCACGAATCTCCATGAATCTACATGAATCTCCATGAATCTCCATGCATCTCCATGGATCTCCATGAATATCCATGAATATCCATGAATCTCCATGTATCTCCATGTATCTCCATGAATCTCCATGAATCTCCACGAATCTCCATCTATCTCCATGAATCTCCATGAATCTCCATGCATCTCCATGAATCTACATGAATAACCATGAACCTCCTCCATGAATCTCCATGAATCTCCATGAATATCCTCCATGAATCTCCATGAATCTCAATGAATCTCCATGAATCTCCATGAATATGCATGAATATCCATGAATCTCCATGTATCTCCATGAATCTCCATGAATATCCATGAATCTTCATGAATCTCCTCCATGAATCTTCATGAATCTCCATGAATCTCCATGCATCTCCATGAATCTCCATGAATCTCCATGAACCTCCTCCATGAATCTCCATGAATCTCCATGAATATCCTCCATGAATCTCCATGAATCTCCATGAATCTCCATGAATCTCCTTCATCAATCTCCACGAATCTCCATGAATCTACATGAATCTCCATGAATCTCCATGAATATCCATGAATATCCACGAATCTCCATGAAGCTCCTCCATGAATCTCCATGAAACTCCATTAATATCCTCCATGAATCTCCATGAATCTCCATGAATCTACATGAATCTCCATGAATCTCCATGAATCTCCTCCATGAATTTCCATGAATCACCATGAATCTCCTTCATCAATCTAAACGAATCTCCATGAATCTCCATGCATCTCCATGGATCTCCATGAATATCCATGAATATCCATGAATCTCCATGTATCTCCATGTATCTCCATGAATCTCCATGAATCTCCACGAATCTCCATCTATCTCCATGAATCTCCATGAATCTCCATGCATCTCCATGAATCTACATGAATAACCATGAACCTCCTCCATGAATCTCCATGAATCTCCATGAATATCCTCCATGAATCTCCATGAATCTCAATGAATCTCCATGAATCTCCATGAATATCCATGAATATCCATGAATCTCCATGTATCTCCATGAATCTCCATGAATATCCATGAATCTTCATGAATCTCCTCCATGAATCTTCATGAATCTCCATGAATCTCCATGCATCTCCATGAATCTCCATGAATCTCCATGAACCTCCTCCATGAATCTCCATGAATCTCCATGAATATCCTCCATGAATCTCCATGAATCTCCATGAATCTCCATGAATCTCCTTCATCAATCTCCACGAATCTCCATGAATCTACATGAATCTCCATGAATCTCCATGAATATCCATGAATATCCACGAATCTCCATGAAGCTCCTCCATGAATCTCCATGAAACTCCATTAATATCCTCCATGAATCTCCATGAATCTCCATGAATCTACATGAATCTCCATGAATCTCCATGAATCTCCTCCATGAATTTCCATGAATCACCATGAATCTCCTTCATCAATCTAAACGAATCTCCATGAATCTCCATGAATCTCCATGAATCTCCATGAATATCCATGAATATCCATTAATCTCCATGTATCTCCATGAATCTCCATGAATATCCATGAATCTTCATGAATCTCCTCCATGAATCTTCATTGAATCTCCATGAATCTCCATGCATCTCCATGAATCTCCATGAATCTCCTTCATCAATCTCCACGAATCTCCATGAATCTACATGAATCTCCATGAATCTCCATGAATCTCCATGAATCTCCATGAATATCCATGAATATCCATGAATCTCCATGTATCTCCATGTATCTCCATGAATCTCCATGAATATCCATGAATCTTCATGAATCTCCTCCATGAATCTTCATGAATCTCCATGAATCTCCATGCATCTCCATGAATCTCCATGAATCTCCATGAACCTCCTCCATGAATCTCCATGAATCTCCATGAATATCCTCCATGAATCTCCATGAATCTCCATGAATCTCCATGTATCTCCATGAATCTACATGAATCTCCATGAATCTCAATGAATCTCCATGAATCACCATGAATCTCCTTCATCAATCTCCACGAATCTCCATGAATCTCCATGAATCTCCATGAATCTCCATGAATATCCATGAATATCCATGAATCTCCATGTATCTCCATGAATCTCCATGAATATCCATGAATCTTCATGAATCTCCTCCATGTATCTCCATGAATCTACATGAATCTCCATGAATCTCCATGAATCTCCTCCATGAATCTCCATGAATCACCATGAATCTCCTTCATCAATCTCCACGAATCTCCATGAATCTCCATGAATCTCCATGAATCTCCTTCATCAATCTCCACGAATCTCCATGAATCTACATGAATCTCCATGAATCTCCATGAATCTCCATGAATCTCCATGAATATCCATGAATATCCATGAATCTCCATGTATCTCCATGTATCTCCATGAATCTCCATGAATCTCCTTCATCAATCTCCACGAATCTCCATGAATCTCCATGAATCTCCACGAATCTCCATGAATCTACATGAATCTCCATGAATCTCCATGCATCTCCATGGATCTCCATGAATATCCATGAATATCCATGAATCTCCTTGTATCCCCATGTATCTCCATGAATCTCCATGAATCTCCACGAATCTCCATCTATCTCCATGAATCTCCATGAATCTCCATGCATCTCCATGAATCTACATGAATAACCATGAACCTCCTCCATGAATCTCCATGAATCTCCATGAATATCCTCCATGAATCTCCATGAATCTCAATGAATCTCCATGAATATCCATGAATATCCATGAATCTCCATGTATCTCCATGAATCTCCATGAATATCCATGAATCTTCATGAATCTCCTCCATGAATCTTCATGAATCTCCATGAATCTCCATGCATCTCCATGAATCTCCATGAATCTCCATGAACCTCCTCCATGAATCTCCATGAATCTCCATGAATATCCTCCATGAATCTCCATGAATCTCCATGAATCTCCATGAATCTCCTTCATCAATCTCCACGAATCTCCATGAATCTACATGAATCTCCATGAATCTCCATGAATATCCATGAATATCCACGAATCTCCATGAAGCTCCTCCATGAATCTCCATGAAACTCCATTAATATCCTCCATGAATCTCCATGAATCTCCATGAATCTACATGAATCTCCATGAATCTCCATGAATCTCCTCCATGAATTTCCATGAATCACCATGAATCTCCTTCATCAATCTAAACGAATCTCCATGAATCTCCATGCATCTCCATGGATCTCCATGAATATCCATGAATATCCATGAATCTCCATGTATCTCCATGTATCTCCATGAATCTCCATGAATCTCCACGAATCTCCATCTATCTCCATGAATCTCCATGAATCTCCATGCATCTCCATGAATCTACATGAATAACCATGAACCTCCTCCATGAATCTCCATGAATCTCCATGAATATCCTCCATGAATCTCCATGAATCTCAATGAATCTCCATGAATCTCCATGAATATCCATGAATATCCATGAATCTCCATGTATCTCCATGAATCTCCATGAATATCCATGAATCTTCATGAATCTCCTCCATGAATCTTCATGAATCTCCATGAATCTCCATGCATCTCCATGAATCTCCATGAATCTCCATGAACCTCCTCCATGAATCTCCATGAATCTCCATGAATATCCTCCATGAATCTCCATGAATCTCCATGAATCTCCATGAATCTCCTTCATCAATCTCCACGAATCTCCATGAATCTACATGAATCTCCATGAATCTCCATGAATATCCATGAATATCCACGAATCTCCATGAAGCTCCTCCATGAATCTCCATGAAACTCCATTAATATCCTCCATGAATCTCCATGAATCTCCATGAATCTACATGAATCTCCATGAATCTCCATGAATCTCCTCCATGAATTTCCATGAATCACCATGAATCTCCTTCATCAATCTAAACGAATCTCCATGAATCTCCATGAATCTCCATGAATCTCCATGAATATCCATGAATATCCATTAATCTCCATGTATCTCCATGAATCTCCATGAATATCCATGAATCTTCATGAATCTCCTCCATGAATCTTCATTGAATCTCCATGAATCTCCATGCATCTCCATGAATCTCCATGAATCTCCTTCATCAATCTCCACGAATCTCCATGAATCTACATGAATCTCCATGAATCTCCATGAATCTCCATGAATCTCCATGAATATCCATGAATATCCATGAATCTCCATGTATCTCCATGTATCTCCATGAATCTCCATGAATATCCATGAATCTTCATGAATCTCCTCCATGAATCTTCATGAATCTCCATGAATCTCCATGCATCTCCATGAATCTCCATGAATCTCCATGAACCTCCTCCATGAATCTCCATGAATCTCCATGAATATCCTCCATGAATCTCCATGAATCTCCATGAATCTCCATGTATCTCCATGAATCTACATGAATCTCCATGAATCTCCATGAATCTCCATGAATCACCATGAATCTCCTTCATCAATCTCCACGAATCTCCATGAATCTCCATGAATCTCCATGAATATCCATGAATATCCATGAATCTCCATGAATATCCATGAATCTTCATGAATCTCCTCCATGAATCTCCATCTATCTCCATGAATCTCCATGCATCTCCATGAATCTCCATGAATCTCCATGAACCTCCTCCATGAATCTCCATGAATCTCCATGAATATCCTCCATGAATCTCCATGAATCTCCATGAATCTCCATGTATCTCCATGAATCTACATGAATCTCCATGAATCTCCATGAATCTCCTCCATGAATCTCCATAAATCACCATGAATATCCATGAATATCCATGAATCTCCATGTATCTCCATGTATCTCCATGAATCTCCATGAATATCCATGAATCTTCATGAATCTCCTCCATGTATCTCCATGAATCTACATGAATCTCCATGAATCTCCATGAATCTCCTCCATGAATCTCCATGAATCACCATGAATCTCCTTCATCAATCTCCACGAATCTCCATGAATCTCCATGAATCTCCATGAATCTCCTTCATCAATCTCCACGAATCTCCATGAATCTACATGAATCTCCATGAATCTCCATGAATCTCCATGAATCTCCATGAATATCCATGAATATCCATGAATCTCCATGTATCTCCATGTATCTCCATGAATCTCCATGAATCTCCTTCATCAATCTCCACGAATCTCCATGAATCTCCACGAATCTCCACGAATCTCCATGAATCTACATGAATCTCCATGAATCTCCATGCATCTCCATGGATCTCCATGAATATCCATGAATATCCATGAATCTCCATGTATCTCCATGTATCTCCATGAATCTCCATGAATCTCCACGAATCTCCATCTATCTCCATGAATCTCCATGAATCTCCATGCATCTCCATGAATCTACATGAATAACCATGAACCTCCTCCATGAATCTCCATGAATCTCCATGAATATCCTCCATGAATCTCCATGAATCTCAATGAATCTCCATGAATCTCCATGAATATCCATGAATATCCATGAATCTCCATGTATCTCCATGAATCTCCATGAATATCCATGAATCTTCATGAATCTCCTCCATGAATCTTCATGAATCTCCATGAATCTCCATGCATCTCCATGAATCTCCATGAATCTCCATGAACCTCCTCCATGAATCTCCATGAATCTCCATGAATATCCTCCATGAATCTCCATGAATCTCCATGAATCTCCATGAATCTCCTTCATCAATCTCCACGAATCTCCATGAATCTACATGAATCTCCATGAATCTCCATGAATATCCATGAATATCCACGAATCTCCATGAAGCTCCTCCATGAATCTCCATGAAACTCCAGTAATATCCTCCATGAATCTCCATGAATCTCCATGAATCTACATGAATCTCCATGAATCTCCATGAATCTCCTCCATGAATTTCCATGAATCACCATGAATCTCCTTCATCAATCTAAACGAATCTCCATGAATCTCCATGCATCTCCATGGATCTCCATGAATATCCATGAATATCCATGAATCTCCATGTATCTCCATGTATCTCCATGAATCTCCATGAATCTCCACGAATCTCCATCTATCTCCATGAATCTCCATGAATCTCCATGCATCTCCATGAATCTACATGAATAACCATGAACCTCCTCCATGAATCTCCATGAATCTCCATGAATATCCTCCATGAATCTCCATGAATCTCAATGAATCTCCATGAATCTCCATGAATATCCATGAATATCCATGAATCTCCATGTATCTCCATGAATCTCCATGAATATCCATGAATCTTCATGAATCTCCTCCATGAATCTTCATGAATCTCCATGAATCTCCATGCATCTCCATGAATCTCCATGAATCTCCATGAACCTCCTCCATGAATCTCCATGAATCTCCATGAATATCCTCCATGAATCTCCATGAATCTCCATGAATCTCCATGAATCTCCTTCATCAATCTCCACGAATCTCCATGAATCTACATGAATCTCCATGAATCTCCATGAATATCCATGAATATCCACGAATCTCCATGAAGCTCCTCCATGAATCTCCATGAAACTCCATTAATATCCTCCATGAATCTCCATGAATCTCCATGAATCTACATGAATCTCCATGAATCTCCATGAATCTCCTCCATGAATTTCCATGAATCACCATGAATCTCCTTCATCAATCTAAACGAATCTCCATGAATCTCCATGAATCTCCATGAATCTCCATGAATATCCATGAATATCCATTAATCTCCATGTATCTCCATGAATCTCCATGAATATCCATGAATCTTCATGAATCTCCTCCATGAATCTTCATTGAATCTCCATGAATCTCCATGCATCTCCATGAATCTCCATGAATCTCCTTCATCAATCTCCACGAATCTCCATGAATCTACATGAATCTCCATGAATCTCCATGAATCTCCATGAATCTCCATGAATATCCATGAATATCCATGAATCTCCATGTATCTCCATGTATCTCCATGAATCTCCATGAATATCCATGAATCTTCATGAATCTCCTCCATGAATCTTCATGAATCTCCATGAATCTCCATGCATCTCCATGAATCTCCATGAATCTCCATGAACCTCCTCCATGAATCTCCATGAATCTCCATGAATATCCTCCATGAATCTCCATGAATCTCCATGAATCTCCATGTATCTCCATGAATCTACATGAATCTCCATGAATCTCCATGAATCTCCATGAATCACCATGAATCTCCTTCATCAATCTCCACGAATCTCCATGAATCTCCATGAATCTCCATGAATCTCCATGAATCTCCATGAATATCCATGAATATCCATGAATCTCCATGTATTTCCATGAATCTCCATGAATATCCATGAATCTTCATGAATCTCCTCCATGAATCTCCATCTATCTCCATGAATCTCCAAGCATCTCCATGAATCTCCATGAATCTCCATGAACCTCCTCCATGAATCTCCATGAATCTCCATGAATATCCTCCATGAATCTCCATGAATCTCCATGAATCTCCATGTATCTCCATGAATCTACATGAATCTCCATGAATCTCCATGAATCTCCTCCATGAATCTCCATAAATCACCATGAATATCCATGAATATCCATGAATCTCCATGTATCTCCATGTATCTCCATGAATCTCCATGAATATCCATGAATCTTCATGAATCTCCTCCATGAATCTTCATGAATCTCCATGAATCTCCATGCATCTCCATGAACCTCCATGAATCTCCATGAACCTCCTCCATGAATCTCCATGAATCTCCATGAATATCCTCCATGAATCTCCATGAATCTCCATGAATCTGCATGTATCTCCATGAATCTACATGAATCTCCATGAATCTCCATGAATCTCCTCCATGAATCTCCATGAATCACCATGAATCTCCTTCATCAATCTCCACGAATCTCCATGAATCTCCATGAATCTCCATGAATCTCCTTCATCAATCTCCACGAATCTCCATGAATCTACATGAATCTCCATGAATCTCCATGAATCTCCATGAATCTCCATGAATATCCATGAATATCCATGAATCTCCATGTATCTCCATGTATCTCCATGAATCTCCATGAATCTCCTTCATCAATCTCCACGAATCTCCATGAATCTCCATGAATCTCCACGAATCTCCATGAATCTACATGAATCTCCATGAATCTCCATGCATCTCCATGGATCTCCATGAATATCCATGAATATCCATGAATCTCCATGTATCTCCATGTATCTCCATGAATCTCCATGAATCTCCACGAATCTCCATCTATCTCCATGAATCTCCATGAATCTCCATGCATCTCCATGAATCTACATGAATAACCATGAACCTCCTCCATGAATCTCCATGAATCTCCATGAATATCCTCCATGAATCTCCATGAATCTCAATGAATCTCCATGAATCTCCATGAATATCCATGAATATCCATGAATCTCCATGTATCTCCATGAATCTCCATGAATATCCATGAATCTTCATGAATCTCCTCCATGAATCTTCATGAATCTCCATGAATCTCCATGCATCTCCATGAATCTCCATGAATCTCCATGAACCTCCTCCATGAATCTCCATGAATCTCCATGAATATCCTCCATGAATCTCCATGAATCTCCATGAATCTCCATGAATCTCCTTCATCAATCTCCACGAATCTCCATGAATCTACATGAATCTCCATGAATCTCCATGAATATCCATGAATATCCACGAATCTCCATGAAGCTCCTCCATGAATCTCCATGAAACTCCATTAATATCCTCCATGAATCTCCATGAATCTCCATGAATCTACATGAATCTCCATGAATCTCCATGAATCTCCTCCATGAATTTCCATGAATCACCATGAATCTCCTTCATCAATCTAAACGAATCTCCATGAATCTCCATGAATCTCCATGAATCTCCATGAATATCCATGAATATCCATTAATCTCCATGTATCTCCATGAATCTCCATGAATATCCATGAATCTTCATGAATCTCCTCCATGAATCTTCATGAATCTCCATGAATCTCCATGCATCTCCATGAATCTCCATGAATCTCCATGAATCTCCATGCATCTCCATGAATCTCCATGAATCTCCATGAACCTCCTCCATGAATCTCCATGAATCTCCACGAATCTCCATGAAGCTCCTCCATGAATCTCCATGAAACTCCATTAATATCCTCCATGAATCTCCATGAATCTCCATGAATATCCATGAACCTCCTCCATGAATCTCCATGAATCTCCATGAATCTCCTTCATCAATCTCCACGAATCTCCATGAATCTACATGAATCTCCATGAATCTCCATGAATCTCCATGAATCTCCATGAATATCCATGAATATCCATGAATCTCCATGTATCTCCATGTATCTCCATGAATATCCATGAATCTTCATGAATCTCCTCCATGAATCTTCATGAATCTCCATGAATCTCCATGCATCTCCATGAATCTCCATGAATCTCCATGAACCTCCTCCATGAATCTCCATGAATCTCCATGAATATCCTCCATGAATCTCCATGAATCTCCATGAATCTCCATGTATCTCCATGAATCTACATGAATCTCCATGAATCTCCATGAATCTCCTCCATGAATCTCCATGAATCACCATGAATCTCCTTCATCAATCTCCACGAATCTCCATGTATCTCCATGTATCTCCATGAATATCCATGAATCTTCATGAATCTCCTCCATGAATCTTCATGAATCTCCATGAATCTCCATGCATCTCCATGAACCTCCATGAATCTCCATGAACCTCCTCCATGAATCTCCATGAATCTCCATGAATATCATCCATGAATCTCCATGAATCTCCATGAATCTGCATGTATCTCCATGAATCTACATGAATCTCCATGAATCTCCATGAATCTCCTCCATGAATCTCCATGAATCACCATGAATCTCCTTCATCAATCTCCACGAATCTCCATGAATCTCCATGAATCTCCATGAATCTCCTTCATCAATCTCCACGAATCTCCATGAATCTACATGAATCTCCATGAATCTCCATGAATCTCCATGAATCTCCATGAATATCCATGAATATCCATGAATCTCCATGTATCTCCATGTATCTCCATGAATCTCCATGAATCTCCTTCATCAATCTCCACGAATCTCCATGAATCTCCATGAATCTCCACGAATCTCCATGAATCTACATGAATCTCCATGAATCTCCATGCATCTCCATGGATCTCCATGAATATCCATGAATATCCATGAATCTCCATGTATCTCCATGTATCTCCATGAATCTCCATGAATCTCCACGAATCTCCATCTATCTCCATGAATCTCCATGAATCTCCATGCATCTCCATGAATCTCCATGAATAACCATGAACCTCCTCCATGAATCTCCATGAATCTCCATGAATATCCTCCATGAATCTCCATGAATCTCAATGCATCTCCATGAATCTCCATGAATATCCATGAATATCCATGAATCTCCATGTATCTCCATGAATCTCCATGAATATCCATGAATCTTCATGAATCTCCTCCATGAATCTTCATGAATCTCCATGAATCTCCATGCATCTCCATGAATGTCCATGAATCTCCATGAACCTCCTCCATGAATCTCCATGAATCTCCATGAATATCCTCCATGAATCTCCATGAATCTCCTTCATCAATCTCCACGAATCTCCATGAATCTACATGAATCTCCATGAATCTCCATGAATATCCATGAATATCCACGAATCTCCATGAAGCTCCTCCATGAATCTCCATGAAACTCCATTAATATCCTCCATGAATCTCCATGAATCTCCATGAATCTACATGAATCTCCATGAATCTCCATGAATCTCCTCCATGAATTTCCATGAATCACCATGAATCTCCTTCATCAATCTAAACGAATCTCCATGAATCTCCATGAATCTCCATGAATCTCCATGAATATCCATGAATATCCATTAATCTCCATGTATCTCCATGAATCTCCATGAATATCCATGAATCTTCATGAATCTCCTCCATGAATCTTCATGAATCTCCATGAATCTCCATGCATCTCCATGAATCTCCATGAATCTCCATGAATCTCCATGCATCTCCATGAATCTCCATGAATCTCCATGAACCTCCTCCATGAATCTCCATGAATCTCCATGAATCTCCATGAATCTCCATGAATCTCCATGAATCTCCTTCATCAATCTCCACGAATCTCCATGAATCTACATGAATCTCCATGAATCTCCATGAATATCCATGAATATCCATGAATCTCCATGTATCTCCATGAATGTGCATGAATCTTCATGAATCTCCTCCATGAATCTCCTCCATGAATCTTCATGAATCTCCATGAATCTCCATGCATCTCCATGAATCTCCACGAATCTCCATGAAGCTCCTCCATGAATCTCCATGAAACTCCATTAATATCCTCCATGAATCTCCATGAATCTCCATGAATATCCATGAACCTCCTCCATGAATCTCTATGAATCTCCATGAATCTCCTTCATCAATCTCCACGAATCTCCATGAATCTACATGAATCTCCATGAATCTCCATGAATCTCCATGAATCTCCATGAATATCCATGAATATCCATGAATCTCCATGTATCTCCATGTATCTCCATGAATCTCCATGAATATCCATGAATCTTCATGAATCTCCTCCATGAATCTTCATGAATCTCCATGAATCTCCATGCATCTCCATGAATCTCCATGAATCTCCATGAACCTCCTCCATGAATCTCCATGAATCTCCATGAATATCCTCCATGAATCTCCATGAATCTCCATGAATCTCCATGTATCTCCATGAATCTACATGAATCTCCATGAATCTCCATGAATCTCCTCCATGAATCTCCTCCATGAATCTTCATGAATCTCCATGAATCTCCATGCATCTCCATGAATCTCCACGAATCTCCATGAAGCTCCTCCATGAATCTCCATGAAACTCCATTAATATCCTCCATGAATCTCCATGAATCTCCATGAATATCCATGAACCTCCTCCATGAATCTCCATGAATCTCCATGAATCTCCTTCATCAATCTCCACGAATCTCCATGAATCTACATGAATCTCCATGAATCTCCATGAATCTCCATGAATCTCCATGAATATCCATGAATATCCATGAATCTCCATGTATCTCCATGTATCTCCATGAATATCCATGAATCTTCATGAATCTCCTCCATGAATCTTCATGAATCTCCATGAATCTCCATGCATCTCCATGAATCTCCATGAATCTCCATGAACCTCCTCCATGAATCTCCATGAATCTCCATGAATATCCTCCATGAATCTCCATGAATCTCCTCCATGAATCTCCATAAATCACCATGAATATCCATGAATATCCATGAATCTCCATGTATCTCCATGTATCTCCATGAATCTCCATGAATATCCATGAATCTTCATGAATCTCCTCCATGAATCTTCATGAATCTCCATGAATCTCCATGCATCTCCATGAACCTCCATGAATCTCCATGAACCTCCTCCATGAATCTCCATGAATCTCCATGAATATCCTCCATGAATCTCCATGAATCTCCATGAATCTGCATGTATCTCCATGAATCTACATGAATCTCCATGAATCTCCATGAATCTCCTCCATGAATCTCCATGAATCACCATGAATCTCCTTCATCAATCTCCACGAATCTCCATGAATCTCCATGAATCTCCATGAATCTCCTTCATCAATCTCCACGAATCTCCATGAATCTACATGAATCTCCATGAATCTCCATGAATCTCCATGAATCTCCATGAATATCCATGAATATCCATGAATCTCCATGTATCTCCATGTATCTCCATGAATCTCCATGAATCTCCTTCATCAATCTCCACGAATCTCCATGAATCTCCATGAATCTCCACGAATCTCCATGAATCTACATGAATCTCCATGAATCTCCATGCATCTCCATGGATCTCCATGAATATCCATGAATATCCATGAATCTCCATGTATCTCCATGTATCTCCATGAATCTCCATGAATCTCCACGAATCTCCATCTATCTCCATGAATCTCCATGAATCTCCATGCATCTCCATGAATCTACATGAATAACCATGAACCTCCTCCATGAATCTCCATGAATCTCCATGAATATCCTCCATGAATCTCCATGAATCTCAATGAATCTCCATGAATCTCCATGAATATCCATGAATATCCATGAATCTCCATGTATCTCCATGAATCTCCATGAATATCCATGAATCTTCATGAATCTCCTCCATGAATCTTCATGAATCTCCATGAATCTCCATGCATCTCCATGAATCTCCATGAATCTCCTTCATCAATCTCCACGAATCTCCATGAATCTCCATGAATCTCCACGAATCTCCATGAATCTACATGAATCTCCATGAATCTCCATGAATCTCCATGAATATCCTCCATGAATCTCCATGAATCTCCATGAATCTCCATGAATCTCCTTCATCAATCTCCACGAATCTCCATGAATCTACATGTATCTCCATGAATCTCCATGAATATCCATGAATCTTCATGAATCTCCTCCATGAATCTTCATGAATCTCCATGAATCTCCATGCATCTCCATGAATCTCCATGAATCTCCATGAATCTCCATGCATCTCCATGAATCTCCATGAATCTCCATGAACCTCCTCCATGAATCTCCATGAATCTCCATGAATATCCTCCATGAATCTCCATGAATCTCCATGAATCTCCATGAATCTCCTTCATCAATCTCCACGAATCTCCATGAATCTACATGAATCTCCATGAATCTCCATGAATATCCATGAATATCCATGAATCTCCATGTATCTCCATGAATGTGCATGAATCTTCATGAATCTCCTCCATGAATCTCCTCCATGAATCTTCATGAATCTCCATGAATCTCCATGCATCTCCATGAATCTCCACGAATCTCCATGAAGCTCCTCCATGAATCTCCATGAAACTCCATTAATATCCTCCATGAATCTCCATGAATCTCCATGAATATCCATGAACCTCCTCCATGAATCTCCATGAATCTCCATGAATCTCCTTCATCAATCTCCACGAATCTCCATGAATCTACATGAATCTCCATGAATCTCCATGAATCTCCATGAATCTCCATGAATATCCATGAATATCCATGAATCTCCATGTATCTCCATGTATCTCCATGAATATCCATGAATCTTCATGAATCTCCTCCATGAATCTTCATGAATCTCCATGAATCTCCATGCATCTCCATGAATCTCCATGAATCTCCATGAACCTCCTCCATGAATCTCCATGAATCTCCATGAATATCCTCCATGAATCTCCATGAATCTCCATGAATCTCCATGTATCTCCATGAATCTACATGAATCTCCATGAATCTCCATGAATCTCCTCCATGAATCTCCATGAATCACCATGAATCTCCTTCATCAATCTCCACGAATCTCCATGTATCTCCATGTATCTCCATGAATCTCCATGAATATCCATGAATCTTCATGAATCTCCTCCATGAATCTTCATGAATCTCCATGAATCTCCATGCATCTCCATGAACCTCCATGAATCTCCATGAACCTCCTCCATGAATCTCCATGAATCTCCATGAATATCATCCATGAATCTCCATGAATCTCCATGAATCTGCATGTATCTCCATGAATCTACATGAATCTCCATGAATCTCCATGAATCTCCTCCATGAATCTCCATGAATCACCATGAATCTCCTTCATCAATCTCCACGAATCTCCATGAATCTCCATGAATCTCCATGAATCTCCTTCATCAATCTCCACGAATCTCCATGAATCTACATGAATCTCCATGAATCTCCATGAATCTCCATGAATCTCCATGAATATCCATGAATATCCATGAATCTCCATGTATCTCCATGTATCTCCATGAATCTCCATGAATCTTCTTCATCAATCTCCACGAATCTCCATGAATCTCCATGAATCTCCACGAATCTCCATGAATCTACATGAATCTCCATGAATCTCCATGCATCTCCATGGATCTCCATGAATATCCATGAATATCCATGAATCTCCATGTATCTCCATGTATCTCCATGAATCTCCATGAATCTCCACGAATCTCCATCTATCTCCATGAATCTCCATGAATCTCCATGCATCTCCATGAATCTCCATGAATAACCATGAACCTCCTCCATGAATCTCCATGAATCTCCATGAATATCCTCCATGAATCTCCATGAATCTCAATGAATCTCCATGAATCTCCATGAATATCCATGAATATCCATGAATCTCCATGTATCTCCATGAATCTCCATGAATATCCATGAATCTTCATGAATCTCCTCCATGAATCTTCATGAATCTCCATGAATCTCCATGCATCTCCATGAATGTCCATGAATCTCCATGAACCTCCTCCATGAATCTCCATGAATCTCCATGAATATCCTCCATGAATCTCCATGAATCTCCATGAATCTCCATGAATCTCCTTCATCAATCTCCACGAATCTCCATGAATCTACATGAATCTCCATGAATCTCCATGAATATCCATGAATATCCACGAATCTCCATGAAGCTCCTCCATGAATCTCCATGAAACTCCATTAATATCCTCCATGAATCTCCATGAATCTCCATGAATCTACATGAATCTCCATGAATCTCCATGAATCTCCTCCATGAATTTCCATGAATCACCATGAATCTCCTTCATCAATCTAAACGAATCTCCATGAATCTCCATGAATCTCCATGAATCTCCATGAATATCCATGAATATCCATTAATCTCCATGTATCTCCATGAATCTCCATGAATATCCATGAATCTTCATGAATCTCCTCCATGAATCTTCATGAATCTCCATGAATCTCCATGCATCTCCATGAATCTCCATGAATCTCCATGAATCTCCATGCATCTCCATGAATCTCCATGAATCTCCATGAACCTCCTCCATGAATCTCCATGAATCTCCATGAATCTCCATGAATCTCCATGAATCTCCATGAATCTCCATGAATCTCCTCCATGAATTTCCATGAATCACCATGAATCTCCTTCATCAATCTAAACGAATCTCCATGAATCTCCATGAATCTCCATGAATCTCCATGAATATCCATGAATATCCATTAATCTCCATGTATCTCCATGAATCTCCATGAATATCCATGAATCTTCATGAATCTCCTCCATGAATCTTCATTGAATCTCCATGAATCTCCATGCATCTCCATGAATCTCCATGAATCTCCTTCATCAATCTCCACGAATCTCCATGAATCTACATGAATCTCCATGAATCTCCATGAATCTCCATGAATCTCCATGAATATCCATGAATATCCATGAATCTCCATGTATCTCCATGTATCTCCATGAATCTCCATGAATATCCATGAATCTTCATGAATCTCCTCCATGAATCTTCATGAATCTCCATGAATCTCCATGCATCTCCATGAATCTCCATGAATCTCCATGAACCTCCTCCATGAATCTCCATGAATCTCCATGAATATCCTCCATGAATCTCCATGAATCTCCATGAATCTCCATGTATCTCCATGAATCTACATGAATCTCCATGAATCTCCATGAATCTCCATGAATCACCATGAATCTCCTTCATCAATCTCCACGAATCTCCATGAATCTCCATGAATCTCCATGAATCTCCATGAATCTCCATGAATATCCATGAATATCCATGAATCTCCATGTATTTCCATGAATCTCCATGAATATCCATGAATCTTCATGAATCTCCTCCATGAATCTCCATCTATCTCCATGAATCTCCAAGCATCTCCATGAATCTCCATGAATCTCCATGAACCTCCTCCATGAATCTCCATGAATCTCCATGAATATCCTCCATGAATCTCCATGAATCTCCATGAATCTCCATGTATCTCCATGAATCTACATGAATCTCCATGAATCTCCATGAATCTCCTCCATGAATCTCCATAAATCACCATGAATATCCATGAATATCCATGAATCTCCATGTATCTCCATGTATCTCCATGAATCTCCATGAATATCCATGAATCTTCATGAATCTCCTCCATGAATCTTCATGAATCTCCATGAATCTCCATGCATCTCCATGAACCTCCATGAATCTCCATGAACCTCCTCCATGAATCTCCATGAATCTCCATGAATATCCTCCATGAATCTCCATGAATCTCCATGAATCTGCATGTATCTCCATGAATCTACATGAATCTCCATGAATCTCCATGAATCTCCTCCATGAATCTCCATGAATCACCATGAATCTCCTTCATCAATCTCCACGAATCTCCATGAATCTCCATGAATCTCCATGAATCTCCTTCATCAATCTCCACGAATCTCCATGAATCTACATGAATCTCCATGAATCTCCATGAATCTCCATGAATCTCCATGAATATCCATGAATATCCATGAATCTCCATGTATCTCCATGTATCTCCATGAATCTCCATGAATCTCCTTCATCAATCTCCACGAATCTCCATGAATCTCCATGAATCTCCACGAATCTCCATGAATCTACATGAATCTCCATGAATCTCCATGCATCTCCATGGATCTCCATGAATATCCATGAATATCCATGAATCTCCATGTATCTCCATGTATCTCCATGAATCTCCATGAATCTCCACGAATCTCCATCTATCTCCATGAATCTCCATGAATCTCCATGCATCTCCATGAATCTACATGAATAACCATGAACCTCCTCCATGAATCTCCATGAATCTCCATGAATATCCTCCATGAATCTCCATGAATCTCAATGAATCTCCATGAATCTCCATGAATATCCATGAATATCCATGAATCTCCATGTATCTCCATGAATCTCCATGAATATCCATGAATCTTCATGAATCTCCTCCATGAATCTTCATGAATCTCCATGAATCTCCATGCATCTCCATGAATCTCCATGAATCTCCATGAACCTCCTCCATGAATCTCCATGAATCTCCATGAATATCCTCCATGAATCTCCATGAATCTCCATGAATCTCCATGAATCTCCTTCATCAATCTCCACGAATCTCCATGAATCTACATGAATCTCCATGAATCTCCATGAATATCCATGAATATCCACGAATCTCCATGAAGCTCCTCCATGAATCTCCATGAAACTCCATTAATATCCTCCATGAATCTCCATGAATCTCCATGAATCTACATGAATCTCCATGAATCTCCATGAATCTCCTCCATGAATTTCCATGAATCACCATGAATCTCCTTCATCAATCTAAACGAATCTCCATGAATCTCCATGAATCTCCATGAATCTCCATGAATATCCATGAATATCCATTAATCTCCATGTATCTCCATGAATCTCCATGAATATCCATGAATCTTCATGAATCTCCTCCATGAATCTTCATGAATCTCCATGAATCTCCATGCATCTCCATGAATCTCCATGAATCTCCATGAATCTCCATGCATCTCCATGAATCTCCATGAATCTCCATGAACCTCCTCCATGAATCTCCATGAATCTCCACGAATCTCCATGAAGCTCCTCCATGAATCTCCATGAAACTCCATTAATATCCTCCATGAATCTCCATGAATCTCCATGAATATCCATGAACCTCCTCCATGAATCTCCATGAATCTCCATGAATCTCCTTCATCAATCTCCACGAATCTCCATGAATCTACATGAATCTCCATGAATCTCCATGAATCTCCATGAATCTCCATGAATATCCATGAATATCCATGAATCTCCATGTATCTCCATGTATCTCCATGAATATCCATGAATCTTCATGAATCTCCTCCATGAATCTTCATGAATCTCCATGAATCTCCATGCATCTCCATGAATCTCCATGAATCTCCATGAACCTCCTCCATGAATCTCCATGAATCTCCATGAATATCCTCCATGAATCTCCATGAATCTCCATGAATCTCCATGTATCTCCATGAATCTACATGAATCTCCATGAATCTCCATGAATCTCCTCCATGAATCTCCATGAATCACCATGAATCTCCTTCATCAATCTCCACGAATCTCCATGTATCTCCATGTATCTCCATGAATATCCATGAATCTTCATGAATCTCCTCCATGAATCTTCATGAATCTCCATGAATCTCCATGCATCTCCATGAACCTCCATGAATCTCCATGAACCTCCTCCATGAATCTCCATGAATCTCCATGAATATCATCCATGAATCTCCATGAATCTCCATGAATCTGCATGTATCTCCATGAATCTACATGAATCTCCATGAATCTCCATGAATCTCCTCCATGAATCTCCATGAATCACCATGAATCTCCTTCATCAATCTCCACGAATCTCCATGAATCTCCATGAATCTCCATGAATCTCCTTCATCAATCTCCACGAATCTCCATGAATCTACATGAATCTCCATGAATCTCCATGAATCTCCATGAATCTCCATGAATATCCATGAATATCCATGAATCTCCATGTATCTCCATGTATCTCCATGAATCTCCATGAATCTCCTTCATCAATCTCCACGAATCTCCATGAATCTCCATGAATCTCCACGAATCTCCATGAATCTACATGAATCTCCATGAATCTCCATGCATCTCCATGGATCTCCATGAATATCCATGAATATCCATGAATCTCCATGTATCTCCATGTATCTCCATGAATCTCCATGAATCTCCACGAATCTCCATCTATCTCCATGAATCTCCATGAATCTCCATGCATCTCCATGAATCTCCATGAATAACCATGAACCTCCTCCATGAATCTCCATGAATCTCCATGAATATCCTCCATGAATCTCCATGAATCTCAATGCATCTCCATGAATCTCCATGAATATCCATGAATATCCATGAATCTCCATGTATCTCCATGAATCTCCATGAATATCCATGAATCTTCATGAATCTCCTCCATGAATCTTCATGAATCTCCATGAATCTCCATGCATCTCCATGAATGTCCATGAATCTCCATGAACCTCCTCCATGAATCTCCATGAATCTCCATGAATATCCTCCATGAATCTCCATGAATCTCCTTCATCAATCTCCACGAATCTCCATGAATCTACATGAATCTCCATGAATCTCCATGAATATCCATGAATATCCACGAATCTCCATGAAGCTCCTCCATGAATCTCCATGAAACTCCATTAATATCCTCCATGAATCTCCATGAATCTCCATGAATCTACATGAATCTCCATGAATCTCCATGAATCTCCTCCATGAATTTCCATGAATCACCATGAATCTCCTTCATCAATCTAAACGAATCTCCATGAATCTCCATGAATCTCCATGAATCTCCATGAATATCCATGAATATCCATTAATCTCCATGTATCTCCATGAATCTCCATGAATATCCATGAATCTTCATGAATCTCCTCCATGAATCTTCATGAATCTCCATGAATCTCCATGCATCTCCATGAATCTCCATGAATCTCCATGAATCTCCATGCATCTCCATGAATCTCCATGAATCTCCATGAACCTCCTCCATGAATCTCCATGAATCTCCATGAATCTCCATGAATCTCCATGAATCTCCATGAATCTCCTTCATCAATCTCCACGAATCTCCATGAATCTACATGAATCTCCATGAATCTCCATGAATATCCATGAATATCCATGAATCTCCATGTATCTCCATGAATGTGCATGAATCTTCATGAATCTCCTCCATGAATCTCCTCCATGAATCTTCATGAATCTCCATGAATCTCCATGCATCTCCATGAATCTCCACGAATCTCCATGAAGCTCCTCCATGAATCTCCATGAAACTCCATTAATATCCTCCATGAATCTCCATGAATCTCCATGAATATCCATGAACCTCCTCCATGAATCTCTATGAATCTCCATGAATCTCCTTCATCAATCTCCACGAATCTCCATGAATCTACATGAATCTCCATGAATCTCCATGAATCTCCATGAATCTCCATGAATATCCATGAATATCCATGAATCTCCATGTATCTCCATGTATCTCCATGAATCTCCATGAATATCCATGAATCTTCATGAATCTCCTCCATGAATCTTCATGAATCTCCATGAATCTCCATGCATCTCCATGAATCTCCATGAATCTCCATGAACCTCCTCCATGAATCTCCATGAATCTCCATGAATATCCTCCATGAATCTCCATGAATCTCCATGAATCTCCATGTATCTCCATGAATCTACATGAATCTCCATGAATCTCCATGAATCTCCTCCATGAATCTCCTCCATGAATCTTCATGAATCTCCATGAATCTCCATGCATCTCCATGAATCTCCACGAATCTCCATGAAGCTCCTCCATGAATCTCCATGAAACTCCATTAATATCCTCCATGAATCTCCATGAATCTCCATGAATATCCATGAACCTCCTCCATGAATCTCCATGAATCTCCATGAATCTCCTTCATCAATCTCCACGAATCTCCATGAATCTACATGAATCTCCATGAATCTCCATGAATCTCCATGAATCTCCATGAATATCCATGAATATCCATGAATCTCCATGTATCTCCATGTATCTCCATGAATATCCATGAATCTTCATGAATCTCCTCCATGAATCTTCATGAATCTCCATGAATCTCCATGCATCTCCATGAATCTCCATGAATCTCCATGAACCTCCTCCATGAATCTCCATGAATCTCCATGAATATCCTCCATGAATCTCCATGAATCTCCTCCATGAATCTCCATAAATCACCATGAATATCCATGAATATCCATGAATCTCCATGTATCTCCATGTATCTCCATGAATCTCCATGAATATCCATGAATCTTCATGAATCTCCTCCATGAATCTTCATGAATCTCCATGAATCTCCATGCATCTCCATGAACCTCCATGAATCTCCATGAACCTCCTCCATGAATCTCCATGAATCTCCATGAATATCCTCCATGAATCTCCATGAATCTCCATGAATCTGCATGTATCTCCATGAATCTACATGAATCTCCATGAATCTCCATGAATCTCCTCCATGAATCTCCATGAATCACCATGAATCTCCTTCATCAATCTCCACGAATCTCCATGAATCTCCATGAATCTCCATGAATCTCCTTCATCAATCTCCACGAATCTCCATGAATCTACATGAATCTCCATGAATCTCCATGAATCTCCATGAATCTCCATGAATATCCATGAATATCCATGAATCTCCATGTATCTCCATGTATCTCCATGAATCTCCATGAATCTCCTTCATCAATCTCCACGAATCTCCATGAATCTCCATGAATCTCCACGAATCTCCATGAATCTACATGAATCTCCATGAATCTCCATGCATCTCCATGGATCTCCATGAATATCCATGAATATCCATGAATCTCCATGTATCTCCATGTATCTCCATGAATCTCCATGAATCTCCACGAATCTCCATCTATCTCCATGAATCTCCATGAATCTCCATGCATCTCCATGAATCTACATGAATAACCATGAACCTCCTCCATGAATCTCCATGAATCTCCATGAATATCCTCCATGAATCTCCATGAATCTCAATGAATCTCCATGAATCTCCATGAATATCCATGAATATCCATGAATCTCCATGTATCTCCATGAATCTCCATGAATATCCATGAATCTTCATGAATCTCCTCCATGAATCTTCATGAATCTCCATGAATCTCCATGCATCTCCATGAATCTCCATGAATCTCCTTCATCAATCTCCACGAATCTCCATGAATCTCCATGAATCTCCACGAATCTCCATGAATCTACATGAATCTCCATGAATCTCCATGAATCTCCATGAATATCCTCCATGAATCTCCATGAATCTCCATGAATCTCCATGAATCTCCTTCATCAATCTCCACGAATCTCCATGAATCTACATGTATCTCCATGAATCTCCATGAATATCCATGAATCTTCATGAATCTCCTCCATGAATCTTCATGAATCTCCATGAATCTCCATGCATCTCCATGAATCTCCATGAATCTCCATGAATCTCCATGCATCTCCATGAATCTCCATGAATCTCCATGAACCTCCTCCATGAATCTCCATGAATCTCCATGAATATCCTCCATGAATCTCCATGAATCTCCATGAATCTCCATGAATCTCCTTCATCAATCTCCACGAATCTCCATGAATCTACATGAATCTCCATGAATCTCCATGAATATCCATGAATATCCATGAATCTCCATGTATCTCCATGAATGTGCATGAATCTTCATGAATCTCCTCCATGAATCTCCTCCATGAATCTTCATGAATCTCCATGAATCTCCATGCATCTCCATGAATCTCCACGAATCTCCATGAAGCTCCTCCATGAATCTCCATGAAACTCCATTAATATCCTCCATGAATCTCCATGAATCTCCATGAATATCCATGAACCTCCTCCATGAATCTCCATGAATCTCCATGAATCTCCTTCATCAATCTCCACGAATCTCCATGAATCTACATGAATCTCCATGAATCTCCATGAATCTCCATGAATCTCCATGAATATCCATGAATATCCATGAATCTCCATGTATCTCCATGTATCTCCATGAATATCCATGAATCTTCATGAATCTCCTCCATGAATCTTCATGAATCTCCATGAATCTCCATGCATCTCCATGAATCTCCATGAATCTCCATGAACCTCCTCCATGAATCTCCATGAATCTCCATGAATATCCTCCATGAATCTCCATGAATCTCCATGAATCTCCATGTATCTCCATGAATCTACATGAATCTCCATGAATCTCCATGAATCTCCTCCATGAATCTCCATGAATCACCATGAATCTCCTTCATCAATCTCCACGAATCTCCATGTATCTCCATGTATCTCCATGAATCTCCATGAATATCCATGAATCTTCATGAATCTCCTCCATGAATCTTCATGAATCTCCATGAATCTCCATGCATCTCCATGAACCTCCATGAATCTCCATGAACCTCCTCCATGAATCTCCATGAATCTCCATGAATATCATCCATGAATCTCCATGAATCTCCATGAATCTGCATGTATCTCCATGAATCTACATGAATCTCCATGAATCTCCATGAATCTCCTCCATGAATCTCCATGAATCACCATGAATCTCCTTCATCAATCTCCACGAATCTCCATGAATCTCCATGAATCTCCATGAATCTCCTTCATCAATCTCCACGAATCTCCATGAATCTACATGAATCTCCATGAATCTCCATGAATCTCCATGAATCTCCATGAATATCCATGAATATCCATGAATCTCCATGTATCTCCATGTATCTCCATGAATCTCCATGAATCTTCTTCATCAATCTCCACGAATCTCCATGAATCTCCATGAATCTCCACGAATCTCCATGAATCTACATGAATCTCCATGAATCTCCATGCATCTCCATGGATCTCCATGAATATCCATGAATATCCATGAATCTCCATGTATCTCCATGTATCTCCATGAATCTCCATGAATCTCCACGAATCTCCATCTATCTCCATGAATCTCCATGAATCTCCATGCATCTCCATGAATCTCCATGAATAACCATGAACCTCCTCCATGAATCTCCATGAATCTCCATGAATATCCTCCATGAATCTCCATGAATCTCAATGAATCTCCATGAATCTCCATGAATATCCATGAATATCCATGAATCTCCATGTATCTCCATGAATCTCCATGAATATCCATGAATCTTCATGAATCTCCTCCATGAATCTTCATGAATCTCCATGAATCTCCATGCATCTCCATGAATGTCCATGAATCTCCATGAACCTCCTCCATGAATCTCCATGAATCTCCATGAATATCCTCCATGAATCTCCATGAATCTCCATGAATCTCCATGAATCTCCTTCATCAATCTCCACGAATCTCCATGAATCTACATGAATCTCCATGAATCTCCATGAATATCCATGAATATCCACGAATCTCCATGAAGCTCCTCCATGAATCTCCATGAAACTCCATTAATATCCTCCATGAATCTCCATGAATCTCCATGAATCTACATGAATCTCCATGAATCTCCATGAATCTCCTCCATGAATTTCCATGAATCACCATGAATCTCCTTCATCAATCTAAACGAATCTCCATGAATCTCCATGAATCTCCATGAATCTCCATGAATATCCATGAATATCCATTAATCTCCATGTATCTCCATGAATCTCCATGAATATCCATGAATCTTCATGAATCTCCTCCATGAATCTTCATGAATCTCCATGAATCTCCATGCATCTCCATGAATCTCCATGAATCTCCATGAATCTCCATGCATCTCCATGAATCTCCATGAATCTCCATGAACCTCCTCCATGAATCTCCATGAATCTCCATGAATCTCCATGAATCTCCATGAATCTCCATGAATCTCCTTCATCAATCTCCACGAATCTCCATGAATCTACATGAATCTCCATGAATCTCCATGAATATCCATGAATATCCATGAATCTCCATGTATCTCCATGAATGTGCATGAATCTTCATGAATCTCCTCCATGAATCTCCTCCATGAATCTTCATGAATCTCCATGAATCTCCATGCATCTCCATGAATCTCCACGAATCTCCATGAAGCTCCTCCATGAATCTCCATGAAACTCCATTAATATCCTCCATGAATCTCCATGAATCTCCATGAATATCCATGAACCTCCTCCATGAATCTCCATGAATCTCCATGAATCTCCTTCATCAATCTCCACGAATCTCCATGAATCTACATGAATCTCCATGAATCTCCATGAATCTCCATGAATCTCCATGAATATCCATGAATATCCATGAATCTCCATGTATCTCCATGTATCTCCATGAATATCCATGAATCTTCATGAATCTCCTCCATGAATCTTCATGAATCTCCATGAATCTCCATGCATCTCCATGAATCTCCATGAATCTCCATGAACCTCCTCCATGAATCTCCATGAATCTCCATGAATATCCTCCATGAATCTCCATGAATCTCCATGAATCTCCATGTATCTCCATGAATCTACATGAATCTCCATGAATCTCCATGAATCTCCTCCATGAATCTCCATGAATCACCATGAATCTCCTTCATCAATCTCCACGAATCTCCATGTATCTCCATGTATCTCCATGAATCTCCATGAATATCCATGAATCTTCATGAATCTCCTCCATGAATCTTCATGAATCTCCATGAATCTCCATGCATCTCCATGAACCTCCATGAATCTCCATGAACCTCCTCCATGAATCTCCATGAATCTCCATGAATATCATCCATGAATCTCCATGAATCTCCATGAATCTGCATGTATCTCCATGAATCTACATGAATCTCCATGAATCTCCATGAATCTCCTCCATGAATCTCCATGAATCACCATGAATCTCCTTCATCAATCTCCACGAATCTCCATGAATCTCCATGAATCTCCATGAATCTCCTTCATCAATCTCCACGAATCTCCATGAATCTACATGAATCTCCATGAATCTCCATGAATCTCCATGAATCTCCATGAATATCCATGAATATCCATGAATCTCCATGTATCTCCATGTATCTCCATGAATCTCCATGAATCTCCTTCATCAATCTCCACGAATCTCCATGAATCTCCATGAATCTCCACGAATCTCCATGAATCTACATGAATCTCCATGAATCTCCATGCATCTCCATGGATCTCCATGAATATCCATGAATATCCATGAATCTCCATGTATCTCCATGTATCTCCATGAATCTCCATGAATCTCCACGAATCTCCATCTATCTCCATGAATCTCCATGAATCTCCATGCATCTCCATGAATCTCCATGAATAACCATGAACCTCCTCCATGAATCTCCATGAATCTCCATGAATATCCTCCATGAATCTCCATGAATCTCAATGAATCTCCATGAATATCCATGAATATCCATGAATCTCCATGTATCTCCATGTATCTCCATGAATCTCCATGAATCTCCACGAATCTCCATCTATCTCCATGAATCTCCATGAATCTCCATGCATCTCCATGAATCTCCATGAATAACCATGAACCTCCTCCATGAATCTCCATGAATCTCCATGAATATCCTCCATGAATCTCCATGAATCTCCATGAATCTCCATGAATCTCCTTCATCAATCTCCACGAATCTCCATGAATCTACATGAATCTCCATGAATCTCCATGAATATCCATGAATATCCATGAATCTCCATGTATCTCCATGAATGTGCATGAATCTTCATGAATCTCCTCCATGAATCTCCTCCATGAATCTTCATGAATCTCCATGAATCTCCATGCATCTCCATGAATCTCCACGAATC
Source organism: Lasioglossum villosulum (assembly GCA_963971365.1). Taxonomy (NCBI): domain Eukaryota; kingdom Metazoa; phylum Arthropoda; class Insecta; order Hymenoptera; family Halictidae; genus Lasioglossum; species Lasioglossum villosulum. The sequence goes on along the minus strand of OZ020500.1, from coordinate 16,545,303 downwards.
TCCATGAAGCTCCTCCATGAATCTCCATGAAACTCCATTAATATCCTCCATGAATCTCCATGAATCTCCATGAATATCCATGAACCTCCTCCATGAATCTCCATGAATCTCCATGAATCTCCTTCATCAATCTCCACGAATCTCCATGAATCTACATGAATCTCCATGAATCTCCATGAATCTCCATGAATCTCCATGAATATCCATGAATATCCATGAATCTCCATGTATCTCCATGTATCTCCATGAATCTCCATGAATATCCATGAATCTTCATGAATCTCCTCCATGAATCTTCATGAATCTCCATGAATCTCCATGCATCTCCATGAATCTCCATGAATCTCCATGAACCTCCTCCATGAATCTCCATGAATCTCCATGAATATCCTCCATGAATCTCCATGAATCTCCATGAATCTCCATGTATCTCCATGAATCTACATGAATCTCCATGAATCTCCATGAATCTCCTCCATGAATCTCCATGAATCACCATGAATCTCCTTCATCAATCTCCACGAATCTCCATGAATATCCATGAATATCCATGAATCTCCATGTATCTCCATGAATCTCCATGAATATCCATGAATCTCCATGAATATCCTCCATGAATCTCCATGAATCTCCATGAATCTCCATGAATCTCCTTCATCAATATCCACGAATCTCCATGAATCTACATGAATCTCCATGAATCTCCATGAATCTCCATGAATCTCCATGAATATCCATGAATATCCATGAATCTCCATGTATCTCCATGTATCTCCATGAATCTCCATGAATCTCCATGAATCTCCATGAATATCCATGAATATCCATGAATCTCCCTGTATCTCCATGTATCTCCATGAATCTCCATGAATATCCATGAATCTTCATGAATCTCCTCCATGAATCTTCATGAATCTCCATGAATCTCCTCCATGAATTTCCATGAATCACCATGAATCTCCTTCATCAATCTAAACGAATCTCCATGAATCTCCATGAATCTCCATGAATCTCCATGAATCTCCATGAATATCCATGAATATCCATTAATCTCCATGTATCTGCATGAATCTCCATGAATATCCATGAATCTTCATGAATCTCCTCCATGAATCTTCATGAATCTCCATGAATCTCCATGCATCTCCATGAATCTCCATGAATCTCCATGAATCTCCATGCATCTCCATGAATCTCCATGAATCTCCATGAACCTCCTCCATGAATCTCCATGAATCTCCATGAATATCCTCCATGAATCTCCATGAATCTCCATGAATCTCCATGAATCTCCTTCATCAATCTCCACGAATCTCCATGAATCTACATGAATCTCCATGAATCTCCATGAATATCCATGAATATCCATGAATCTCCATGTATCTCCATGAATGTGCATGAATCTTCATGAATCTCCTCCATGAATCTCCTCCATGAATCTTCATGAATCTCCATGAATCTCCATGCATCTCCATGAATCTCCACGAATCTCCATGAAGCTCCTCCATGAATCTCCATGAAACTCCATTAATATCCTCCATGAATCTCCATGAATCTCCATGAATATCCATGAACCTCCTCCATGAATCTCCATGAATCTCCATGAATCTCCTTCATCAATCTCCACGAATCTCCATGAATCTACATGAATCTCCATGAATCTCCATGAATCTCCATGAATCTCCATGAATATCCATGAATATCCATGAATCTCCATGTATCTCCATGCATCTCCATGAATCTCCATGAATCTCCATGAACCTCCTCCATGAATCTCCATGAATCTCCATGAATATCCTCCATGAATCTCCATGAATCTCCATGAATCTCCATGTATCTCCATGAATCTACATGAATCTCCATGAATCTCCATGAATCTCCTCCATGAATCTCCATGAATCACCATGAATCTCCTTCATCAATCTCCACGAATCTCCATGTATCTCCATGTATCTCCATGAATCTCCATGAATATCCATGAATCTTCATGAATCTCCTCCATGAATCTTCATGAATCTCCATGAATCTCCATGCATCTCCATGAACCTCCATGAATCTCCATGAACCTCCTCCATGAATCTCCATGAATCTCCATGAATATCCTCCATGAATCTCCATGAATCTCCATGAATCTGCATGTATCTCCATGAATCTACATGAATCTCCATGAATCTCCATGAATCTCCTCCATGAATCTCCATGAATCACCATGAATCTCCTTCTTCAATCTCCACGAATCTCCATGAATCTCCATGAATCTCCATGAATCTCCTTCATCAATCTCCACGAATCTCCATGAATCTACATGAATCTCCATGAATCTCCATGAATCTCCATGAATCTCCATGAATATCCATGAATATCCATGAATCTCCATGTATCTCCATGTATCTCCATGAATCTCCATGAATCTCCTTCATCAATCTCCACGAATCTCCATGAATCACCATGAATCTCCACGAATCTCCATGAATCTACATGAATCTCCATGAATCTCCATGCATCTCCATGGATCTCCATGAATATCCATGAATATCCATGAATCTCCATGTATCTCCATGTATCTCCATGAATCTCCATGAATCTCCACGAATCTCCATCTATCTCCATGAATCTCCATGAATCTCCATGCATCTCCATGAATCTCCATGAATAACCATGAACCTCCTCCATGAATCTCCATGAATCTCCATGAATATCCTCCATGAATCTCCATGAATCTCAATGAATCTCCATGAATCTCCATGAATATCCATGAATATCCATGAATCTCCATGTATCTCCATGAATCTCCATGAATATCCATGAATCTTCATGAATCTCCTCCATGAATCTTCATGAATCTCCATGAATCTCCATGCATCTCCATGAATCTCCATGAATCTCCATGAACCTCCTCCATGAATCTCCATGAATCTCCATGAATATCCTCCATGAATCTCCATGAATCTCCATGAATCTCCATGAATCTCCTTCATCAATCTCCACGAATCTCCATGAATCTACATGAATCTCCATGAATCTCCATGAATATCCATGAATATCCACGAATCTCCATGAAGCTCCTCCATGAATCTCCATGAAACTCCATTAATATCCTCCATGAATCTCCATGAATCTTGATGAATCTACATGAATCTCCATGAATCTCCATGAATCTCCTCCATGAATTTCCATGAATCACCATGAATCTCCTTCATCAATCTAAACGAATCTCCATGAATCTCCATGAATCTCCATGAATCTCCATGAATATCCATGAATATCCATTAATCTCCATGTATCTCCATGAATCTCCATGAATATCCATGAATCTTCATGAATCTCCTCCATGAATCTTCATGAATCTCCATGAATCTCCATGCATCTCCATGAATCTCCATGAATCTCCATGAATCTCCATGCATCTCCATGAATCTCCATGAATCTCCATGAACCTCCTCCATGAATCTCCATGAATCTCCATGAATATCCTCCATGAATCTCCATGAATCTCCATGAATCTCCATGAATCTCCTTCATCAATCTCCACGAATCTCCATGAATCTACATGAATCTCCATGAATCTCCATGAATATCCATGAATATCCATGAATCTCCATGTATCTCCATGAATGTGCATGAATCTTCATGAATCTCCTCCATGAATCTCCTCCATGAATCTTCATGAATCTCCATGAATCTCCATGCATCTCCATGAATCTCCACGAATCTCCATGAAGCTCCTCCATGAATCTCCATGAAACTCCATTAATATCCTCCATGAATCTCCATGAATCTCCATGAATATCCATGAACCTCCTCCATGAATCTCCATGAATCTCCATGAATCTCCTTCATCATTCTCCACGAATCTCCATGAATCTACATGAATCTCCATGAATCTCCATGAATCTCCATGAATCTCCATGAATATCCATGAATATCCATGAATCTCCATGTATCTCCATGAATCTCCATGAATATCCATGAATCTTCATGAATCTCCTCCATGAATCTTCATGAATCTCCATGAATCTCCATGCATCTCCATGAATCTCCATGAATCTCCATGAACCTCCTCCATGAATCTCCATGAATCTCCATGAATATCCTCCATGAATCTCCATGAATCTCCATGAATCTCCATGAATCTCCTTCATCAATCTCCACGAATCTCCATGAATCTACATGAATCTCCATGAATCTCCATGAATATCCATGAATATCCACGAATCTCCATGAAGCTCCTCCATGAATCTCCATGAAACTCCATTAATATCCTCCATGAATCTCCATGAATCTCCATGAATCTACATGAATCTCCATGAATCTCCATGAATCTCCTCCATGAATTTCCATGAATCACCATGAATCTCCTTCATCAATCTAAACGAATCTCCATGAATCTCCATGAATCTCCATGAATCTCCATGAATATCCATGAATATCCATTAATCTCCATGTATCTCCATGAATCTCCATGAATATCCATGAATCTTCATGAATCTCCTCCATGAATCTTCATGAATCTCCATGAATCTCCATGCATCTCCATGAATCTCCATGAATCTCCATGAATCTCCATGCATCTCCATGAATCTCCATGAATCTCCATGAACCTCCTCCATGAATCTCCATGAATCTCCATGAATATCCTCCATGAATCTCCATGAATCTCCATGAATCTCCATGAATCTCCTTCATCAATCTCCACGAATCTCCATGAATCTCCATGAATATCCATGAATATCCATGAATCTCCATGTATCTCCATGAATGTGCATGAATCTTCATGAATCTCCTCCATGAATCTCCTCCATGAATCTTCATGAATCTCCATGAATCTCCATGAATCTCCTTCATCAATCTCCACGAATCTCCATGAATATCCATGAATATCCATGAATCTCCATGTATCTCCATGAATCTCCATGAATATCCATGAATCCCCATGAATATCCTCCATGAATCTCCATGAATCTCCATGAATCTCCATGAATCTCCATGAATCTCCTTCATCAATATCCACGAATCTCCATGAATCTACATGAATCTCCATGAATCTCCATGAATCTCCATGAATCTCCATGAATATCTATGAATATCCATGAATCTCCATGTATCTCCATGTATCTCCATGAATCTCCATGAATCTCCATGAATCTCCATGAATATCCATGAATATCCATTAATCTCCATGTATCTCCATGAATCTCCATGAATATCCATGAATCTTCATGAATCTCCTCCATGAATCTTCATGAATCTCCATGAATCTCCATGCATCTCCATGAATCTCCATGAATCTCCATGAATCTCCATGCATCTCCATGAATCTCCATGAATCTCCATGAACCTCCTCCATGAATCTCCATGAATCTCCATGAATATCCTCCATGAATCTCCATGAATCTCCATGCATCTCCATGAATCTCCATGAATCTCCATGAACCTCCTCCATGAATCTCCATGAATCTCCATGAATATCCTCCATGAATCTCCATGAATCTCCATGAATCTCCATGTATCTCCATGAATCTACATGAATCTCCATGAATCTCCATGAATCTCCTCCATGAATCTCCATGAATCACCATGAATCTCCTTCATCAATCTCCACGAATCTCCATGAATATCCATGAATATCCATGAATCTCCATGTATCTCCATGAATCTCCATGAATATCCATGAATCTCCATGAATATCCTCCATGAATCTCCATGAATCTCCATGAATCTCCATGAATCTCCTTCATCAATATCCACGAATCTCCATGAATCTACATGAATCTCCATGAATCTCCATGAACCTCCTCCATGAATCTCCATGAATCTCCATGAATATCCATGAATATCCATGAATCTCCATGTATCTCCATGAATCTCCATGAATCTCCACGAATCTCCATCTATCTCCATGAATCTCCATGCATCTCCATGAATCTCCATGAATCTCCATGAACCTCCTCCATGAATCTCCATGAATCTCCATGAATATCCTCCATGAATCTCCATGAATCTCCATGAATCTCCATGTATCTCCATGAATCTACATGAATCTCCATGAATCTCCTCCATGAATCTCCATGAATCACCATGAATCTCCTTCATCAATCTCCACGAATCTCCATGAATCTCCATGAATCTCCATGAATCTCCATGAAAATCCATGAATATCCATGAATCTCCATGTATCTCCATGAATCTCCATGAATCTCCATGAATCTCCATGATATCCTGTATGAATCTTCATGAATCTCCATGAATCTCCATGCATCTCCATGAATCTCCATGAATATCCTCCATGAATCTCCATGAATCTCCATGAATCTCCATGTATCTCCATGAATCTCCATGAATCTCCATGAATCTCCATGAATCTCCTTCATCAATCTCCACGAATCTCCATGAATCTACATGAATCTCCATGAATCTCCATGAATCTCCATGAATCTCCATGAATATCCATGAATATCCATGAATCTCCATGTATCTCCATGTATCTCCATGAATCTCCATGAATCTCCATGAATCACCATGAATCTCCTCCATGAATCTTCATGAATCTCCATGAATCTCCATGTATCTCCATGAATCTCCATGAATCTCCATGAACCTCCTCCATGAATCTCCATGAATCTCCATGAATATCCTCCATGAATCTCCATGAATCTCCATGAATCTCCATGTATCTCCATGTATCTCCATGAATCTCCATGAATCTCCACGAATCTCCATCTATCTCCATGAATCTCCATGCATCTCCATGAATCTCCATGAATCTCCATGAACCTCCTCCATGAATCTCCATGAATCTCCATGAATATCCTCCATGAATCTCCATGAATCTCCATGAATCTCCATGTATCTCCATGAATCTACATGAATCTCCATGAATCTCCATGAATCTCCTCCATGAATCTCCATGAATCACCATGAATCTCCTTCATCAATCTCCACGAATCTCCATGAATCTCCATGAATCTCCATGAATCTCCATGAAAATCCATGAATATCCATGAATCTCCATGTATCTCCATGAATCTCCATGAATCTCCATGAATCTCCATGATATCCTGTATGAATCTTCATGAATCTCCATGAATCTCCATGCATCTCCATGAATCTCCATGAATCTCCATGAATCTCCATGAATCTCCATGAATCTCCTTCATCAATCTCCACGAATCTCCATGAATCTACATGAATCTCCATGAATCTCCATGAATCTCCATGAATCTCCATGAATATCCATGAATATCCATGAATCTCCATGTATCTCCATGTATCTCCATGAATCTCCATGAATCTCCATGAATCACCATGAATCTCCTCCATGAATCTTCATGAATCTCCATGAATCTCCATGAATCTCCATGAATCTCCATGAACCTCCTCCATGAATCTCCATGAATCTCCATGAATATCCTCCATGAATCTCCATGAACCTCCTCCATGAATCTCCATGAATCTCCATGAATATCCTCCATGAATCTCCATGAATCTCCATGAATCTCCATGTATCTCCATGAATCTACATGAATCTCCATGAATCTCCATGAATCTCCTCCATGAATCTCCTTCATCAATCTCCACGAATCTCCATGGATCTCCATGAATCTCCATGAATCTCCATGAATATCCATGAATCTCCATGAATCTCCATGAACCTCCTCCATGAATCTCCATGAATCTCCATGAATATCCATGAATATCCATGAATCTCCATGTATCTCCATGTATCTCCATGAATCTCCATGAATCTCCACGAATCTCCATCTATCTCCATGAATCTCCATGCATCTCCATGAATCTCCATGAATCTCCATGAACCTCCTCCATGAATCTCCATGAATCTCCATGAATATCCTCCATGAATCTCCATGAATCTCCATGAATCTCCATGTATCTCCATGAATCTACATGAATCTCCATGAATCTCCATGAATCTCCTCCATGAATCTCCATGAATCACCATGAATCTCCTTCATCAATCTCCACGAATCTCCATGAATCTCCATGAATCTCCATGAATCTCCATGAATATCCATGAATATCCATGAATCTCCATGTATCTCCATGTATCTCCATGAATCTCCATGAATCTCCATGAATCTCCATGATATCCTGTATGAATCTTCATGAATCTCCATGAATCTCCATGCATCTCCATGAATCTCCATGTATCTCCATGAATCTACATGAATCTCCATGAATCTCCATGAATCTCCATGAATCTCCATGAATCTCCATGTATCTCCATGAATCTACATGAATCTCCATGAATCTCCATGTATCTCCATGCATCTCCATGAATCTCCATGAATCTCCATGAACCTCCTCCATGAATCTCCATGAATCTCCATGAATATCCATGAACCTCCTCGATGAATCTCCATGAATCTCCATGAATCTCCATGAATCTTCTTCATCAATCTCCACGAATCTCCATGAATCTACATGAATGTCCATGAATCTCCATGAATCTCCATGAATCTCCATGAATATCCATGAATATCCATGAATCTCCATGTATCTCCATGTATCTCCATGAATGTCCATGAATATCCATGAATCTTCATGAATCTCCTCCATGAATCTTCATGAATCTCCATGAATCTCCATGCATCTGCATGAATCTCCATGAATCTCCATGAACCTCCTCCATGAATCTCCATGAATCTCCATGAATATCCTCCATGAATCTCCATGAATCTCCATGAATATCCATGAATATCCATGAATCTCCATGTATCTCCATGAATCTCCATGAATATCCATGAATCTTCATGAATCTCCTCCATGAATCTTCATGAATCTCCATGAATCTCCATGCATCTCCATGAATCTCCATGAATCTCCATGAACCTCCTCCATGAATCTCCATGAATCTCCATGAATATCCATGAACCTCCTCGATGAATCTCCATGAATCTCCATGAATCTCCATGAATCTCCTTCATCAATCTCCACGAATCTCCATGAATCTACATGAATGTCCATGAATCTCCATGAATCTCCATGAATCTCCATGAATATCCATGAATATCCATGAATCTCCATGTATCTCCATGTATCTCCATGAATCTCCATGAATATCCATGAATCTTCATGAATCTCCTCCATGTATCTTCATGAATCTCCATGAATCTCCATGCATCTGCATGAATCTCCATGAATCTCCATGAACCTCCTCCATGAATCTCCATGAATCTCCATGAATATCCTCCATGAATCTCCATGAATCTCCATGAATCTCCATGTATCTCCATGAATCTACATGAATCTCCTTGAATCTCCATGAATCTCCTCCATGAATCTCCATGAATCACCATGAATCTCTTTCATCAATCTCCACGAATCTCCATGAATCTCCATGAATCTCCATGAATCTCCATGAATATCCATGAATATCCATGAATCTCCATGTATCTCCATGAATCTCCATGAATATCCATGAATCTTCATGAATCTCCTCCATGAATCTTCATGAATCTCCATGAATCTCCATGCATCTCCATGAATCTCCATGAATCTCCATGAACCTCCTCCATGAATCTCCATGAATCTCCATGAATATCCTCCATGAATTTCCATGAATCTCCATGAATCTCCATGAATCTCCTTCATCAATCTCCACGAATCTCCATGAATCTACATGAATCTCCATGAATCTCCATGAATCTCCATGAATCTCCATGAATATCCATGAATCTCCATGAACCTCCTCCATGAATCTCCATGAATCTCCATGAATATCCTCCATGAATCTCCATGAATCTCCATGAATCTCCATGTATCTCCATGTATCTCCATGAATCTCCATGAATCTCCACGAATCTCCATCTATCTCCATGAATCTCCATGCATCTCCATGAATCTCCATGAATCTCCATGAACCTCCTCCATGAATCTCCATGAATCTCCATGAATATCCTCCATGAATCTCCATGAATCTCCATGAATCTCCATGTATCTCCATGAATCTACATGAATCTCCATGAATCTCCATGAATCTCCTCCATGAATCTCCATGAATCACCATGAATCTCCTTCATCAATCTCCACGAATCTCCATGAATCTCCATGAATCTCCATGAATCTCCATGAAAATCCATGAATATCCATGAATCTCCATGTATCTCCATGAATCTCCATGAATCTCCATGAATCTCCATGATATCCTGTATGAATCTTCATGAATCTCCATGAATCTCCATGCATCTCCATGAATCTCCATGAATCTTCATGAACCTCCTCCATGAATCTTCATGAATCTCCATGAATATCCATGAATCTCCATGAATCTCCTTGAATCTCCATGAATATCCTCCATGAATCTCCATGAATCTCCATGAATCTCCATGTATCTCCATGAATCTCCATGAATCTCCATGAATCTCCATGAATCTCCTTCATCAATCTCCACGAATCTCCATGAATCTACATGAATCTCCATGAATCTCCATGAATCTCCATGAATCTCCATGAATATCCATGAATATCCATGAATCTCCATGTATCTCCATGTATCTCCATGAATCTCCATGAATCTCCATGAATCACCATGAATCTCCTCCATGAATCTTCATGAATCTCCATGAATCTCCATGAATCTCCATGAATCTCCATGAACCTCCTCCATGAATCTCCATGAATCTCCATGAATATCCTCCATGAATCTCCATGAATCTCCATGAATCTCCATGTATCTCCATGAATCTACATGAATCTCCATGAATCTCCATGAATCTCCTCCATGAATCTCCTTCATCAATCTCCACGAATCTCCATGGATCTCCATGAATCTCCATGAATCTCCATGAATATCCATGAATCTCCATGAATCTCCATGAACCTCCTCCATGAATCTCCATGAATCTCCATGAATATCCATGAATATCCATGAATCTCCATGTATCTCCATGTATCTCCATGAATCTCCATGAATCTCCACGAATCTCCATCTATCTCCATGAATCTCCATGCATCTCCATGAATCTCCATGAATCTCCATGAACCTCCTCCATGAATCTCCATGAATCTCCATGAATATCCTCCATGAATCTCCATGAATCTCCATGAATCTCCATGTATCTCCATGAATCTACATGAATCTCCATGAATCTCCATGAATCTCCTCCATGAATCTCCATGAATCACCATGAATCTCCTTCATCAATCTCCACGAATCTCCATGAATCTCCATGAATCTCCATGAATCTCCATGAATATCCATGAATATCCATGAATCTCCATGTATCTCCATGTATCTCCATGAATCTCCATGAATCTCCATGAATCTCCATGATATCCTGTATGAATCTTCATGAATCTCCATGAATCTCCATGCATCTCCATGAATCTCCATGTATCTCCATGAATCTACATGAATCTCCATGAATCTCCATGAATCTCCATGAATCTCCATGAATCTCCATGTATCTCCATGAATCTACATGAATCTCCATGAATCTCCATGTATCTCCATGCATCTCCATGAATCTCCATGAATCTCCATGAACCTCCTCCATGAATCTCCATGAATCTCCATGGATATCCATGAACCTCCTCGATGAATCTCCATGAATCTCCATGAATCTCCATGAATCTTCTTCATCAATCTCCACGAATCTCCATGAATCTCCATGAATCTCCATGAATATCCATGAATATCCATGAATCTCCATGTATCTCCATGTATCTCCATGAATCTCCATGAATATCCATGAATCTTCATGAATCTCCTCCATGTATCTTCATGAATCTCCATGAATCTCCATGCATCTGCATGAATCTCCATGAATCTCCATGAACCTCCTCCATGAATCTCCATGAATCTCCATGAATATCCTCCATGAATCTCCATGAATCTCCATGAATCTCCATGTATCTCCATGAATCTACATGAATCTCCATGAATCTCCATGAATCTCCTCCATGAATCTCCATGAATCACCATGAATCTCTTTCATCAATCTCCACGAATCTCCATGAATCTCCATGAATCTCCATGAATCTCCATGAATATCCATGAATATCCATGAATCTCCATGTATCTCCATGAATCTCCATGAATATCCATGAATCTTCATGAATCTCCTCCATGAATCTTCATGAATCTCCATGAATCTCCATGCATCTCCATGAATCTCCATGAATCTCCATGAACCTCCTCCATGAATCTCCATGAATCTCCATGAATATCCTCCATGAATTTCCATGAATCTCCATGAATCTCCATGAATCTCCTTCATCAATCTCCACGAATCTCCATGAATCTACATGAATCTCCATGAATCTCCATGAATCTCCATGAATCTCCATGAATATCCATGAATCTCCATGATATCCGGTATGAATCTTCATGAATCTCCATGAATCTCCATGCATCTCCATGAATCTCCATGAATCTCCATTAATCTCCATGAACCTCCTCCATGAATCTCCATGAATCTCCATGAATATCCATGAACCTCCTCCATGAATCTCCATCAATCTCCATGTATCTCCATGTATCTCCATGAATCTCCATGAATATCCATGAATCTTCATGAATCTCCTCCATGAATCTTCATGAATCTCCATGAATCTCCATGCATCTCCATGAATCTCCATGAATCTCCATGAACCTCCTCCATGAATCTCCATGAATCTCCATGTATCTCCATGAATCTCCATGAATATCCATGAATCTTCATGAATCTCCTCCATGAATCTTCATGAATCTCCATGAATCTCCATGCATCTCCATGAATCTCCATGAATCTCCATGAACCTCCTCCATGAATCTCCATGAATCTCCATGAATATCCTCCATGAATCTCCATGAATCTCCATGAATCTCCATGTATCTCCATGAATCTACATGAATCTCCATGAATCTCCATGAATCTCCATGAATCTCCATGAATCTCCATGTATCTCCATGAATCTACATGAATCTCCATGAATCTCCATGAATCTCCTCCATGAATCTCCATAAATCACCATGAATCTCCATGATATCCTGTATGAATCTTCATGAATCTCCATGCATCTCCATGAATCTCCATGAATCTCCATGACCCTCCTCCATGAATCTCCATGAATCTCCATGAATATCCATGAATCTCCATGAATCACCATGAATCTCCTTCATCAATCTCCACGAATCTCCATGAATCTCCATGTATCTCCATGAATCTACATGAATCTCCATGAATCTCCATGAATCTCCTCCATGAATCTCCATGATATCCGGTATGAATCTTCATGAATCTCCATGAATCTCCATGCATCTCCATGAATCTCCATGAATCTTCATGAACCTCCTCCATGAATCTCCATGAATCTCCTTCATCAATCTCCACGAATCTCCATGAATCTACATGAATGTCCATGAATCTCCACGAATCTCCATGAATCTCCATGAATCTCCATGAATCTCCATGAATCTCCATGAATCTGCATGAATATCCATGAATATCCATGAATATCCATGAATCTCCATGTATCTCCATGAACCTCCATGAATATCCATGAATCTTCATGAATCTCCTCCATGAATCTTCATGAATCTCCATGAATCTCCATGCATCTCCATGAATCTCCATGAATCTCCATGAACCTCCTCCATGAATCTCCATGAATCTCCATGAATATCCATGAACCTCCTCGATGAATCTCCATGAATCTCCATGAATCTCCATGAATCTCCTTCATCAATCTCCACGAATCTCCATGAATCTACATGAATGTCCATGAATCTCCATGAATCTCCATGAATCTCCATGAATATCCATGAATATCCATGAATCTCCATGTATCTCCATGTATCTCCATGAATCTCCATGAATATCCATGAATCTTCATGAATCTCCTCCATGAATCTTCATGAATCTCCATGAATCTCCATGCATCTGCATGAATCTCCATGAATCTCCATGAACCTCCTCCATGAATCTCCATGAATCTCCATGAATATCCTCCATGAATCTCCATGAATCTCCATGAATCTCCATGTGTCTCCATGAATCTACATGAATCTCCATGAATCTCCATGAATCTCCTCCATGAATCTCCATGAATCACCATGAATCTCTTTCATCAAACTCCACGAATCTCCATGAATCTCCATGAATCTCCATGAATATCCATGAATATCCATGAATCTCCATGTATCTCCATGAATCTCCATGAATATCCATGAATCTTCATGAATCTCCTCCATGAATCTTCATGAATCTCCATGAATCTCCATGCATCTCCATGAATCTCCATGAATCTCCATGAACCTCCTCCATGAATCTCCATGAATCTCCATGAATATCCATGAACCTCCTCGATGAATCTCCATGAATCTCCATGAATCTCCATGAATCTCCTTCATCAATCTCCACGAATCTCCATGAATCTACATGAATGTCCATGAATCTCCATGAATCTCCATGAATCTCCATGAATATCCATGAATATCCACGAATCTCCATCTATCTCCATGAATCTCCATGCATCTCCATGAATCTCCATGAATCTCCATGAACCTCCTCCATGAATCTCCATGAATCTCCATGAATATCCTCCATGAATCTCCATGAATCTCCATGAATCTCCATGTATCTCCATGAATCTACATGAATCTCCATGAATCTCCATGAATCTCCTCCATGAATCTCCATGAATCACCATGAATCTCCTTCATCAATCTCCACGAATCTCCATGAATCTCCATGAATCTCCATGAATCTCCATGAATATCCATGAATATCCATGAATCTCCATGTATCTCCATGTATCTCCATGAATCTCCATGAATCTCCATGAATCTCCATGATATCCTGTATGAATCTTCATGAATCTCCATGAATCTCCATGCATCTCCATGAATCTCCATGTATCTCCATGAATCTACATGAATCTCCATGAATCTCCATGAATCTCCATGAATCTCCATGAATCTCCATGTATCTCCATGAATCTACATGAATCTCCATGAATCTCCATGTATCTCCATGCATCTCCATGAATCTCCATGAATCTCCATGAACCTCCTCCATGAATCTCCATGAATCTCCATGGATATCCATGAACCTCCTCGATGAATCTCCATGAATCTCCATGAATCTCCATGAATCTTCTTCATCAATCTCCACGAATCTCCATGAATCTACATGAATGTCCATGAATCTCCATGAATCTCCATGAATCTCCATGAATATCCATGAATATCCATGAATCTCCATGTATCTCCATGTATCTCCATGAATCTCCATGAATATCCATGAATCTTCATGAATCTCCTCCATGAATCTTCATGAATCTCCATGAATCTCCATGCATCTGCATGAATCTCCATGAATCTCCATGAACCTCCTCCATGAATCTCCATGAATCTCCATGAATATCCTCCATGAATCTCCATGAATCTCCATGAATATCCATGAATATCCATGAATCTCCATGTATCTCCATGAATCTCCGTGAATATCCATGAATCTTCATGAATCTCCTCCATGAATCTTCATGAATCTCCATGAATCTCCATGCATCTCCATGAATCTCCATGAATCTCCATGAACCTCCTCCATGAATCTCCATGAATCTCCATGAATATCCATGAACCTCCTCGATGAATCTCCATGAATCTCCATGAATCTCCATGAATCTCCTTCATCAATCTCCACGAATCTCCATGAATCTACATGAATGTCCATGAATCTCCATGAATCTCCATGAATCTCCATGAATATCCATGAATATCCATGAATCTCCATGTATCTCCATGTATCTCCATGAATCTCCATGAATATCCATGAATCTTCATGAATCTCCTCCATGTATCTTCATGAATCTCCATGAATCTCCATGCATCTGCATGAATCTCCATGAATCTCCATGAACCTCCTCCATGAATCTCCATGAATCTCCATGAATATCCTCCATGAATCTCCATGAATCTCCATGAATCTCCATGTATCTCCATGAATCTACATGAATCTCCATGAATCTCCATGAATCTCCTCCATGAATCTCCATGAATCACCATGAATCTCTTTCATCAATCTCCACGAATCTCCATGAATCTCCATGAATCTCCATGAATCTCCATGAATATCCATGAATATCCATGAATCTCCATGTATCTCCATGAATCTCCATGAATATCCATGAATCTTCATGAATCTCCTCCATGAATCTTCATGAATCTCCATGAATCTCCATGCATCTCCATGAATCTCCATGAATCTCCATGAACCTCCTCCATGAATCTCCATGAATCTCCATGAATATCCTCCATGAATTTCCATGAATCTCCATGAATCTCCATGAATCTCCTTCATCAATCTCCACGAATCTCCATGAATCTACATGAATCTCCATGAATCTCCATGAATCTCCATGAATCTCCATGAATATCCATGAATCTCCATGAACCTCCTCCATGAATCTCCATGAATCTCCATGAATATCCTCCATGAATCTCCATGAATCTCCATGAATCTCCATGTATCTCCATGTATCTCCATGAATCTCCATGAATCTCCACGAATCTCCATCTATCTCCATGAATCTCCATGCATCTCCATGAATCTCCATGAATCTCCATGAACCTCCTCCATGAATCTCCATGAATCTCCATGAATATCCTCCATGAATCTCCATGAATCTCCATGAATCTCCATGTATCTCCATGAATCTACATGAATCTCCATGAATCTCCATGAATCTCCTCCATGAATCTCCATGAATCACCATGAATCTCCTTCATCAATCTCCACGAATCTCCATGAATCTCCATGAATCTCCATGAATCTCCATGAAAATCCATGAATATCCATGAATCTCCATGTATCTCCATGAATCTCCATGAATCTCCATGAATCTCCATGATATCCTGTATGAATCTTCATGAATCTCCATGAATCTCCATGCATCTCCATGAATCTCCATGAATCTTCATGAACCTCCTCCATGAATCTTCATGAATCTCCATGAATATCCATGAATCTCCATGAATCTCCTTGAATCTCCATGAATATCCTCCATGAATCTCCATGAATCTCCATGAATCTCCATGTATCTCCATGAATCTCCATGAATCTCCATGAATCTCCATGAATCTCCTTCATCAATCTCCACGAATCTCCATGAATCTACATGAATCTCCATGAATCTCCATGAATCTCCATGAATCTCCATGAATATCCATGAATATCCATGAATCTCCATGTATCTCCATGTATCTCCATGAATCTCCATGAATCTCCATGAATCACCATGAATCTCCTCCATGAATCTTCATGAATCTCCATGAATCTCCATGAATCTCCATGAATCTCCATGAACCTCCTCCATGAATCTCCATGAATCTCCATGAATATCCTCCATGAATCTCCATGAATCTCCATGAATCTCCATGTATCTCCATGAATCTACATGAATCTCCATGAATCTCCATGAATCTCCTCCATGAATCTCCTTCATCAATCTCCACGAATCTCCATGGATCTCCATGAATCTCCATGAATCTCCATGAATATCCATGAATCTCCATGAATCTCCATGAACCTCCTCCATGAATCTCCATGAATCTCCATGAATATCCATGAATATCCATGAATCTCCATGTATCTCCATGTATCTCCATGAATCTCCATGAATCTCCACGAATCTCCATCTATCTCCATGAATCTCCATGCATCTCCATGAATCTCCATGAATCTCCATGAACCTCCTCCATGAATCTCCATGAATCTCCATGAATATCCTCCATGAATCTCCATGAATCTCCATGAATCTCCATGTATCTCCATGAATCTACATGAATCTCCATGAATCTCCATGAATCTCCTCCATGAATCTCCATGAATCACCATGAATCTCCTTCATCAATCTCCACGAATCTCCATGAATCTCCATGAATCTCCATGAATCTCCATGAATATCCATGAATATCCATGAATCTCCATGTATCTCCATGTATCTCCATGAATCTCCATGAATCTCCATGAATCTCCATGATATCCTGTATGAATCTTCATGAATCTCCATGAATCTCCATGCATCTCCATGAATCTCCATGTATCTCCATGAATCTACATGAATCTCCATGAATCTCCATGAATCTCCATGAATCTCCATGAATCTCCATGTATCTCCATGAATCTACATGAATCTCCATGAATCTCCATGTATCTCCATGCATCTCCATGAATCTCCATGAATCTCCATGAACCTCCTCCATGAATCTCCATGAATCTCCATGGATATCCATGAACCTCCTCGATGAATCTCCATGAATCTCCATGAATCTCCATGAATCTTCTTCATCAATCTCCACGAATCTCCATGAATCTCCATGAATCTCCATGAATATCCATGAATATCCATGAATCTCCATGTATCTCCATGTATCTCCATGAATCTCCATGAATATCCATGAATCTTCATGAATCTCCTCCATGTATCTTCATGAATCTCCATGAATCTCCATGCATCTGCATGAATCTCCATGAATCTCCATGAACCTCCTCCATGAATCTCCATGAATCTCCATGAATATCCTCCATGAATCTCCATGAATCTCCATGAATCTCCATGTATCTCCATGAATCTACATGAATCTCCATGAATCTCCATGAATCTCCATGAATATCCTCCATGAATTTCCATGAATCTCCATGAATCTCCATGAATCTCCTTCATCAATCTCCACGAATCTCCATGAATCTACATGAATCTCCATGAATCTCCATGAATCTCCATGAATCTCCATGAATATCCATGAATCTCCATGAACCTCCTCCATGAATCTCCATGAATCTCCATGAATATCCTCCATGAATCTCCATGAATCTCCATGAATCTCCATGTATCTCCATGTATCTCCATGAATCTCCATGAATCTCCACGAATCTCCATCTATCTCCATGAATCTCCATGCATCTCCATGAATCTCCATGAATCTCCATGAACCTCCTCCATGAATCTCCATGAATCTCCATGAATATCCTCCATGAATCTCCATGAATCTCCATGAATCTCCATGTATCTCCATGAATCTACATGAATCTCCATGAATCTCCATGAATCTCCTCCATGAATCTCCATGAATCACCATGAATCTCCTTCATCAATCTCCACGAATCTCCATGAATCTCCATGAATCTCCATGAATCTCCATGAAAATCCATGAATATCCATGAATCTCCATGTATCTCCATGAATCTCCATGAATCTCCATGAATCTCCATGATATCCTGTATGAATCTTCATGAATCTCCATGAATCTCCATGCATCTCCATGAATCTCCATGAATCTTCATGAACCTCCTCCATGAATCTTCATGAATCTCCATGAATATCCATGAATCTCCATGAATCTCCTTGAATCTCCATGAATATCCTCCATGAATCTCCATGAATCTCCATGAATCTCCATGTATCTCCATGAATCTCCATGAATCTCCATGAATCTCCATGAATCTCCTTCATCAATCTCCACGAATCTCCATGAATCTACATGAATCTCCATGAATCTCCATGAATCTCCATGAATCTCCATGAATATCCATGAATATCCATGAATCTCCATGTATCTCCATGTATCTCCATGAATCTCCATGAATCTCCATGAATCACCATGAATCTCCTCCATGAATCTTCATGAATCTCCATGAATCTCCATGAATCTCCATGAATCTCCATGAACCTCCTCCATGAATCTCCATGAATCTCCATGAATATCCTCCATGAATCTCCATGAATCTCCATGAATCTCCATGTATCTCCATGAATCTACATGAATCTCCATGAATCTCCATGAATCTCCTCCATGAATCTCCTTCATCAATCTCCACGAATCTCCATGGATCTCCATGAATCTCCATGAATCTCCATGAATATCCATGAATCTCCATGAATCTCCATGAACCTCCTCCATGAATCTCCATGAATCTCCATGAATATCCATGAATATCCATGAATCTCCATGTATCTCCATGTATCTCCATGAATCTCCATGAATCTCCACGAATCTCCATCTATCTCCATGAATCTCCATGCATCTCCATGAATCTCCATGAATCTCCATGAACCTCCTCCATGAATCTCCATGAATCTCCATGAATATCCTCCATGAATCTCCATGAATCTCCATGAATCTCCATGTATCTCCATGAATCTACATGAATCTCCATGAATCTCCATGAATCTCCTCCATGAATCTCCATGAATCACCATGAATCTCCTTCATCAATCTCCACGAATCTCCATGAATCTCCATGAATCTCCATGAATCTCCATGAATATCCATGAATATCCATGAATCTCCATGTATCTCCATGTATCTCCATGAATCTCCATGAATCTCCATGAATCTCCATGATATCCTGTATGAATCTTCATGAATCTCCATGAATCTCCATGCATCTCCATGAATCTCCATGTATCTCCATGAATCTACATGAATCTCCATGAATCTCCATGAATCTCCATGAATCTCCATGAATCTCCATGTATCTCCATGAATCTACATGAATCTCCATGAATCTCCATGTATCTCCATGCATCTCCATGAATCTCCATGAATCTCCATGAACCTCCTCCATGAATCTCCATGAATCTCCATGGATATCCATGAACCTCCTCGATGAATCTCCATGAATCTCCATGAATCTCCATGAATCTTCTTCATCAATCTCCACGAATCTCCATGAATCTCCATGAATCTCCATGAATATCCATGAATATCCATGAATCTCCATGTATCTCCATGTATCTCCATGAATCTCCATGAATATCCATGAATCTTCATGAATCTCCTCCATGTATCTTCATGAATCTCCATGAATCTCCATGCATCTGCATGAATCTCCATGAATCTCCATGAACCTCCTCCATGAATCTCCATGAATCTCCATGAATATCCTCCATGAATCTCCATGAATCTCCATGAATCTCCATGTATCTCCATGAATCTACATGAATCTCCATGAATCTCCATGAATCTCCTCCATGAATCTCCATGAATCACCATGAATCTCTTTCATCAATCTCCACGAATCTCCATGAATCTCCATGAATCTCCATGAATCTCCATGAATATCCATGAATATCCATGAATCTCCATGTATCTCCATGAATCTCCATGAATATCCATGAATCTTCATGAATCTCCTCCATGAATCTTCATGAATCTCCATGAATCTCCATGCATCTCCATGAATCTCCATGAATCTCCATGAACCTCCTCCATGAATCTCCATGAATCTCCATGAATATCCTCCATGAATTTCCATGAATCTCCATGAATCTCCATGAATCTCCTTCATCAATCTCCACGAATCTCCATGAATCTACATGAATCTCCATGAATCTCCATGAATCTCCATGAATCTCCATGAATATCCATGAATCTCCATGATATCCGGTATGAATCTTCATGAATCTCCATGAATCTCCATGCATCTCCATGAATCTCCATGAATCTCCATTAATCTCCATGAACCTCCTCCATGAATCTCCATGAATCTCCATGAATATCCATGAACCTCCTCCATGAATCTCCATCAATCTCCATGTATCTCCATGTATCTCCATGAATCTCCATGAATATCCATGAATCTTCATGAATCTCCTCCATGAATCTTCATGAATCTCCATGAATCTCCATGCATCTCCATGAATCTCCATGAATCTCCATGAACCTCCTCCATGAATCTCCATGAATCTCCATGTATCTCCATGAATCTCCATGAATATCCATGAATCTTCATGAATCTCCTCCATGAATCTTCATGAATCTCCATGAATCTCCATGCATCTCCATGAATCTCCATGAATCTCCATGAACCTCCTCCATGAATCTCCATGAATCTCCATGAATATCCTCCATGAATCTCCATGAATCTCCATGAATCTCCATGTATCTCCATGAATCTACATGAATCTCCATGAATCTCCATGAATCTCCATGAATCTCCATGAATCTCCATGTATCTCCATGAATCTACATGAATCTCCATGAATCTCCATGAATCTCCTCCATGAATCTCCATAAATCACCATGAATCTCCATGATATCCTGTATGAATCTTCATGAATCTCCATGCATCTCCATGAATCTCCATGAATCTCCATGACCCTCCTCCATGAATCTCCATGAATCTCCATGAATATCCATGAATCTCCATGAATCACCATGAATCTCCTTCATCAATCTCCACGAATCTCCATGAATCTCCATGTATCTCCATGAATCTACATGAATCTCCATGAATCTCCATGAATCTCCTCCATGAATCTCCATGATATCCGGTATGAATCTTCATGAATCTCCATGAATCTCCATGCATCTCCATGAATCTCCATGAATCTTCATGAACCTCCTCCATGAATCTCCATGAATCTCCTTCATCAATCTCCACGAATCTCCATGAATCTACATGAATGTCCATGAATCTCCACGAATCTCCATGAATCTCCATGAATCTCCATGAATCTCCATGAATCTCCATGAATCTGCATGAATATCCATGAATATCCATGAATATCCATGAATCTCCATGTATCTCCATGAACCTCCATGAATATCCATGAATCTTCATGAATCTCCTCCATGAATCTTCATGAATCTCCATGAATCTCCATGCATCTCCATGAATCTCCATGAATCTCCATGAACCTCCTCCATGAATCTCCATGAATCTCCATGAATATCCATGAACCTCCTCGATGAATCTCCATGAATCTCCATGAATCTCCATGAATCTCCTTCATCAATCTCCACGAATCTCCATGAATCTACATGAATGTCCATGAATCTCCATGAATCTCCATGAATCTCCATGAATATCCATGAATATCCATGAATCTCCATGTATCTCCATGTATCTCCATGAATCTCCATGAATATCCATGAATCTTCATGAATCTCCTCCATGAATCTTCATGAATCTCCATGAATCTCCATGCATCTGCATGAATCTCCATGAATCTCCATGAACCTCCTCCATGAATCTCCATGAATCTCCATGAATATCCTGCATGAATCTCCATGAATCTCCATGAATCTCCATGTGTCTCCATGAATCTACATGAATCTCCATGAATCTCCATGAATCTCCTCCATGAATCTCCATGAATCACCATGAATCTCTTTCATCAAACTCCACGAATCTCCATGAATCTCCATGAATCTCCATGAATATCCATGAATATCCATGAATCTCCATGTATCTCCATGAATCTCCATGAATATCCATGAATCTTCATGAATCTCCTCCATGAATCTTCATGAATCTCCATGAATCTCCATGCATCTCCATGAATCTCCATGAATCTCCATGAACCTCCTCCATGAATCTCCATGAATCTCCATGAATATCCATGAACCTCCTCGATGAATCTCCATGAATCTCCATGAATCTCCATGAATCTCCTTCATCAATCTCCACGAATCTCCATGAATCTACATGAATGTCCATGAATCTCCATGAATCTCCATGAATCTCCATGAATATCCATGAATATCCACGAATCTCCATCTATCTCCATGAATCTCCATGCATCTCCATGAATCTCCATGAATCTCCATGAACCTCCTCCATGAATCTCCATGAATCTCCATGAATATCCTCCATGAATCTCCATGAATCTCCATGAATCTCCATGTATCTCCATGAATCTACATGAATCTCCATGAATCTCCATGAATCTCCTCCATGAATCTCCATGAATCACCATGAATCTCCTTCATCAATCTCCACGAATCTCCATGAATCTCCATGAATCTCCATGAATCTCCATGAATATCCATGAATATCCATGAATCTCCATGTATCTCCATGTATCTCCATGAATCTCCATGAATCTCCATGAATCTCCATGATATCCTGTATGAATCTTCATGAATCTCCATGAATCTCCATGCATCTCCATGAATCTCCATGTATCTCCATGAATCTACATGAATCTCCATGAATCTCCATGAATCTCCATGAATCTCCATGAATCTCCATGTATCTCCATGAATCTACATGAATCTCCATGAATCTCCATGTATCTCCATGCATCTCCATGAATCTCCATGAATCTCCATGAACCTCCTCCATGAATCTCCATGAATCTCCATGGATATCCATGAACCTCCTCGATGAATCTCCATGAATCTCCATGAATCTCCATGAATCTTCTTCATCAATCTCCACGAATCTCCATGAATCTACATGAATGTCCATGAATCTCCATGAATCTCCATGAATCTCCATGAATATCCATGAATATCCATGAATCTCCATGTATCTCCATGTATCTCCATGAATCTCCATGAATATCCATGAATCTTCATGAATCTCCTCCATGAATCTTCATGAATCTCCATGAATCTCCATGCATCTGCATGAATCTCCATGAATCTCCATGAACCTCCTCCATGAATCTCCATGAATCTCCATGAATATCCTCCATGAATCTCCATGAATCTCCATGAATATCCATGAATATCCATGAATCTCCATGTATCTCCATGAATCTCCGTGAATATCCATGAATCTTCATGAATCTCCTCCATGAATCTTCATGAATCTCCATGAATCTCCATGCATCTCCATGAATCTCCATGAATCTCCATGAACCTCCTCCATGAATCTCCATGAATCTCCATGAATATCCATGAACCTCCTCGATGAATCTCCATGAATCTCCATGAATCTCCATGAATCTCCTTCATCAATCTCCACGAATCTCCATGAATCTACATGAATGTCCATGAATCTCCATGAATCTCCATGAATCTCCATGAATATCCATGAATATCCATGAATCTCCATGTATCTCCATGTATCTCCATGAATCTCCATGAATATCCATGAATCTTCATGAATCTCCTCCATGTATCTTCATGAATCTCCATGAATCTCCATGCATCTGCATGAATCTCCATGAATCTCCATGAACCTCCTCCATGAATCTCCATGAATCTCCATGAATATCCTCCATGAATCTCCATGAATCTCCATGAATCTCCATGTATCTCCATGAATCTACATGAATCTCCATGAATCTCCATGAATCTCCTCCATGAATCTCCATGAATCACCATGAATCTCTTTCATCAATCTCCACGAATCTCCATGAATCTCCATGAATCTCCATGAATCTCCATGAATATCCATGAATATCCATGAATCTCCATGTATCTCCATGAATCTCCATGAATATCCATGAATCTTCATGAATCTCCTCCATGAATCTTCATGAATCTCCATGAATCTCCATGCATCTCCATGAATCTCCATGAATCTCCATGAACCTCCTCCATGAATCTCCATGAATCTCCATGAATATCCTCCATGAATTTCCATGAATCTCCATGAATCTCCATGAATCTCCTTCATCAATCTCCACGAATCTCCATGAATCTACATGAATCTCCATGAATCTCCATGAATCTCCATGAATCTCCATGAATATCCATGAATCTCCATGATATCCGGTATGAATCTTCATGAATCTCCATGAATCTCCATGCATCTCCATGAATCTCCATGAATCTCCATTAATCTCCATGAACCTCCTCCATGAATCTCCATGAATCTCCATGAATATCCATGAACCTCCTCCATGAATCTCCATCAATCTCCATGTATCTCCATGTATCTCCATGAATCTCCATGAATATCCATGAATCTTCATGAATCTCCTCCATGAATCTTCATGAATCTCCATGAATCTCCATGCATCTCCATGAATCTCCATGAATCTCCATGAACCTCCTCCATGAATCTCCATGAATCTCCATGTATCTCCATGAATCTCCATGAATATCCATGAATCTTCATGAATCTCCTCCATGAATCTTCATGAATCTCCATGAATCTCCATGCATCTCCATGAATCTCCATGAATCTCCATGAACCTCCTCCATGAATCTCCATGAATCTCCATGAATATCCTCCATGAATCTCCATGAATCTCCATGAATCTCCATGTATCTCCATGAATCTACATGAATCTCCATGAATCTCCATGAATCTCCATGAATCTCCATGAATCTCCATGTATCTCCATGAATCTACATGAATCTCCATGAATCTCCATGAATCTCCTCCATGAATCTCCATAAATCACCATGAATCTCCATGATATCCTGTATGAATCTTCATGAATCTCCATGCATCTCCATGAATCTCCATGAATCTCCATGACCCTCCTCCATGAATCTCCATGAATCTCCATGAATATCCATGAATCTCCATGAATCACCATGAATCTCCTTCATCAATCTCCACGAATCTCCATCAATCTCCACGAATCTCCATGAATCTCCATGAATCTCCATGAATATCCATGAATATCCATGAATCTCCATGTATCTCCATGTATCTCCATGAATCTCCATGAATATCCATGAATCTTCATGAATCTCCTCCATGTATCTTCATGAATCTCCATGAATCTCCATGCATCTGCATGAATCTCCATGAATCTCCATGAACCTCCTCCATGAATCTCCATGAATCTCCATGAATATCCTCCATGAATCTCCATGAATCTCCATGAATCTCCATGTATCTCCATGAATCTACATGAATCTCCATGAATCTCCATGAATCTCCTCCATGAATCTCCATGAATCACCATGAATCTCTTTCATCAATCTCCACGAATCTCCATGAATCTCCATGAATCTCCATGAATCTCCATGAATATCCATGAATATCCATGAATCTCCATGTATCTCCATGAATCTCCATGAATATCCATGAATCTTCATGAATCTCCTCCATGAATCTTCATGAATCTCCATGAATCTCCATGCATCTCCATGAATCTCCATGAATCTCCATGAACCTCCTCCATGAATCTCCATGAATCTCCATGAATATCCTCCATGAATTTCCATGAATCTCCATGAATCTCCATGAATCTCCTTCATCAATCTCCACGAATCTCCATGAATCTACATGAATCTCCATGAATCTCCATGAATCTCCATGAATCTCCATGAATATCCATGAATCTCCATGATATCCGGTATGAATCTTCATGAATCTCCATGAATCTCCATGCATCTCCATGAATCTCCATGAATCTCCATTAATCTCCATGAACCTCCTCCATGAATCTCCATGAATCTCCATGAATATCCATGAACCTCCTCCATGAATCTCCATCAATCTCCATGTATCTCCATGTATCTCCATGAATCTCCATGAATATCCATGAATCTTCATGAATCTCCTCCATGAATCTTCATGAATCTCCATGAATCTCCATGCATCTCCATGAATCTCCATGAATCTCCATGAACCTCCTCCATGAATCTCCATGAATCTCCATGTATCTCCATGAATCTCCATGAATATCCATGAATCTTCATGAATCTCCTCCATGAATCTTCATGAATCTCCATGAATCTCCATGCATCTCCATGAATCTCCATGAATCTCCATGAACCTCCTCCATGAATCTCCATGAATCTCCATGAATATCCTCCATGAATCTCCATGAATCTCCATGAATCTCCATGTATCTCCATGAATCTACATGAATCTCCATGAATCTCCATGAATCTCCATGAATCTCCATGAATCTCCATGTATCTCCATGAATCTACATGAATCTCCATGAATCTCCATGAATCTCCTCCATGAATCTCCATAAATCACCATGAATCTCCATGATATCCTGTATGAATCTTCATGAATCTCCATGCATCTCCATGAATCTCCATGAATCTCCATGACCCTCCTCCATGAATCTCCATGAATCTCCATGAATATCCATGAATCTCCATGAATCACCATGAATCTCCTTCATCAATCTCCACGAATCTCCATGAATCTCCATGTATCTCCATGAATCTACATGAATCTCCATGAATCTCCATGAATCTCCTCCATGAATCTCCATGATATCCGGTATGAATCTTCATGAATCTCCATGAATCTCCATGCATCTCCATGAATCTCCATGAATCTTCATGAACCTCCTCCATGAATCTCCATGAATCTCCTTCATCAATCTCCACGAATCTCCATGAATCTACATGAATGTCCATGAATCTCCACGAATCTCCATGAATCTCCATGAATCTCCATGAATCTCCATGAATCTCCATGAATCTGCATGAATATCCATGAATATCCATGAATATCCATGAATCTCCATGTATCTCCATGAACCTCCATGAATATCCATGAATCTTCATGAATCTCCTCCATGAATCTTCATGAATCTCCATGAATCTCCATGCATCTCCATGAATCTCCATGAATCTCCATGAACCTCCTCCATGAATCTCCATGAATCTCCATGAATATCCATGAACCTCCTCGATGAATCTCCATGAATCTCCATGAATCTCCATGAATCTCCTTCATCAATCTCCACGAATCTCCATGAATCTACATGAATGTCCATGAATCTCCATGAATCTCCATGAATCTCCATGAATATCCATGAATATCCATGAATCTCCATGTATCTCCATGTATCTCCATGAATCTCCATGAATATCCATGAATCTTCATGAATCTCCTCCATGAATCTTCATGAATCTCCATGAATCTCCATGCATCTGCATGAATCTCCATGAATCTCCATGAACCTCCTCCATGAATCTCCATGAATCTCCATGAATATCCTGCATGAATCTCCATGAATCTCCATGAATCTCCATGTGTCTCCATGAATCTACATGAATCTCCATGAATCTCCATGAATCTCCTCCATGAATCTCCATGAATCACCATGAATCTCTTTCATCAAACTCCACGAATCTCCATGAATCTCCATGAATCTCCATGAATATCCATGAATATCCATGAATCTCCATGTATCTCCATGAATCTCCATGAATATCCATGAATCTTCATGAATCTCCTCCATGAATCTTCATGAATCTCCATGAATCTCCATGCATCTCCATGAATCTCCATGAATCTCCATGAACCTCCTCCATGAATCTCCATGAATCTCCATGAATATCCATGAACCTCCTCGATGAATCTCCATGAATCTCCATGAATCTCCATGAATCTCCTTCATCAATCTCCACGAATCTCCATGAATCTACATGAATGTCCATGAATCTCCATGAATCTCCATGAATCTCCATGAATATCCATGAATATCCACGAATCTCCATCTATCTCCATGAATCTCCATGCATCTCCATGAATCTCCATGAATCTCCATGAACCTCCTCCATGAATCTCCATGAATCTCCATGAATATCCTCCATGAATCTCCATGAATCTCCATGAATCTCCATGTATCTCCATGAATCTACATGAATCTCCATGAATCTCCATGAATCTCCTCCATGAATCTCCATGAATCACCATGAATCTCCTTCATCAATCTCCACGAATCTCCATGAATCTCCATGAATCTCCATGAATCTCCATGAATATCCATGAATATCCATGAATCTCCATGTATCTCCATGTATCTCCATGAATCTCCATGAATCTCCATGAATCTCCATGATATCCTGTATGAATCTTCATGAATCTCCATGAATCTCCATGCATCTCCATGAATCTCCATGTATCTCCATGAATCTACATGAATCTCCATGAATCTCCATGAATCTCCATGAATCTCCATGAATCTCCATGTATCTCCATGAATCTACATGAATCTCCATGAATCTCCATGTATCTCCATGCATCTCCATGAATCTCCATGAATCTCCATGAACCTCCTCCATGAATCTCCATGAATCTCCATGGATATCCATGAACCTCCTCGATGAATCTCCATGAATCTCCATGAATCTCCATGAATCTTCTTCATCAATCTCCACGAATCTCCATGAATCTACATGAATGTCCATGAATCTCCATGAATCTCCATGAATCTCCATGAATATCCATGAATATCCATGAATCTCCATGTATCTCCATGTATCTCCATGAATCTCCATGAATATCCATGAATCTTCATGAATCTCCTCCATGAATCTTCATGAATCTCCATGAATCTCCATGCATCTGCATGAATCTCCATGAATCTCCATGAACCTCCTCCATGAATCTCCATGAATCTCCATGAATATCCTCCATGAATCTCCATGAATCTCCATGAATATCCATGAATATCCATGAATCTCCATGTATCTCCATGAATCTCCGTGAATATCCATGAATCTTCATGAATCTCCTCCATGAATCTTCATGAATCTCCATGAATCTCCATGCATCTCCATGAATCTCCATGAATCTCCATGAACCTCCTCCATGAATCTCCATGAATCTCCATGAATATCCATGAACCTCCTCGATGAATCTCCATGAATCTCCATGAATCTCCATGAATCTCCTTCATCAATCTCCACGAATCTCCATGAATCTACATGAATGTCCATGAATCTCCATGAATCTCCATGAATCTCCATGAATATCCATGAATATCCATGAATCTCCATGTATCTCCATGTATCTCCATGAATCTCCATGAATATCCATGAATCTTCATGAATCTCCTCCATGTATCTTCATGAATCTCCATGAATCTCCATGCATCTGCATGAATCTCCATGAATCTCCATGAACCTCCTCCATGAATCTCCATGAATCTCCATGAATATCCTCCATGAATCTCCATGAATCTCCATGAATCTCCATGTATCTCCATGAATCTACATGAATCTCCATGAATCTCCATGAATCTCCTCCATGAATCTCCATGAATCACCATGAATCTCTTTCATCAATCTCCACGAATCTCCATGAATCTCCATGAATCTCCATGAATCTCCATGAATATCCATGAATATCCATGAATCTCCATGTATCTCCATGAATCTCCATGAATATCCATGAATCTTCATGAATCTCCTCCATGAATCTTCATGAATCTCCATGAATCTCCATGCATCTCCATGAATCTCCATGAATCTCCATGAACCTCCTCCATGAATCTCCATGAATCTCCATGAATATCCTCCATGAATTTCCATGAATCTCCATGAATCTCCATGAATCTCCTTCATCAATCTCCACGAATCTCCATGAATCTACATGAATCTCCATGAATCTCCATGAATCTCCATGAATCTCCATGAATATCCATGAATCTCCATGATATCCGGTATGAATCTTCATGAATCTCCATGAATCTCCATGCATCTCCATGAATCTCCATGAATCTCCATTAATCTCCATGAACCTCCTCCATGAATCTCCATGAATCTCCATGAATATCCATGAACCTCCTCCATGAATCTCCATCAATCTCCATGTATCTCCATGTATCTCCATGAATCTCCATGAATATCCATGAATCTTCATGAATCTCCTCCATGAATCTTCATGAATCTCCATGAATCTCCATGCATCTCCATGAATCTCCATGAATCTCCATGAACCTCCTCCATGAATCTCCATGAATCTCCATGTATCTCCATGAATCTCCATGAATATCCATGAATCTTCATGAATCTCCTCCATGAATCTTCATGAATCTCCATGAATCTCCATGCATCTCCATGAATCTCCATGAATCTCCATGAACCTCCTCCATGAATCTCCATGAATCTCCATGAATATCCTCCATGAATCTCCATGAATCTCCATGAATCTCCATGTATCTCCATGAATCTACATGAATCTCCATGAATCTCCATGAATCTCCATGAATCTCCATGAATCTCCATGTATCTCCATGAATCTACATGAATCTCCATGAATCTCCATGAATCTCCTCCATGAATCTCCATAAATCACCATGAATCTCCATGATATCCTGTATGAATCTTCATGAATCTCCATGCATCTCCATGAATCTCCATGAATCTCCATGACCCTCCTCCATGAATCTCCATGAATCTCCATGAATATCCATGAATCTCCATGAATCACCATGAATCTCCTTCATCAATCTCCACGAATCTCCATGAATCTCCATGTATCTCCATGAATCTACATGAATCTCCATGAATCTCCATGAATCTCCTCCATGAATCTCCATGATATCCGGTATGAATCTTCATGAATCTCCATGAATCTCCATGCATCTCCATGAATCTCCATGAATCTTCATGAACCTCCTCCATGAATCTCCATGAATCTCCATGAATATCCATGAACCTCCTCCATGAATCTCCATGAATCTCCTTCATCAATCTCCACGAATCTCCATGAATCTCCATGAATCTCCATGAATCTCCATGAATCTCCATGAATCTGCATGAATATCCATGAATATCCATGAATATCCATGAATCTCCATGTATCTCCATGAACCTCCATGAATATCCATGAATCTTCATGAATCTCCTCCATGAATCTTCATGAATCTCCATGAATCTCCATGCATCTCCATGAATCTCCATGAATCTCCATGAACCTCCTCCATGAATCTCCATGAATCTCCATGAATATCCATGAACCTCCTCGATGAATCTCCATGAATCTCCATGAATCTCCATGAATCTCCTTCATCAATCTCCACGAATCTCCATGAATCTACATGAATGTCCATGAATCTCCATGAATCTCCATGAATCTCCATGAATATCCATGAATATCCATGAATCTCCATGTATCTCCATGTATCTCCATGAATCTCCATGAATATCCATGAATCTTCATGAATCTCCTCCATGAATCTTCATGAATCTCCATGAATCTCCATGCATCTGCATGAATCTCCATGAATCTCCATGAACCTCCTCCATGAATCTCCATGAATCTCCATGAATATCCTCCATGAATCTCCATGAATCTCCATGAATCTCCATGTGTCTCCATGAATCTACATGAATCTCCATGAATCTCCATGAATCTCCTCCATGAATCTCCATGAATCACCATGAATCTCTTTCATCAAACTCCACGAATCTCCATGAATCTCCATGAATCTCCATGAATATCCATGAATATCCATGAATCTCCATGTATCTCCATGAATCTCCATGAATATCCATGAATCTTCATGAATCTCCTCCATGAATCTTCATGAATCTCCATGAATCTCCATGCATCTCCATGAATCTCCATGAATCTCCATGAACCTCCTCCATGAATCTCCATGAATCTCCATGAATATCCATGAACCTCCTCGATGAATCTCCATGAATCTCCATGAATCTCCATGAATCTCCTTCATCAATCTCCACGAATCTCCATGAATCTACATGAATGTCCATGAATCTCCATGAATCTCCATGAATCTCCATGAATATCCATGAATATCCATGAATCTCCATATATCTCCATGTATCTCCATGAATCTCCATGAATATCCATGAATCTTCATGAATCTCCTCCATGAATCTTCATGAATCTCCATGAATCTCCATGCATCTGCATGAATCTCCATGAATCTCCATGAACCTCCTCCATGAATCTCCATGAATCTCCATGAATATCCTCCATGAATCTCCATGAATCTCCATGAATCTCCATGTATCTCCATGAATCTACATGAATCTCCATGAATCTCCATGAATCTCCTCCATGAATCTCCATGAATCACCATGAATCTCTTTCATCAATCTCCACGAATCTCCATGAATCTCCATGAATCTCCATGAATCTCCATGAATATCCATGAATATCCATGAATCTCCATGTATCTCCATGAATATCCATGAATATCCATGAATCTTCATGAATCTCCTCCATGAATCTTCATGAATCTCCATGAATCTCCATGCATCTCCATGAATCTCCATGAATCTCCATGAACCTCCTCCATGAATCTCCATGAATCTCCATGAATATCCTCCATGAATTTCCATGAATCTCCATGAATCTCCATGAATCTCCTTCATCGATCTCCACGAATCTCCATGAATCTCCACGAATCTCCATGAATCTCCATGAATCTCCATGAATCTCCATGAATCTCCATGAATATCCATGAATCTCCATGATATCCGGTATGAATCTTCATGAATCTTCATGAATCTCCATGCATCTCCATGAATCCCAATGAATCTCCATGAATCTCCATGAATATCCATGAACCTCCTCCATGAATCTCCATCAATCTCCATGTATCTCCATGTATCTCCATGAATCTCCATGAATATCCATGAATCTTCATGAATCTCCTCCATGAATCTTCATGAATCTCCATGAATCTCCATGCATCTCCATGAATCTCCATGAATCTCCATGAACCTCCTCCATGAATCTCCATGAATCTCCATGTATCTCCATGAATCTCCATGAATATCCATGAATCTTCATGAATCTCCTCCATGAATCTTCATGCATCTCCATGAATCTCCATGCATCTCCATGAATCTCCATGAATCTCCATGACCCTCCTCCATGAATCTCCATGACCCTCCTCCATGAATCTCCATGAATCTCCATGAATATCCATGAATCTCCATGAATCTCCATGAATATCCATGAATCTCCATGAATTTCCATGAATCTCCATGTATCTCCATGAATCTACATGAATCTCCATGAATCTCCATGAATCTCCTCCATGAATCTCCATAAATCACCATGAATCTCCTTCATCAATCTCCACGAATCTCCATGAATCTCCATGAATCTCCATGAATCTCCACGAATCTCCATGAATCTCCATGAATCTCCATGAATCTCCATGATATCCGGTATGAATCTTCATGAATCTCCATGAATCTCCATGCATCTCCATGAATCTCCATGAATCTTCATGAACCTCCTCCATGAATCTCCATGAATCTCCATGAATATCCATGAACCTCCTCCATGAATCTCCATGAATCTCCTTCATCAATCTCCACGAATCTCCATGAATCTACATGAATCTCCATGAATCTCCATGAATCTCCATGAATCTCCATGAATATCCATGAATATCCATGAATATCCATGAATCTCCATGTATCTCCATGAATCTCCATGAATATCCATGAATCTTCATGAATCTCCTCCATGAATCTTCATGAATCTCCATGAATCTCCATGCATCTCCATGAATCTCCATGAATCTCCATGAACCTCCTCCATGAATCTCCATGAATCTCCATGAATATCCATGAACCTCCTCGATGAATCTCCATGAATCTCCATGAATCTCCATGAATCTCCTTCATCAATCTCCACGAATCTCCATGAATCTACATGAATGTCCATGAATCTCCATGAATCTCCATGAATCTCCATGAATATCCATGAATATCCATGAATCTCCATGTATCTCCATGTATCTCCATGAATCTCCATGAATATCCATGAATCTTCATGAATCTCCTCCATGAATCTTCATGAATCTCCATGAATCTCCATGCATCTGCATGAATCTCCATGAATCTCCATGAACCTCCTCCATGAATCTCCATGAATCTCCATGAATATCCTCCATGAATCTCCATGAATCTCCATGAATCTCCATGTATCTCCATGAATCTACATGAATCTCCATGAATCTCCATGAATCTCCTCCATGAATCTCCATGAATCACCATGAATCTCTTTCATCAATCTCCACGAATCTCCATGAATCTCCATGAATCTCCATGAATCTCCATGAATATCCATGAATATCCATGAATCTCCATGTATCTCCATGAATCTCCATGAATATCCATGAATCTTCATGAATCTCCTCCATGAATCTTCATGAATCTCCATGCATCTCCATGAATCTCCATGAATCTCCATGAACCTCCTCCATGAATCTCCATGAATCTCCATGAATATCCTCCATGAATCTCCATGAATCTCCATGAATCTCCATGAATATCCATGAATATCCATGATTCTCCATGTATCTCCATGTATCTCCATGAATCTCCATGAATCTCCATGAATCTCCATGTATCTCCATGAATCTACATGAATCTCCATGAATCTCCATGAATCTCCTCCATGAATCTCCATAAATCACCATGAATCTCCTTCATCAATCTCCACGAATCTCCATGAATCTCCATGAATCTCCATGAATCTCCATGAATCTCCATGAATTTCCATGAACCTCCTCCATGAATCTCCATGAATCTCCATGAATATCCTCCATGAATCTCCATGAATCTCCATGAATCTCCATGTATCTCCATGAATCTCCATGAATCTCCATGAATCTCCTCCATGAATCTCCATGAATCTCCATGAATCTCCTTCATCAATCTCCACGAATCTCCATGAATCTACATGAATCTCCATGAATCTCCATGAATCTCCATGAATCTCCATGAATATCCATGAATATCCATGAATCTCCATGTATCTCCATGTATCTCCATGAATCTCCATGAATATCCATGAATCTTCATGAATCTCCTCCATGAATCTTCATGAATCTCCATGAATCTCCATGCATCTCCATGAATCTCCATGAATCTCCATGAACCTCCTCCATGAATCTCCATGAATCTCCATGAATATCCTCCATGAATCTCCATGAATCTCCATGAATCTCCATGTATCTCCATGAATCTACATGAATCTCCATGAATCTCCATGAATCTCCTCCATGAATCTCCATGAATCACCATGAATCTCCTTCATCAATCTCCACAAATCTCCATGAATCTCCATGAATCTCCATGAATCTCCATGAATATCCATGAATATCCATGAATCTCCATGTATCTCCATGAATCTCCATGAATATCCATGAATCTTCATGAATCTCCTCCATGAATCTTCATGAATCTCCATGAATCTCCATGAATCTCCATGAATCTCCATGAACCTCCTCCATGAATCTCCATGAATCTCCATGAATATCCTCCATGAATCTCCATGAATCTCCATGAATCTCCTTCATCAATCTCCACGAATCTCCATGAATCTACATGAATCTCCATGAATCTCCATGAATCTCCATGAATCTCCATGAATATCCATGAATATCCATGAATCTCCATGTATGTCGATGTATCTCCATGAATCTCCATGAATCTCCATGAATCTCCATGTATCTCCATGAATCTACATGAATCTCCATGAATCTCCATGAACCTCCTCCATGAATCTCCATGAATCTCCATGAATATCCTCCATGAATCTCCATGAATCTCCATGAATCTCCATGTATCTCCATGAATCTACATGAATCTCCATGAATCTCCATGAATCTCCTCCATGAATCTCCATGAATCACCATGAATCTCTTTCATCAATCTCCACGAATCTCCATGAATCTCCATGAATCTCCATGAATCTCCATGAATATCCATGAATATCCATGAATCTCCATGTATCTCCATGAATCTCCATGAATATCCATGAATCTTCATGAATCTCCTCCATGAATCTTCATGAATCTCCATGAATCTCCATGCATCTCCATGAATCTCCATGAACCTCCTTCATCAATCTCCACGAATCTCCATGAATCTACATGAATCTCCATGAATCTCCATGAATCTCCATGAATCTCCATGAATATCCATGAATATCCATGAATCTCCATGTATCTCCATGTATCTCCATGAATCTCCATGAATCTCCATGAATCTCCATGTATCTCCATGAATCTACATGAATCTCCATGAATCTCCATGAATCTCCTCCATGAATCTCCATAAATCACCATGAATCTCCTTCATCAATCTCCACGAATCTCCATGAATCTCCATGAATCTCCATGAATCTCCATGAATCTCCATGAATATCCATGAATCTCCATGTATCTCCATGTATCTCCATGAATCTCCTCCATGAATCTTCATGAACCTCCATGAATCTCCATGCATCTCCATGAATCTCCATGAATTTCCATGAACCTCCTCCATGAATCTCCATGAATCTCCATGAATATCCTCCATGAATCTCCATGAATCTCCATGAATCTCCATGAATATCCATGAATATCCATGAATCTCCATGTATCTCCATGTATCTCCATGAATCTCCATGAATATCCATGAATCTTCATGAATCTCCTCCATGAATCTTCATGAATCTCCATGAATCTCCATGCATCTCCATGAATCTCCATGAATCTCCATGAACCTCCTCCATGAATCTCCATGAATCTCCATGAATATCCTCCATGAATCTCCATGAATCTCCATGAATCTCCATGTATCTCCATGAATCTACATGAATCTCCATGAATCTCCATGAATCTCCTCCATGAATCTCCATGAATCACCATGAATCTCCTTCATCAATCTCCACGAATCTCCATGAATCTCCATGAATCTACATGAATCTCCATGAATCTCCATGAATATCCTCCATGAATCTCCATGAATCTCCATGAATCTTCATGAATCTCCTCCATGAATCTTCATGAATCTCCATGAATCTCCATGCATCTCCATGAATCTCCATGAATCTCCATGAACCTCCTCCATGAATCTCCATGAATCTCCATGAATATCCTCCATGAATCTCCATGACTCTCCATGAATCTCCATGTATCTCCATGAATCTACATGAATCTCCATGAATCTCCATGAATCGCCTCCATGAATTTCCATAAATCACCATGAATCTCCTTCATCAATCTCCATGAATCTCCATGAATCTCCATGAATATCCATGAATATCCATGAATCTCCATGTATCTCCATGTATCTCCATGAATCTCCTCCATGAATCTTCATGAACCTCCATGAATCTCCATGCATCTCCATGAATCTCCATGAATTTCCATGAACCTCCTCCATGAATCTCCATGAATCTCCATGAATATCCTCCATGAATCTCCATGAATCTCCATGAATCTCCATGTATCTCCATGAATCTCCATGAATCTCCATGAATCTCCTCCATGAATCTCCATGAATCTCCATGAATCTCCTTCATCAATCTCCACGAATCTCCATGAATCTACATGAATCTCCATGAATCTACATGAATTTCCATAAATCACCATGAATCTCCTTCATCAATCTCCATGAATCACCATGAATCTCCATGAATATCCATGAATATCCATGAATCTCCATGTATCTCCATGTATCTCCATGAATCTCCGCCATGAATCTTCATGAACCTCCATGAATCTCCATGCATCTCCATGAATCTCCATGAATTTCCATGAACCTCCTCCATGAATCTCCATGAATCTCCATGAATATCCTCCATGAATCTCCATGAATCTCCATGAATCTCCATGAATATCCATGAATATCCATGAATCTCCATGTATCTCCATGTATCTCCATGAATCTCCATGAATATCCATGAATCTTCATGAATCTCCTCCATGAATCTTCATGAATCTCCATGAATCTCCATGCATCTCCATGAATCTCCATGAATCTCCATGAACCTCCTCCATGAATCTCCATGAATCTCCATGAATATCCTCCATGAATCTCCATGAATCTCCATGAATCTCCATGTATCTCCATGAATCTACATGAATCTCCATGAATCTCCATGAATCTCCTCCATGAATCTCCATGAATCACCATGAATCTCCTTCATCAATCTCCACGAATCTCCATGAATCTCCATGAATCTCCATGAATCTCCATGAATATCCATGAATATCCATGAATCTCCATGTATCTCCATGAATCTCCATGAATATCCATGAATCTTCATGAATCTCCTCCATGAATCTTCATGAATCTCCATGAATCTCCATGAATCTCCATGAATCTCCATGAACCTCCTCCATGAATCTCCATGAATCTCCATGAATACCCTCCATGAATCTCCATGAATCTCCATGAATCTCCTTCATCAATCTCCACGAATCTCCATGAATCTCCATGAATCTCCATGAATCTCCATGAATCTCCATGATATCCGGTATGAATCTTCATGAATCTCCATGAATCTCCATGCATCTCCATGAATCTCCATGAATCTTCATGAACCTCCTCCATGAATCTCCATGAATCTCCATGAATATCCATGAATCTCCTCCATGAATCTCCATGAATCTCCTTCATCAATCTCCACGAATCTCCATGAATCTACATGAATCTCCATGAATCTCCATGAATCTCCATGCATCTGCATGAATGTCCATGAATCTCCATGAACCTCCTCCATGAATCTCCATGAATCTCCATGAATATCCATGAATATCCATGAATCTCCTCCATGAATCTTCATGAATCTCCATGAATCTCCATGCATCTCCATGAATCTCCATGAATCTCCATGAACCTCCTCCATGAATCTCCATGAATCTCCATGAATATCCTCCATGAATTTCCATGAATCTCCATGAATCTCCATGAATCTCCTTCATCAATCTCCACGAATCACCATGAATCTACATGAATCTCCATGAATCTCCATGAATCTCCATGAATCTCCATGAATATCCATGAATATCCATGAATCTCCATGTATCTCCATGTATCTCCATGAATCTCCATGAATCTCCATGAATCTCCATTAATCTCCATGAATCTCCTCCATGAATCTCCATAAATCACCATGAATCTCCTTCATCAATCTCCACGAATCTCCATGAATCTCCATGAATCTCCATGAATCTCCATGAATCTCCATGAATCTCCATGATATCCGGTATGAATCTTCATGAATCTCCATGAATCTCCATGCATCTCCATGAATCTCCATGAATCTTCATGAACCTCCTCCATGAATCTCCATGAATCTCCATGAATATCCATGAATCTCCTCCATGAATCTCCATGAATCTCCTTCATCAATCTCCACGAATCTCCATGAATCTACATGAATCTCCATGAATCTCCATGAATCTCCATGCATCTGCATGAATGTCCATGAATCTCCATGAACCTCCTCCATGAATCTCCATGAATCTCCATGAATATCCATGAATATCCATGAATCTCCTCCATGAATCTTCATGAATCTCCATGAATCTCCATGCATCTCCATGAATCTCCATGAATCTCCATGAACCTCCTCCATGAATCTCCATGAATCTCCATGAATATCCTCCATGAATTTCCATGAATCTCCATGAATCTCCATGAATCTCCTTCATCAATCTCCACGAATCACCATGAATCTACATGAATCTCCATGAATCTCCATGAATCTCCATGAATCTCCATGAATATCCATGAATATCCATGAATCTCCATGTATCTCCATGTATCTCCATGAATCTCCATGAATCTCCATGAATCTCCATGTATCTCCATGAATCTACATGAATCTCCATGAATCTCCATGAATCTCCTCCATGAATCTCCATAAATCACCATGAATCTCCTTCATCAATCTCCACGAATCTCCATGAATCTCCATGAATCTCCATGAATCTCCATGAATCTCCATGAATATCCATGAATCTCCATGATATCCGGTATGAATCTTCATGAATCTCCATGAATCTCCATGCATCTCCATGTATCTCCATGAATCTCCATTAATCTCCATGAACCTCCTCCATGAATCTCCATGAATCTCCATGAATATCCATGAACCTCCTCCATGAATCTCCATCAATCTCCATGTATCTCCATGTATCTCCATGAATCTCCATGAATATCCATGAATCTTCATGAATCTCCTCCATGAATCTTCATGAATCTCCATGAATCTCCATGCATCTCCATGAATCTCCAAGAATCTCCATGAACCTCCTCCATGAATCTCCATGAATCTCCATGAATATCCTCCATGAATCTCCATGAATCTCCATGAATCTCCATGTATCTCCATGAATCTACATGAATCTCCATGAATCTGCATGAATCTCCTCCATGAATCTCCATGAATCACCATGAATCTCCTTCATCAATCTCCACGAATCTCCATGAATCTCCATGAATATCCATGAATATCCATGAATCTCCATGTATCTCCATGTATCTCCATGAATCTCCATGAATATCCATGCATCTCCATGAATCTCCATGAATCTCCATGAACCTCCTCCATGAATCTCCATGAATCTCCATGAATATCCATGAATCTCCATGAATCTCCATGAATCTCCATGAATCTCCATGAATCTCCATGAATATCCATGAATATCCATGAATATCCATGTATCTCCATGAATCTCCATGAATATCCATGAATCTCCATGAATCTCCATGAATATCCATGAATCTTCATGAATCTCCTCCATGAATCTTCATGAATCTCCATGAATCTCCATGCATCTGCATGAATCTCCATGAATCTCCATGAACCTCCTCCATGAATCTCCATGAATCTCCATGAATATCCTCCATGAATCTCCATGAATCTCCATGAATCTCCATGTATCTCCATGAATCTACATGAATCTCCATGAATCTCCTCCATGAATCTCCATGAATCACCATGAATCTCCTTCATCAATCTCCACGAATCTCCATGAATCTACATGAATCTCCATGAATCTCCATGAATCTCCATGAATCTCCATGAATATCCATGAATATCCATGAATCTCCATGTATCTCCATGTATCTCCATGAATCTCCATGAATATCCATGAATCTTCATGAATCTCCTCCATGAATCTTCATGAATCTCCATGAATCTCCATGCATCTCCATGAATCTCCATGAATCTCCATGAACCTCCTCCATGAATCTCCATGAATCTCCATGAATATCCTCCATGAATCTCCATGAATCTCCATGAATCTCCATGTATCTCCATGAATCTACATGAATCTCCATGAATCTCCATGAATCTCCATGAATCACCATGAATCTCCTTCATCAATCTCCACGAATCTCCATGAATCTCCATGAATCTCCATGAATCTCCATGAATATCCATGAATATCCATGAATCTCCATGTATCTCCATGAATCTCCATGAATATCCATGAATCTTCATGAATCTCCTCCATGAATCTTCATGAATCTCCATGAATCTCCATGAATCTCCATGAATCTCCATGAACCTCCTCCATGAATCTCCATGAATCTCCATGAATATCCTCCATGAATCTCCATGAATCTCCATGAATCTCCTTCATCAATCTCCACGAATCTCCATGAATCTACATGAATCTCCATGAATCTCCATGAATCTCCATGAATCTCCATGAATATCCATGAATATCCATGAATCTCCATGTATGTCGATGTATCTCCATGAATCTCCATGAATCTCCATGAATCTCCATGTATCTCCATGAATCTACATGAATCTCCATGAATCTCCATGAACCTCCTCCATGAATCTCCATGAATCTCCATGAATATCCTCCATGAATCTCCATGAATCTCCATGAATCTCCATGTATCTCCATGAATCTACATGAATCTCCATGAATCTCCATGAATCTCCTCCATGAATCTCCATGAATCACCATGAATCTCTTTCATCAATCTCCACGAATCTCCATGAATCTCCATGAATCTCCATGAATCTCCATGAATATCCATGAATATCCATGAATCTCCATGTATCTCCATGAATCTCCATGAATATCCATGAATCTTCATGAATCTCCTCCATGAATCTTCATGAATCTCCATGAATCTCCATGCATCTCCATGAATCTCCATGAATCTCCATGAACCTCCTCCATGAATCTCCATGAATCTCCATGAATATCCTCCATGAATTTCCATGAATCTCCATGAATCTCCATGAATCTCCTTCATCAATCTCCACGAATCTCCATGAATCTACATGAATCTCCATGAATCTCCATGAATCTCCATGAATATCCTCCATGAATTTCCATGAATCTCCATGAATCTCCATGAATCTCCTTCATCAATCTCCACGAATCTCCATGAATCTACATGAATCTCCATGAATCTCCATGAATCTCCATGAATCTCCATGAATCTACATGAATCTCCATGAATCTCCATGAATCTCCTCCATGAATCTCCATAAATCACCATGAATCTCCTTCATCAATCTCCACGAATCTCCATGAATCTCCATGAATCTCCATGAATCTCCATGAATCTCCATGAATATCCATGAATCTCCATGAATCTTCATGAATCTCCTCCATGAATCTTCATGAATCTCCATGAATCTCCATGCATCTCCATGAATCTCCATGAATCTCCATGAACCTCCTCCATGAATCTCCATGAATCTCCATGAACCTCCTCCATGAATCTCCATGAATCTCCATGAATCTCCATGCATCTCCATGAATCTCCATGAATGTCCATGAACCTCCTCCATGAATCTCCATGAATCTCCATGAATATCCTCCATGAATCTCCATGAATCTCCATGAATCTCCATGTATCTCCATGAATCTACATGAATCTCCATGAATCTCCATGAATCTCCTCCATGAATCTCCATGAATCACCATGAATCTCCTTCATCAATCTCCACGAATCTCCATGAATCTCCATGAATCTCCATGAATCTCCATGAATATCCATGAATATCCATGAATCTCCATGTATCTCCATGAATCTTCATGAATCTCCTCCATGAATCTTCATGAATCTCCATGAATCTTCATGAATCTCCATGAATCTCCATGAATCTCCATGAATCTCCATGAACCTCCTCCATGAATCTCCATGAATCTCCATGAATACCCTCCATGAATCTCCATGAATCTCCATGAATCTCCTTCATCAATCTCCACGAATCTCCATGAATCTCCATGAATCTCCATGAATCTCCATGAATCTCCATGAATCTCCATGAATCTCCATGAATCTCCATGATATCCGGTATGAATCTTCATGAATC
This sequence comes from Lasioglossum villosulum, assembly GCA_963971365.1. Lineage (NCBI taxonomy): Eukaryota > Metazoa > Arthropoda > Insecta > Hymenoptera > Halictidae > Lasioglossum > Lasioglossum villosulum. Next base: position 16,500,829 of record OZ020500.1, on the reverse strand, counting down.
TCCATGAATCTCCATGCATCTCCATGAATCTCCATGAATCTTCATGAACCTCCTCCATGAATCTCCATGAATCTCCATGAATCTCCATGAATCTCCATGAATCTCCATGAATCTCCTTCATCAATCTCCACGAATCTCCATGAATCTACATGAATCTCCATGAATCTCCATGAATCTCCATGAATCTCCATGAATATCCATGAATATCCATGAATCTCCATGTATCTCCATGTATCTCCATGAATCTCCATGAATATCCATGAATCTTCATGAATCTCCTCCATGAATCTTCATGAATCTCCATGAATCTCCATGCATCTCCATGAATCTCCATGAATCTCCATGAACCTCCTCCATGAATCTCCATGAATCTCCATGAATATCCTCCATGAATCTCCATGAATCTCCACGAATCTCCATGTATCTCCATGAATCTACATGAATCTCCATGAATCTCCATGAATCTCCTCCATGAATCTCCATGAATCACCATGAATCTCCTTCATCAATCTCCACGAATCTCCATGAATCTCCATGAATCTCCATGAATCTCCATGGATATCCATGAATCTCCATGTATCTCCATGAATCTCCATGAATATCCATGAATCTTCATGAATCTCCTCCATGAATCTTCATGAATCTCCATGAATCTCCATGAATCTCCATGAATCTCCATGAACCTCCTCCATGAATCTCCATGAATCTCCATGAATATCCTCCATGAATCTCCATGAATCTCCATGAATCTCCTTCATCAATCTCCACGAATCTCCATGAATCTACATGAATCTCCATGAATCTCCATGAATCTCCATGAATCTCCATGAATATCCATGAATATCCATGAATCTCCATGTATGTCGATGTATCTCCATGAATCTCCATGAATCTCCATGAATCTCCATGTATCTCCATGAATCTACATGAATCTCCATGAATCTCCATGAATCTCCTCCATGAATCTCCATAAATCACCATGAATCTCCTTCATCAATCTCCACGAATCTCCATGAATCTCCATGAATCTCCATGAATCTCCATGAATCTCCATGAATCTCCATGAATCTCCATGAATCTCCATGATATCCGGTATGAATCTTCATGAATCTCCATGAATCTCCATGCATCTCCATGAATCTCCATGAATCTTCATGAACCTCCTCCATGAATCTCCATGAATCTCCATGAATATCCATGAATCTCCTCCATGAATCTCCATGAATCTCCTTCATCAATCTCCACGAATCGCCATGAATCTACATGAATCTCCATGAATCTCCATGAATCTCCATGCATCTGCATGAATCTCCATGAATCTCCATGAACCTCCTCCATGAATCTCCATGAATCTCCATGAATATCCATGAATATCCATGAATCTCCATGTATCTCCATGAATCTCCATGAATATCCATGAATCTTCATGAATCTCCTCCATGAATCTTCATGAATCTCCATGAATCTCCATGCATCTCCATGAATCTCCATGAATCTCCATGAACCTCCTCCATGAATCTCCATGAATCTCCATGAATATCCTCCATGAATTTCCATGAATCTCCATGAATCTCCATGAATCTCCTTCATCAATCTCCACGAATCACCATGAATCTACATGAATCTCCATGAATCTCCATGTATCTCCATGAATCTACATGAATCTCCATGAATCTCCATGAATCTCCTCCATGAATCTCCATAAATCACCATGAATCTCCTTCATCAATCTCCACGAATCTCCATGAATCTCCATGAATCTCCATGAATCTCCATGAATCTCCATGAATCTCCATGAATCTCCATGAATCTCCATGATATCCGGTATGAATCTTCATGAATCTCCATGAATCTCCATGCATCTCCATGAATCTCCATGAATCTTCATGAACCTCCTCCATGAATCTCCATGAATCTCCATGAATATCCATGAATCTCCTCCATGAATCTCCATGAATCTCCTTCATCAATCTCCACGAATCTCCATGAATCTACATGAATCTCCATGAATCTCCATGAATCTCCATGCATCTGCATGAATCTCCATGAATCTCCATGAACCTCCTCCATGAATCTCCATGAATCTCCATGAATATCCATGAATATCCATGAATCTCCATGTATCTCCATGTATCTCCATGAATCTCCATGAATCTCCATGAATCTCCATGTATTTCCATGAATCTACATGAATCTCCATGAATCTCCATGAATCTCATCCATGAATCTCCATAAATCACCATGAATCTCCTTCATCAATCTCCACGAATCTCCATGAATCTCCATGCATCTCCATGAATCTCCATGAATCTCCATGAACCTCCTCCATGAATCTCCATGAATCTCCATGAATATCCTCCATGAATCTCCATGAATCTCCATGAATCTCCATGTATCTCCATGAATCTACATGAATCTCCATGAATCTGCATGAATCTCCTCCATGAATCTCCATGAATCACCATGAATCTCCTTCATCAATCTCCACGAATCTCCATGAATCTCCATGAATATCCATGAATATCCATGAATCTCCATGTATCTCCATGTATCTCCATGAATCTCCATGAATATCCATGCATCTCCATGAATCTCCATGAATCTCCATGAACCTCCTCCATGAATCTCCATGAATCTCCATGAATATCCATGAATCTCCATGAATCTCCATGAATCTCCATAAATCTCCATGAATCTCCATGAATATCCATGAATATCCATGAATATCCATGAATCTCCATGTATATCCATGAATCTCCATGAATATCCATGAATCTCCATGAATCTCCATGAATATCCATGAATCTTCATGAATCTCCTCCATGAATCTTCATGAATCTCCATGAATCTCCATGCATCTGCATGAATCTCCATGAATCTCCATGAACCTCCTCCATGAATCTCCATGAATCTCCATGAATATCCTCCATGAATCTCCATGAATCTCCATGAATCTCCATGTATCTCCATGAATCTACATGAATCTCCATGAATCTCCTCCATGAATCTCCATGAATCACCATGAATCTCCTTCATCAATCTCCACGAATCTCCATGAATCTACATGAATCTCCATGAATCTCCATGAATCTCCATGAATCTCCATGAATATCCATGAATATCCATGAATCTCCATGTATCTCCATGTATCTCCATGAATCTCCATGAATATCCATGAATCTTCATGAATCTCCTCCATGAATCTTCATGAATCTCCATGAATCTCCATGCATCTCCATGAATCTCCATGAATCTCCATGAACCTCCTCCATGAATCTCCATGAATCTCCATGAATATCCTCCATGAATCTCCATGAATCTCCATGAATCTCCATGTATCTCCATGAATCTACATGAATCTCCATGAATCTCCATGAATCTCCATGAATCACCATGAATCTCCTTCATCAATCTCCACGAATCTCCATGAATCTCCATGAATCTCCATGAATCTCCATGAATATCCATGAATATCCATGAATCTCCATGTATCTCCATGAATCTCCATGAATATCCATGATACTTCATGAATCTCCTCCATGAATCTTCATGAATCTCCATGAATCTCCATGAATCTCCATGAATCTCCATGAACCTCCTCCATGAATCTCCTTCATCAATCTCCACGAATCTCCATGAATCTCCATGAATCTCCATGAATATCCTCCATGAATCTCCATGAATCTCCATGAATCTCCATGTATCTCCATGAATCTACATGAATCTCCATGAATCTCCTCCATGAATCTCCATGAATCACCATGAATCTCCTTCATCAATCTCCACGAATCTCCATGAATCTCCATGAATCTCCATGAATCTCCATGAATATCCATGAATATCCATGAATCTCCATGTATCTCCATGAATCTCCATGAATATCCATGAATCTTCATGAATCTCCTCCATGAATCTTCATGAATCTCCATGAATCTCCATGCATCTCCATGAATCTCCATGAATCTCCATGAACCTCCTCCATGAATCTCCATGAATCTCCATGAATATCCTCCATGAATTTCCATGAATCTCCATGAATCTCCATGAATCTCCTTCATCAATCTCCACGAATCTCCATGAATCTACATGAATCTCCATGAATCTCCATGAATCTCCATGAATCTCCATGAATCTCCATGAATATCCATGAATATCCATGAATCTCCATGTATCTCCATGTATCTCCATGAATCTCCATGAATCTCCATGAATCTCCATGTATCTCCATGAATCTACATGAATCTCCATGTATCTCCATGAATCTCCTCCATGAATCTCCATAAATCACCATGAATCTCCCTCATCAATCTCCACGAATCTCCATGAATCTCCATGAATCTCCATGAATCTCCATGAATCTCCATGAATATCCATGAATCTCCATGATATCCGGTATGAATCTTCATGAATCTCCATGAATCTCCATGCATCTCCATGAATCTCCATGAATCTCCATGAATCTCCATGAACCTCCTCCATGAATCTCCATGAATATCCATGAATATCCATGAACCTCCTCCATGAATCTCCATGAATCTCCATGAATCTCCATGAATCTCCATGAATATCCATGAACCTCCTCCATGAATCTCCATGAATCTCCATGTATCTCCATGTATCTCCATGAATCTCCATGAATATCCATGAATCTCCTCCATGAATCTCCATGAATCACCATGAATCTCCTTCATCAATCTCCACGAATCTCCATGAATCTCCATGAATCTCCATGAATCTCCATGAATATCCATGAATATCCATGAATCTCCATGTATCTCCATGTATCTCCATGAATCTCCATGAATATCCACGCATCTCCATGAATCTCCATGAATCTCCATGAACCTCCTCCATGAATCTCCATGAATCTCCATGAATATCCATGAATCTCCATGAATCTCCATGAATCTCCATGTATCTCCATGAATCTACATGAATCTCCATGAATATCCATGAATCTTCATGAATCTCCTCCATGAATCTTCATGAATCTCCATGAATCTCCATGCATCTGCATGAATCTCCATGAATCTCCATGAACCTCCTCCATGAATCTCCATGAATCTCCATGAATATCCTCCATGAATCTCCATGAATCTCCATGAATCTCCAAGTATCTCCATGAATCTACATGAATCTCCATGAATCTCCATGAATCTCCTCCATGAATCTCCATGAATCACCATGAATCTCCTTCATCAATCTCCACGAATCTCCATGAATCTCCATGAATCTCCATGAATCTCCATGAATATCCATGAATATCCATGAATCTCCATGTATCTCCATGAATCTCCATGAATATCCATGAATCTTCATGAATCTCCTCCATGAATCTTCATGAATCTCCATGAATCTCCATGCATCTCCATGAATCTCGATGAATCTCCATGAACCTCCTCCATGAATCTCCATGAATCTCCATGAATATCCTCCATGAATTTCCATGAATCTCCATGAATCTCCATGAATCTCCTTCATCAATCTCCACGAATCTCCATGAATCTACATGAATCTCCATGAATCTCCATGAATCTCCATGAATCTCCATGAATATCCATGAATATCCATGAATCTCCATGTATCTCCATGTATCTCCATGAATCTCCATGAATCTCCATGAATCTCCATGTATCTCCATGAATCTACATGAATCTCCATGAATCTCCATGAATCTCCTCCATGAATCTCCATAAATCACCATGAATCTCCTTCATCAATCTCCACGAATCTCCATGAATCTCCATGAATCTCCATGAATTTCCATGAATCTCCATGAATATCCATGAATCTCCATGATATATGGTATGAATCTTCATGAATCTCCATGAATCTCCATGCATCTCCATGAATCTCCATGAATCTCCATGAATCTCCATGAATCTCCATGAATCTCCATGAATCTCCATGAACCTCCTCCATGAATCTCCATGAATATCCATGAATATCCATGAACCTCCTCCATGAATCTCCATGAATCTCCATGAATCTCCATGAACCTCCTCCATGAATCTCCATGAATCTCCATGAATATCCATGAACCTCCTCCATGAATCTCCATGAATCTCCATGTATCTCCATGTATCTCCATGAATCTCCATGAATATCCATGAACCTCCTTCATGAATCTCCATGAATCTCCATGAATATCCTCCATGAATCTCCATGAATCTCCATGAATCTCCATGTATCTCCATGAATCTACATGAATCTCCATGAATCTCCATGAATCTCCTCCATGAATCTCCATGAATCACCATGAATCTCCTTCATCAATCTCCACGAATCTCCATGAATCTCCATGAATCTCCATGAATCTCCATGAATATCCATGAATATCCATGAATCTCCATGTATCTCCATGTATCTCCATGAATCTCCATGAATATCCATGCATCTCCATGAATCTCCATGAATCTCCATGAACCTCCTCCATGAATCTCCATGAATCTCCATGAATATCCATGAATCTCCATGAATCTCCATGAATCTCCATGTATCTCCATGAATCTACATGAATCTCCATGAATCTCCATGAATCTCCTCGATGAATCTCCATGAATCTTCATGAATCTCCTAATCCATGAACCTCTATGAATCTCCATCAATCTCCATGAATCTCCATGAATCTCCATGAATCTCCTTCATCAATCTCCACGAATCTCCATGAATCTCCATGAATCTCCATGAATCTCCATGAATATCCTCCATGAATCTCCATGAATCTCCATGAATCTCCATGAATCTCCATGATATCCTGTATGAATCTTCATGAATCTCCATGAATCTCCATGCACCTGCATGAATCTCCATGAATCTCCATGAATCTCCATGTATCTCCATGAATCTACATGAATCTCCATGAATATCCATGAATATCCATGTATCTCCATGTATCTCCATGAATCTCCATGAATCTCCATGAATATCCATGAACCTCCTCCATGAATCTCCATGAATCTCCATGAATATCCATGAATCTCCATGAATCTCCATGAACCTCCTCCATGAATCTCCATGAATCTCCATGAATATCCTCCATGAATCTCCATGAATCTCCATGAATCTCCATGAATCTCCTCCATGAATCTCCTATATGAATCTCCATGAATCTCCATGAATCTCCATGAATCTCCATGAATCTCCATGAATCTCCATGAATCTCCTTCATCAATCTCCACGAATCTCCATGAATCTCCATGAATCTCCATGAATCTCCATGAATCTCCTCCATGAATCTCCATGAATCTCCATGCATCTGCATGAATCTCCATGAATGTCCATGAATCTCCATGTATCTCCATGAATCTACATGAATCTCCATGAATATCCATGAATATCCATGTATCTCCATGTATCTCCATGAATCTACATGAATCTCCATGAATATCCATGAACCTCCTCCATGAATCTCCATGAATCTCCATGAATATCCATGAATCTCCATGAATCTCCATGAATCTCCATGAATCTCCATGAATCTCCATGAATCTCCATGATATCCGGTATGAATCTTCATGAATCTCCATGAATCTCCATGCATCTCCATGAATCTCCATGAATCTTCATGAACCTCCTCCATGAATCTCCATGAATCTCCATGAATATCCATGAACCTCCTCCATGAATCTCCATGAATCTCCTTCATCAATCTCCACGAATCTCCATGAATCTACATGAATCTCCATGAATCTCCATGAATCTCCATGAATCTCCATGAATATCCATGAATATCCACGAATATCCATGAATCTCCATGTATCTCCATGAATCTCCATGAATATCCATGAATCTTCATGAATCTCCTCCATGAATCTTCATGAATCTCCATGAATCTCCATGCATCTCCATGAATCTCCATGAATCTCCTCCATGAATCTCCATGAATCTCCATGAATATCCATGAACCTCCTCCATGAATCTCCATGAATCTCCATGAATCTCCATGCATCTCCATGAATCTCCATGAATCTCCATGAATCTCCATGAATCTCCATGAATCTCCATGAATCTCCATGAACCTCCTCCATGAATCTCCATGAATATCCATGAATATCCATGAACCTCCTCCATGAATCTCCATGAATCTCCATGAATCTCCATGAATCTTCATGAATCTCCTCCATGAATCTTCATGAATCTCCATGAATCTCCATGCATCTGCATGAATCTCCATGAATCTCCATGAACCTCCTCCATGAATCTCCATGAATCTCCATGAATATCCTCCATGAATCTCCATGAATCTCCATGAATCTCCATGTATCTCCATGAATCTACATGAATCTCCATGAATCTCCATGAATCTCCTCCATGAATCTCCATGAATCACCATGAATCTCCTTCATCAATCTCCACGAATCTCCATGAATCTCCATGAATCTCCATGAATCTCCATGAATATCCATGAATATCCATGAATCTCCATGTATCTCCATGTATCTCCATGAATCTCCATGAATATCCATGCATCTCCATGAATCTCCATGAATCTCCATGAACCTCCTCCATGAATCTCCATGAATCTCCATGAATATCCATGAATCTCCATGAATCTCCATGAATCTCCATGTATCTCCATGAATCTACATGAATCTCCATGAATCTCCATGAATCTCCTCGATGAATCTCCATGAATCTTCATGAATCTCCTAATCCATGAACCTCTATGAATCTCCATGAATCTCCATGAATCTCCATGAATCTCCATGAATCTCCATGAATCTCCATGAATCTCCATGAATCTCCTTCATCAATCTCCACGAATCTCCATGAATCTCCATGAATCTCCATGAATCTCCATGAATATCCTCCATGAATCTCCATGAATCTCCATGAATCTCCATGAATCTCCATGATATCCTGTATGAATCTTCATGAATCTCCATGAATCTCCATGCACCTGCATGAATCTCCATGAATCTCCATGAATCTCCATGTATCTCCATGAATCTACATGAATCTCCATGAATATCCATGAATATCCATGTATCTCCATGTATCTCCATGAATCTCCATGAATCTCCATGAATATCCATGAACCTCCTCCATGAATCTCCATGAATCTCCATGAATATCCATGAATCTCCATGAATCTCCATGAACCTCCTCCATGAATCTCCATGAATCTCCATGAATATCCTCCATGAATCTCCATGAATCTCCATGAATCTCCATGAATCTCCTCCATGAATCTCCTATATGAATCTCCATGAATCTCCATGAATCTCCATGAATCTCCATGAATCTCCATGAATCTCCATGAATCTCCTTCATCAATCTCCACGAATCTCCATGAATCTCCATGAATCTCCATGAATCTCCATGAATCTCCTCCATGAATCTCCATGAATCTCCATGCATCTGCATGAATCTCCATGAATCTCCATGAATCTCCATGTATCTCCATGAATCTACATGAATCTCCATGAATATCCATGAATATCCATGTATCTCCATGTATCTCCATGAATCTACATGAATCTCCATGAATATCCATGAACCTCCTCCATGAATCTCCATGAATCTCCATGAATATCCATGAATCTCCATGAATCTCCATGAATCTCCATGAATCTCCATGAATCTCCATGAATCTCCATGAATCTCCATGAATCTCCATGATATCCGGTATGAATCTTCATGAATCTCCATGAATCTCCATGCATCTCCATGAATCTTCATGAACCTCCTCCATGAATCTCCATGAATCTCCATGAATATCCATGAACCTCCTCCATGAATCTCCATGAATCTCCTTCATCAATCTCCACGAATCTCCATGAATCTACATGAATCTCCATGAATCTCCATGAATCTCCATGAATCTACATGAATATCCATGAATATCCATGAATATCCATGAATATCCATGAATCTCCATGTATATCCATGAATCTCCATGAATATCCATGAATCTTCATGAATCTCCTCCATGAATCTTCATGAATCTCCATGAATCTCCATGCATCTCCATGAATCTCCATGAATCTCCTCCATGAATCTCCATGAATCTCCATGAATATCCATGAACCTCCTCCATGAATCTCCATGAATCTCCATGAATCTCCATGAATCTCCTTCATCAATCTCCACGAATCTCCATGAATCTACATGAATGTCCATGAATCTCCATGAATCTCCATGAATCTCCATGAATATCCATGAATATCCATGAATCTCCATGTATCTCCATGTATCTCCATGAATCTCCATGAATATCCATGAATCTTCATGAATCTCCTCCATGAATCTTCATGAATCTCCATGAATCTCCATGCATCTGCATGAATCTCCATGAATCTCCATGAACCTCCTCCATGAATCTCCATGAATCTCCATGAATATCCTCCATGAATCTCCATGAATCTCCATGAATCTCCATGTATCTCCATGAATCTACATGAATCTCCATGAATCTCCATGAATCTCCTCCATGAATCTCCATGAATCACCATGAATCTCCTTCATCAATCTCCACGAATCTCCATGAATCTCCATGAATCTCCATGAATCTCCATGAATATCCATGAATATCCATGAATCTCCATGTATCTCCATGAATCTCCATGAATATCCATGAATCTTCATGAATCTCCTCCATGAATCTTCATCAATCTCCACGAATCTCCATGAATCTCCATGAACCTCCATGCATCTCCATGAATCTCCATGAATCTCCATGAACCTCCTCCATGAATCTCCATGAATCTCCATGAATATCCTCCATGAATTTCCATGAATCACCATGAATCTCCTTCATCAATCTCCACGAATCTCCATGAATCTCCATGAATCTCCATGAATCTACATGAATCTCCATGAATCTCCATGAATCTCCTCCATGAATCTCCATAAATCACCATGAATCTCCTTCATCAATCACCACGAATCTCCATGAATCTCCATGAATCTCCATGAATCTCCATGAATCTCCATGAATATCCATGAATCTCCATGATATCCGGTATGAATCTTCATGAATCTCCATGAATGTCCATGCATCTCCATGAATCTCCATGAATCTCCATTAATCTCCATGAACCTCCTCCATGAATCTCCATGAATCTCCATGAATATCCATGAACCTCCTCCATGAATCTCCATCAATCTCCATGTATCTCCATGTATCTCCATGAATCTCCATGAATATCCATGAATCTTCATGAATCTCCTCCATGAATCTTCATGAATCTCCATGAATCTCCATGCATCTCCATGAATCTCCATGAATCTCCATGAACCTCCTCCATGAATCTCCATGAATCTCCATGAATATCCTCCATGAATCTCCATGAATCTCCATGAATCTCCATGTATCTCCATGAATCTACATGAATCTCCATGAATCTCCATGAATCTCCATGAATCTCCATGTATCTCCATGAATCTACATGAATCTCCATGAATCTCCATGAATCTCCTCCATGAATCTCCATGAATCACCATGAATCTCCTTCATCAATCTCCACGAATCTCCATGAATCTCCATGAATATCCATGAATCTCCATGAATATCCATGAATATCCATGAATCTCCATGTACTTCTCCATGTATCTCCATGAATCTCCATGAATATCCATGCATCTCCATGAATCTCCATGAATCTCCATGAACCTCCTCCATGAATCTCCATGAATATCCATGAATCTCCATGAATCTATGAATCTCCATGAATCTCCATGAATCTCCATGAATATCCATGAATATCCATGAATATCCATGAATCTCCATGTATCTCCATGAATCTCCATGAATATCCATGAATCTTCATGAATCTCCTCCATGAATCTTCATGAATCTCCATGAATCTCCATGCATCTCCATGAATCTCCATGAATCTCCATGAAACTCCTCCATGAATCTCCATGAATCTCTATGAATATCCATGAACCTCCTCCATGAATCTCCATGAATCTCCATGAATCTCCTTCATCAATCTCCTTCATCAATCTCCACGAATCTCCATGAATCTACATGAATGTCCATGAATCTCCATGAATCTCCATGAATCTCCATGAATATCCATGTATATCCATGAATCTCCATGTATCTCCATGTATCTCCATGAATCTCCATGAATATCCATGAATCTTCATGAATCTCCTCCATGAATCTTCATGAATCTCCATGAATCTCCATGCATCTGCATGAATCTCCATGAATCTCCATGAATCTCCTCCATGAATCTCCATGAATCACCATGAATCTCCTTCATCAATCTCCACGAATCTCCATGAATCTCCATGAACCTCCATGCATCTCCATGAATCTCCATGAATCTCCATGAACCTCCTCCATGAATCTCCATGAATCTCCATGAATATCCTCCATGAATTTCCATGAATCACCATGAATCTCCTTCATCAATCTCCACGAATCTCCATGAATCTCCATGAATCTCCATGAATCTCCATGAATCTCCATGAATATCCATGAATCTCCATGATATCCGGTATGAATCTTCATGAATCTCCATGAATCTCCATGCATCTCCATGAATCTCCATGAATCTCAGGAATCTCCATGAATCTCCATGAATCTCCATGAATCTCCATGAATATCCATGAATATCCATGAACCTCCTCCATGAATCTCCATGAATCTCCATGAATCTCCACGAACCTCCTCCATGAATCTCCATGAATCTCCATGAATATCCTCCATGAATCTCCATGAATCTCCATGAATCTCCATGAATCTCCATGAATCTCCATGAATCTCCTTCATCAATCTCCACGAATCTCCATGAATCTCCATGAATCTCCATGAATCTCCATGAATCTCCTCCATGAATCTCCATGAATCTCCATGCATCTGCATGAATCTCCATGAATCTCCATGAATCTCCATGTATCTCCATGAATCTACATGAATCTCCATGAATATCCATGATATCCGGTATGAATCTTCATGAATCTCCATGAATCTCCATGCATCTCCATGAATCTCCATGAATCTCCATGAATCTCCATGAATCTCCATGAATCTCCATGAATCTCCATGAACCTCCTCCATGAATCTCCATGAATATCCATGAATATCCATGAACCTCCTCCATGAATCTCCATGAATCTCCATGAATCTCCATGAACCTCCTCCATGAATCTCCATGAATCTCCAAGAATATCCATGAACCTCCTCCATGAATCTCCATGAATCGGCATGTATCTCCATGTATCTCCATGAATCTACATGAATCTCCATGAATATCCATGAATATCCATGTATCTCCATGTATCTCCATGAATCTCCATGAATCTCCATGAATCTCCATGTATCTCCATGAATCTACATGAATCTCCATGATATCCGGTATGAATCTTCATGAATATCCATGAATATCCATGAATCTCCATGTATCTCCATGTATCTCCATGAATCTCCATGAATATCCATGCATCTCCATGAATCTCCATGAATCTCCATGAACCTCCTCCATGAATCTCCATGAATCTCCATGAATATCCATGAATCTCCATGAATCTCCATGAATCTCCATGTATCTCCATGAACCTACATGAATCTCCATGAATCTCCATGAATCTCCTCGATGAATCTCCATGAATCTTCATGAATCTCCTAATCCATGAACCTCTATGAATCTCCATGAATCTCCATGAATATCCTCCATGAATCTCCATGAATCTCCATGAATGTCCATGAATCTCCTCCATGAATCTCCTATATGAATCTCCATGAATCTCCATGAATCTCCTTCATCAATCTCCACGAATCTCCATGAATCTCCATGAATCTCCATGAATCTCCATGAGTATCCTCCATGAATCTCCATGAATCTCCATGAATCTCCATGAATCTCCATGATATCCTGTATGAATCTTCATGAATCTCCATGAATCTCCATGCACCTGCATGAATCTCCATGAATCTCCATGAATCTCCATGTATCTCCATGAATCTACATGAATCTCCATGAATATCCATGAATATCCATGTATCTCCATGTATCTCCATGAATCTCCATGAATCTCCATGAATCTCCATGAATCTCCTTCATCAATCTCCACGAATCTCCATGAATCTCCATGAATCTCCATGATATCCTGTATGAATCTTCATGAATCTCCATGAATCTCCATGCACCTGCATGAATCTCCATGAATCTCCATGAATCTCCATGTATCTCCATGAATCTACATGAATCTCCTCGATGAATCTCCATGAATCTTCATGAATCTCCTAATCCATGAACCTCTATGAATCTCCATGAATCTCCATGAATATCCTCCATGAATCTCCATGAATCTCCATGAATGTCCATGAATCTCCTCCATGAATCTCCATGAATCTCCATGAATATCCTCCATGAATTTCCATGAATCACCATGAATCTCCTTCATCAATCTCCACGAATCTCCATGAATCTCCATGAATCTCCATGAATCTCCATGAATCTCCATGAATATCCATGAATCTCCATGATATCCGGTATGAATCTTCATGAATCTCCATGAATCTCCATGCATCTCCATGAATCTCCATGAATCTCCAGGAATCTCCATGAATCTCCATGAATCTCCATGAATCTCCATGAATATCCATGAATATCCATGAACCTCCTCCATGAATCTCCATGAATCTCCATGAATCTCCACGAACCTCCTCCATGAATCTCCATGAATCTCCATGAATATCCTCCATGAATCTCCATGAATCTCCATGAATCTCCATGTATCTCCATGAATCTACATGAATCTCCATGAATCTCCATGAATCTACATGAATCTCCATGAATCTCCATGAATCTCCTCCATGAATCTCCATAAATCACCATGAATCTCCTTCATCAATCACCACGAATCTCCATGAATCTCCATGAATCTCCATGAATCTCCATGAATCTCCATGAATATCCATGAATCTCCATGATATCCGGTATGAATCTTCATGAATCTCCATGAATGTCCATGCATCTCCATGAATCTCCATGAATCTCCATTAATCTCCATGAACCTCCTCCATGAATCTCCATGAATCTCCATGAATATCCATGAACCTCCTCCATGAATCTCCATCAATCTCCATGTATCTCCATGTATCTCCATGAATCTCCATGAATATCCATGAATCTTCATGAATCTCCTCCATGAATCTTCATGAATCTCCATGAATCTCCATGCATCTCCATGAATCTCCATGAATCTCCATGAACCTCCTCCATGAATCTCCATGAATCTCCATGAATATCCTCCATGAATCTCCATGAATCTCCATGAATCTCCATGAATATCCATGAATCTCCATGAATCTCCTCCATGAATCTCCATGAATCACCATGAATCTCCTTCATCAATCTCCACGAATCTCCATGAATCTCCATGAATATCCATGAATCTCCATGAATATCCATGAATATCCATGAATCTCCATGTATCTCCATGTATCTCCATGAATCTCCATGAATATCCATGCATCTCCATGAATCTCCATGAATCTCCATGAACCTCCTCCATGAATCTCCATGAATATCCATGAATCTCCATGAATCTCCATGAATCTCCATGAATCTCCATGAATCTCCATGAATATCCATGAATATCCATGAATATCCATGAATCTCCATGTATCTCCATGAATCTCCATGAATATCCATGAATCTTCATGAATCTCCTCCATGAATCTTCATGAATCTCCATGAATCTCCATGCATCTCCATGAATCTCCATGAATCTCCATGAAACTCCTCCATGAATCTCCATGAATCTCTATGAATATCCATGAACCTCCTCCATGAATCTCCATGAATCTCCATGAATCTCCTTCATCAATCTCCTTCATCAATCTCCACGAATCTCCATGAATCTACATGAATGTCCATGAATCTCCATGAATCTCCATGAATCTCCATGAATATCCATGTATATCCATGAATCTCCATGTATCTCCATGTATCTCCATGAATCTCCATGAATATCCATGAATCTTCATGAATCTCCTCCATGAATCTTCATGAATCTCCATGAATCTCCATGCATCTGCATGAATCTCCATGAATCTCCATGAATCTCCTCCATGAATCTCCATGAATCACCATGAATCTCCTTCATCAATCTCCACGAATCTCCATGAATCTCCATGAACCTCCATGCATCTCCATGAATCTCCATGAATCTCCATGAACCTCCTCCATGAATCTCCATGAATCTCCATGAATATCCTCCATGAATTTCCATGAATCACCATGAATCTCCTTCATCAATCTCCACGAATCTCCATGAATCTCCATGAATCTCCATGAATCTCCATGAATCTCCATGAATATCCATGAATCTCCATGATATCCGGTATGAATCTTCATGAATCTCCATGAATCTCCATGCATCTCCATGAATCTCCATGAATCTCCAGGAATCTCCATGAATCTCCATGAATCTCCATGAATCTCCATGAATATCCATGAATATCCATGAACCTCCTCCATGAATCTCCATGAATCTCCATGAATCTCCACGAACCTCCTCCATGAATCTCCATGAATCTCCATGAATATCCTCCATGAATCTCCATGAATCTCCATGAATCTCCATGTATCTCCATGAATCTACATGAATCTCCATGAATCTCCATGAATCTCCTCCATGAATCTCCATGAATCACCATGAATCTCCTTCATCAATCTCCACGAATCTCCATGAATCTCCATGAATCTCCATGAATATCCATGAATATCCATGAATCTCCATGTATCTCCATGTATCTCCATGAATCTCCATGAATATCCATGCATCTCCATGAATCTCCATGAATCTCCATGAACCTCCTCCATGAATCTCCATGAATCTCCATGAATATCCATGAATATCCATGAATCTCCATGAATCTCCATGTATCTCCATGAATCTACATGAATCTCCATGAATCTCCATGAATCTCCTCGATGAATCTCCATGAATCTTCATGAATCTCCTAATCCATGAACCTCTATGAATCTCCATGAATCTCCATGAATATCCTCCATGAATCTCCATGAATCTCCATGAATGTCCATGAATCTCCTCCATGAATCTCCATGAATCTCCATGAATATCCTCCATGAATTTCCATGAATCACCATGAATCTCCTTCATCAATCTCCACGAATCTCCATGAATCTCCATGAATCTCCATGAATCTCCATGAATCTCCATGAATATCCATGAATCTCCATGATATCCGGTATGAATCTTCATGAATCTCCATGAATCTCCATGCATCTCCATGAATCTCCATGAATCTCCAGGAATCTCCATGAATCTCCATGAATCTCCATGAATCTCCATGAATATCCATGAATATCCATGAACCTCCTCCATGAATCTCCATGAATCTCCATGAATCTCCACGAACCTCCTCCATGAATCTCCATGAATCTCCATGAATATCCTCCATGAATCTCCATGAATCTCCATGAATCTCCATGTATCTCCATGAATCTACATGAATCTCCATGAATCTCCATGAATCTCCTCCATGAATCTCCATGAATCACCATGAATCTCCTTCATCAATCTCCACGAATCTCCATGAATCTCCATGAATCTCCATGAATCTCCATGAATATCCATGAATATCCATGAATCTCCATGTATCTCCATGAATCTCCATGAATATCCATGCATCTCCATGAATCTCCATGAATCTCCATGAACCTCCTCCATGAATCTCCATGAATCTCCATGAATATCCATGAATATCCATGAATCTCCATGAATCTCCATGTATCTCCATGAATCTACATGAATCTCCATGAATCTCCATGAATCTCCTCGATGAATCTCCATGAATCTTCATGAATCTCCTAATCCATGAACCTCTATGAATCTCCATGAATCTCCATGAATATCCTCCATGAATCTCCATGAATCTCCATGAATGTCCATGAATCTCCTCCATGAATCTCCATGAATCTCCATGAATCTCCATGAATCTCCATGAATCTCCATGAATCTCCTTCATCAATCTCCACGAATCTCCATGAATCTCCATGAATCTCCATGAATACCCTCCATGAATCTCCATGAATCTCCATGAATCTCCATGAATCTCCATGATATCCTGTATGAATCTTCATGAATCTCCATGAAT
This sequence comes from Lasioglossum villosulum, assembly GCA_963971365.1. NCBI lineage: Eukaryota > Metazoa > Arthropoda > Insecta > Hymenoptera > Halictidae > Lasioglossum > Lasioglossum villosulum. Next base: position 16,482,741 of record OZ020500.1, on the reverse strand, counting down.
CTCCATGCACCTGCATGAATCTCCATGAATCTCGATGAATCTCTATGTATCTCCATGAATCTACATGAATCTCCATGAATATCCATGAATATCCATGTATCTCCATGTATCTCCATGAATCTCCATGAATCTCCATGAATATCCATGAACCTCCTCCATGAATCTCCATGAATCTCCATGAATATCCATGAATCTCCATGAATCTCCATGAACCTCCTCCATGAATCTCCATGAATCTCCATGAATATCCTCCATGAATCTCCATGAATCTCCATGAATCTCCATGAATCTCCTCCATGAATCTCCTATATGAATCTCCATGAATCTCCATGAATCTCCATGAATCTCCATGAATCTCCATGAATCTCCATGAATCTCCATGAATCTCCATGAATCTCCATGAATCTCCTTCATCAATCTCCACGAATCTCCATGAATCTCCATGAATCTCCATGAATCTCCATGAATCTCCTCCATGAATCTCCATGAATCTCCATGCATCTGCATGAATCTCCATGAATCTCCATGAATCTCCATGTATCTCCATGAATCTACATGAATCTCCATGAATATCCATGATATCCGGTATGAATCTTCATGAATCTCCATGAATCTCCATGCATCTCCATGAATCTCCATGAATCTCCATGAATCTCCATGTATCTCCATGAATCTCCATGAATATCCATGCATCTCCATGAATCTCCATGAATCTCCATGAACCTCCTCCATGAATCTCCATGAATCTCCATGAATATCCATGAATCTCCATGAATCTCCATGAATCTCCATGTATCTCCATGAACCTACATGAATCTCCATGAATCTCCATGAATCTCCTCGATGAATCTCCATGAATCTTCATGAATCTCCTAATCAATGAACCTCTATGAATCTCCATGAATCTCCATGAATATCCTCCATGAATCTCCATGAATCTCCATGAATGTCCATGAATCTCCTCCATGAATCTCCTATATGAATCTCCATGAATCTCCATGAATCTCCTTCATCAATCTCCACGAATCTCCATGAATCTCCATGAATCTCCATGAATCTCCATGAATATCCTCCATGAATCTCCATGAATCTCCATGAATCTCCATGAATCTCCATGATATCCTGTATGAATCTTCATGAATCTCCATGAATCTCCATGCACCTGCATGAATCTCCATGAATCTCCATGAATCTCCATGTATCTCCATGAATCTACATGAATCTCCATGAATATCCATGAATATCCATGTATCTCCATGTATCTCCATGAATCTCCATGAATCTCCATGAATCTCCATGAATCTCCTTCATCAATCTCCACGAATCTCCATGAATCTCCATGAATCTCCATGATATCCTGTATGAATCTTCATGAATCTCCATGAATCTCCATGCACCTGCATGAATCTCCATGAATCTCCATGAATCTCCATGTATCTCCATGAATCTACATGAATCTCCATGAATATCCATGAATATCCATGTATCTCCATGTATCTCCATGAATCTCCATGAATCTCCATGAATCTCCATGAATCTCCATGAATCTCCATGAATATCCATGAATATCCATGAATCTCCATGTATCTCCATGTATCTCCATGAATCTCCATGATACCCATGCATCTCCATGAATCTCCATGAATCTCCATGAACCTCCTCCATGAATCTCCATGAATCTCCATGAATATCCATGAATCTCCATGAATCTCCATGAATCTCCATGAATCTCCATGCACCTGCATGAATCTCCATGAATCTCCATGAATCTCCATGTATCTCCATGAATCTACATGAATCTCCATGAATATCCATGAATATCCATGTATCTCCATGTATCTCCATGAATCTCCATGAATCTCCATGAATATCCATGAACCTCCTCCATGAATCTCCATGAATCTCCATGAATATCCATGAATCTCCATGAATCTCCATGAATCTCCATGAATCTCCTTCATCAATCTCCACGAATCTCCATGAATCTCCATGAATCTCCATGAATCTCCATGAATCTCCTCCATGAATCTCCATGAATCTCCATGCATCTGCATGAATCTCCATGAATCTCCATGAATCTCCAAGTATCTCCATGAATCTACATGAATCTCCATGAATATCCATGAATATCCATGTATCTCCATGAATCTCCTCCATGAATCTCCATGAATCTCCATGCATCTGCATGAATCTCCATGAATCTCCATGAATCTCCATGAATCTCCATGAATCTCCATGAATATCCATGAACCTCCTCCATGAATCTCCATGAATCTCCATGAATATCCATGAATCTCCATGAATCTCCATGAATCTCCTCCATGAATCTCCATGAATCTTAATGAATATCCTCCATGAATCTCCATGAATCTCCATGAATCTCCATGAATCTCCTCCATGAATCTCCTATATGAATCTCCATGAATCTCCATGAATCTCCATGAATCTCCATGAATCTCCATGTATCTCCATGAATCTACATGAATCTCCATGAATATCCATGAATATCCATGTATCTCCATGTATCTCCATGAATCTCCATGAATCTCCATGAATATCCATGAACCTCCTCCATGAATCTCCATGAATCTCCATGAATATCCATGAATCTCCATGAATCTCCATGAACCTCCTCCATGAATCTCCATGAATCTCCATGAATATCCTCCATGAATCTCCATGAATCTCCATGAATCTCCATGAATCTCCTCCATGAATCTCCTATATGAATCTCCATGAATCTCCATGAATCTCCATGAATCTCCATGAATCTCCATGAATCTCCATGAATCTCCTTCATCAATCTCCACGAATCTCCATGAATCTCCATGAATCTCCATGAATCTCCATGAATCTCCTCCATGAATCTCCATGAATCTCCATGCATCTGCATGAATCTCCATGAATCTCCATGAATCTCCAAGTATCTCCATGAATCTACATGAATCTCCATGAATATCCATGAATATCCATGTATCTCCATGAATCTCCTCCATGAATCTCCATGAATCTCCATGCATCTGCATGAATCTCCATGAATCTCCATGAATCTCCATGAATCTCCATGAATCTCCATGAATATCCATGAACCTCCTCCATGAATCTCCATGAATCTCCATGAATATCCATGAATCTCCATGAATCTCCATGAACCTCCTCCATGAATCTCCATGAATCTTAATGAATATCCTCCATGAATCTCCATGAATCTCCATGAATCTCCATGAATCTCCTCCATGAATCTCCTATATGAATCTCCATGAATCTCCATGAATCTCCATGAATCTCCATGAATCTCCATGAATCTCCATGAATCTCCTTCATCAATCTCCACGAATCTCCATGAATCTCCATGAATCTCCATGAATCTCCATGAATCTCCTCCATGAATCTCCATGAATCTCCATGCATCTGCATGAATCTCAATGAATCTCCATGAATCTCCATGTATCTCCATGAATCTACATGAATCTCCATGAATATCCATGAATATCCATGTATCTCCATGTATCTCCATGAATCTCCATGAATCTCCATGAATATCCATGAACCTCCTCCATGAATCTCCATGAATCTCCATGAATATCCATGAATCTCCATGAATCTCCATGAACCTCCTCCATGAATCTCCATGAATCTCCATGAATATCCTCCATGAATCTCCATGAATCTCCATGAATCTCCATGAATCTCCTTCATCAATCTCCACGAATCTCCATGAATCTACATGAATCTCCATGAATCTCCATGAATCTCCATGAATCTCCATGAATATCCATGAATATCCATGAATCTCCATGTATCTCCATGTATCTCCATGAATCTCCATGAATCTCCATGAATCTCCATGTATCTCCATGAATCTACATGAATCTCCATGAATCTCCATGAATCTCCTCCATGAATCTCCATAAATCACCATGAATCTCCTTCATCAATCTCCACGAATCTCCATGAATCTCCATGAATTTCCATGAATCTCCATGAATCTCCATGAATCTCCATGAATCTCCATGAATCTCCATGATATCCGGTATGAATCTTCATGAATCTCCATGAATCTCCATGCATCTCCATGAATCTCCATGAATCTCCATGAATCTCCATGAACCTCCTCCATGAATCTCCACGAATCTCCATGAATATCCATGAACCTCCTCCATGAATCTCCATGAATCTCCATGTATCTCCATGTATCTCCATGAATCTCCATGAATATCCATGAATCTTCATGAATCTCCTCCATGAATCTTCATGAATCTCCATGAATCTCCATGCATCTCCATGAATCTCCATGAATCTCCATGAACCTCCTCCATGAATCTCCATGAATCTCCATGAATATCCTCCATGAATCTCCATGAATCTCCATGAATCTCCATGTATCTCCATGAATCTACATGAATCTCCATGAATCTCCATGAATCTCCTCCATGAATCTCCATGAATCACCATGAATCTCCTTCATCAATCTCCACGAATCTCCATGAATCTCTATGAATCTCCATGAATCTCCATGAATATCCTCCATGAATCTCCATGAATCTCCATGAATGTCCATGAATCTACATGAATCTCCATGAATCTCCATGAATCTCCTCGATGAATCTCCATGAACCTTCATGAATCTCCTAATCCATGAACCTCTATGAATCCACATGAATCTCCATGAATATCCTCCATGAATCTCCATGAATCTCCATGAATGTCCATGAATCTCCTCCACGAATCTCCTATATGAATCTCCATGAATCTCCATGAATCTCCATGTATCTCCATGAATCTACATGAATCTCCATGAATCTCCATGAATCTCCATGAATCTTCATGAATTTCCTGATCCATGAACCTCTATGAATCTCCATGAATCTCCATGAATATCCTCCATGAATCTCCATGAAGCACCATGAATGTCCATGAATCTCCTCCATGAATCTCCTGTATGAATCTCCATGAATCTCCATGAATCTCCATGAATCTCCTTCATCAATCTCCACGAATCTCCATGATATCCTGTATGAATCTTCATGAATCTCCATGAATCTCCATGCATCTCCATGAATCTCCATGAACCTCCTCCATGAATCTCCATGAATCTCCATGAATCTACATGAATCTCCATGAATCTCCATGAATCTCCTCCATGAATCTCCATGAATCACCTCCATGAATCTCCATGAATCTCCATGAATGTCTATGAATCTCCATGACTCTCCATGAATCTCCTTGAATCTCCATGAATCTCCATAAATCTCCAAGAATCTCCGTGAATCTCCATGAATCTCCATGAATCTCCATGAATCTCCAAGAATCTCCTCCATGAATCTCCATGAATCTCCATGAATCTCCATGAATCTACATGAATCTCCATGAATATCCTCCATGAATCTCCATGAATCTCCATGTATCTCCATGAATCTTCATGAATCTCCATGAATCTCCATGAATCTCCACGAATCTTCATGAATCTCCTGATCCATGAACCTCTATGAATCTCCATGAATCTCGATGAATATCCTCCATGAATGTCCATGAATCTGCTCCATGAATCTCCTGTATGAATCTCCATGAATCTCCATGAATCTCCATGAATCTCCATGAATATCCTCCATGAATCTCCATGAATCTCCATGAATCTCCATGAATCTCCATGATATCCTGTATGAATCTTCATGAATCTCCATGAATCTCCATGCATCTCCATGAATCTCCATGAATCGCCATGAACCTTCTCCATGAATCTCCATGAATCTCCATGAATATCCATGAATCTCCATGAATCTCCATGAATCTCCATGTATCTCCATGAATCTACATGAATCTCCATGAATCTCCATGAATCTCCTCCATGAATCTCCATGAATCTCCTTAAATCTCCATGAATATCCATGAATATCCATGAATCTCCATGTATCTCCATGAATCTCCATGAATATCCATGAATCTTCATGAATCTCCTCCATGAATCTTCATGAATCTCCATGAATCTCCATGCATCTCCATGAATCTCCATGAATCTCCATGAACCTCCTCCATGAATCTCCATGAATCTCCATGAATATCCTCCATGAATCTCCATGAATCTCCATGAATCTCCATGAATCTCCTTCATCAATCTCCACGAATCTCCATGAATCTACATGAATCTCCATGAATCTCCATGAATCTCCATGAATCTCCATGAATATCCATGAATATCCATGAATCTCCATGTATCTCCATGTATCTCCATGAATCTCCATGAATCTCCATGAATCTCCATGTATCTCCATGAATCTACATGAATCTCCACGAATCTCCATGAATCTCCTCCATGAATCTCCATAAATCACCATGAATCTCCATGATATCCTGTATGAATCTTCGTGAATCTCCATGAATCTCCATGCATCTCCATGAATCTCCATGAATCTCCATGAACCTCCTCCATGAATCTCCATGAATCTCCATGAATATCCATGAATCTCCATGAATCTCCATGAATATCCATGAATCTCCATGAATCTCCATGAATCTCCTTCATCAATCTCCACGAATCTCCATGAATCTACATGAATCTCCATGAATCTCCATGAATCTCCATGAATCTCCATGAATATCCATGAATCTTCATGAATCTCCTCCATGAATCTTCATGAATCTCCATGAATCTCCATGCATCTCCATGAATCTCCATGAATCTCCATGAACCTCCTCCATGAATCTCCATGAATCTCCATGAATATCCTCCATGAATCTCCATGAATCTCCATGAATCTCCATGTATCTCCATGAATCTACATGAATCTCCATGAATCTCCATGAATCTCCTCCATGAATCTCCATGAATCACCATGAATCTCCTTCATCAATCTCCACGAATCTCCATGAATCTCCATGAATCTCCATAAATCTCCATGAATATCCATGAATATCCATGAATCTCCATGTATCTCCATGAATCTCCATGAATATCCATGAATCTTCATGAATCTCCTCCATGAATCTTCATGAATCTCCATGAATCTCCATGCATCTCCATGAATCTCCATGTATCTCCATGTATCTCCATGAATCTCCATGAATCTCCATGAATCTCCATGTATCTCCATGAATCTACATGAATCTCCATGAATCTCCATGAATCTCCTCCATGAATCTCCATAAATCACCATGAATCTCCATGATATCCTGTATGAATCTTCATCAATCTCCACGAATCTCCATGAATCTCCATGAATTTCCATGAATCTCCATGAATCTCCATGAATCTCCATGAATCTCCATGAATCTCCATGATATCCGGTATGAATCTTCATGAATCTCCATGAATCTCCATGCATCTCCATGAATCTCCATGAATCTCCATGAATCTCCATGAACCTCCTCCATGAATCTCCACGAATCTCCATGAATATCCATGAACCTCCTCCATGAATCTCCATGAATCTCCATGTATCTCCATGTATCTCCATGAATCTCCATGAATATCCATGAATCTTCATGAATCTCCTCCATGAATCTTCATGAATCTCCATGAATCTCCATGCATCTCCATGAATCTCCATGAATCTCCATGAACCTCCTCCATGAATCTCCATGAATCTCCATGAATATCCTCCATGAATCTCCATGAATCTCCATGAATCTCCATGTATCTCCATGAATCTACATGAATCTCCATGAATCTCCATGAATCTCCTCCATGAATCTCCATGAATCACCATGAATCTCCTTCATCAATCTCCACGAATCTCCATGAATCTCTATGAATCTCCATGAATCTCCATGAATATCCTCCATGAATCTCCATGAATCTCCATGAATGTCCATGAATCTACATGAATCTCCATGAATCTCCATGAATCTCCTCGATGAATCTCCATGAACCTTCATGAATCTCCTAATCCATGAACCTCTATGAATCCACATGAATCTCCATGAATATCCTCCATGAATCTCCATGAATCTCCATGAATGTCCATGAATCTCCTCCACGAATCTCCTATATGAATCTCCATGAATCTCCATGTATCTCCATGAATCTACATGAATCTCCATGAATCTCCATGAATCTCCATGAATCTTCATGAATTTCCTGATCCATGAACCTCTATGAATCTCCATGAATCTCCATGAATATCCTCCATGAATCTCCATGAAGCACCATGAATGTCCATGAATCTCCTCCATGAATCTCCTGTATGAATCTCCATGAATCTCCATGAATCTCCATGAATCTCCTTCATCAATCTCCACGAATCTCCATGATATCCTGTATGAATCTTCATGAATCTCCATGAATCTCCATGCATCTCCATGAATCTCCATGAACCTCCTCCATGAATCTCCATGAATCTCCATGAATCTCCTCCATGAATCTCCATGAATCACCTCCATGAATCTCCATGAATCTCCATGAATGTCTATGAATCTCCATGACTCTCCATGAATCTCCTTGAATCTCCATGAATCTCCATAAATCTCCAAGAATCTCCGTGAATCTCCATGAATCTCCATGAATCTCCATGAATCTCCAAGAATCTCCTCCATGAATCTCCATGAATCTCCATGAATCTCCATGAATCTACATGAATCTCCATGAATATCCTCCATGAATCTCCATGAATCTCCATGTATCTCCATGAATCTTCATGAATCTCCATGAATCTCCATGAATCTCCACGAATCTTCATGAATCTCCTGATCCATGAACCTCTATGAATCTCCATGAATCTCGATGAATATCCTCCATGAATGTCCATGAATCTGCTCCATGAATCTCCTGTATGAATCTCCATGAATCTCCATGAATCTCCATGAATCTCCATGAATATCCTCCATGAATCTCCATGAATCTCCATGAATCTCCATGAATCTCCATGATATCCTGTATGAATCTTCATGAATCTCCATGAATCTCCATGCATCTCCATGAATCTCCATGAATCGCCATGAACCTCCTCCATGAATCTCCATGAATCTCCATGAATATCCATGAATCTCCATGAATCTCCATGAATCTCCATGTATCTCCATGAATCTACATGAATCTCCATGAATCTCCATGAATCTCCTCCATGAATCTCCATGAATCTCCTTAAATCTCCATGAATATCCATGAATATCCATGAATCTCCATGTATCTCCATGAATCTCCATGAATATCCATGAATCTTCATGAATCTCCTCCATGAATCTTCATGAATCTCCATGAATCTCCATGCATCTCCATGAATCTCCATGAATCTCCATGAACCTCCTCCATGAATCTCCATGAATCTCCATGAATATCCTCCATGAATCTCCATGAATCTCCATGAATCTCCATGAATCTCCTTCATCAATCTCCACGAATCTCCATGAATCTACATGAATCTCCATGAATCTCCATGAATCTCCATGAATCTCCATGAATATCCATGAATATCCATGAATCTCCATGTATCTCCATGTATCTCCATGAATCTCCATGAATCTCCATGAATCTCCATGTATCTCCATGAATCTACATGAATCTCCACGAATCTCCATGAATCTCCTCCATGAATCTCCATAAATCACCATGAATCTCCATGATATCCTGTATGAATCTTCGTGAATCTCCATGAATCTCCATGCATCTCCATGAATCTCCATGAATCTCCATGAACCTCCTCCATGAATCTCCATGAATCTCCATGAATATCCATGAATCTCCATGAATCTCCATGAATATCCATGAATCTCCATGAATCTCCATGAATCTCCTTCATCAATCTCCACGAATCTCCATGAATCTACATGAATCTCCATGAATCTCCATGAATCTCCATGAATCTCCATGAATATCCATGAATCTTCATGAATCTCCTCCATGAATCTTCATGAATCTCCATGAATCTCCATGCATCTCCATGAATCTCCATGAATCTCCATGAACCTCCTCCATGAATCTCCATGAATCTCCATGAATATCCTCCATGAATCTCCATGAATCTCCATGAATCTCCATGTATCTCCATGAATCTACATGAATCTCCATGAATCTCCATGAATCTCCTCCATGAATCTCCATGAATCACCATGAATCTCCTTCATCAATCTCCACGAATCTCCATGAATCTCCATGAATCTCCATAAATCTCCATGAATATCCATGAATATCCATGAATCTCCATGTATCTCCATGAATCTCCATGAATATCCATGAATCTTCATGAATCTCCTCCATGAATCTTCATGAATCTCCATGAATCTCCATGCATCTCCATGAATCTCCATGTATCTCCATGTATCTCCATGAATCTCCATGAATCTCCATGAATCTCCATGTATCTCCATGAATCTACATGAATCTCCATGAATCTCCATGAATCTCCTCCATGAATCTCCATAAATCACCATGAATCTCCATGATATCCTGTATGAATCTTCGTGAATCTCCATGAATCTCCATGCATCTCCATGAATCTCCATGAATCTCCATGAACCTCCTCCATGAATCTCCATGAATCTCCATGAATATCCATGAATCTCCATGAATCTCCATGAATATCCATGAATCTCCATGAATCTCCATGAATCTCCATGTATCTCCATGAATCTACATGAATCTCCATGAATCTCCATGAATCTCCATGATATCCGGTATGAATCTTCATGAATCTCCATGAATCTCCATGAATCTCCATGCATCTCCATGAATCTCCATGAATCTCCATGAACCTCCTCCATGAATCTCCATGAATCTCCATGAATATCCATGAACCTCCTCCATGAATCTCCATGAATCTCCATGAATCTCCTTCATCAATCTCCACGAATCTCCATGAATCTACATGAATCTCCATGAATCTCCATGAATCTCCATGAATCTCCATGAATATAGATGAATCTCCATGAATCTCCATGTATCTCCATGTATCTCCATGAATCTCCATGAATATCCATGAATCTTCATGAATCTCCTCCATGAATCTTCATGAATCTCCATGAATCTCCATGCATCTCCATGAATCTCCATGAATCTCCATGAACCTCCTCCATGAATCTCCATGAATCTCCATGAATATCCTCCATGAATCTCCATGAATCTCCATGAATCTCCATGTATCTCCATGAATCTACATGAATCTCCATGAATCTCCATGAATCTCCTCCATGAATCTCCATGAATCACCATGAATCTCCTTCATCAATCTCCACGAATCTCCATGAATCTCCATGAATCTCCATGAATCTCCATGAATATCCATGAATATCCATGAATCTCCATGTATCTCCATGAATCTCCATGAATATCCATGAATCTTCATGAATCTCCTCCATGAATCTTCATGAATCTCCATGAATCTCCATGCCTCTCCATGAATCTCCATGAATCTCCATGAACCTCCTCCATGAATCTCCATGAATCTCCATGAATATCCATGAACCTCCTCCATGAATCTCCATGAATCTCCATGAATCTCCATGAATCTCCTTCATCAATCTCCACGAATCTCCATGAATCTACATGAATCTCCATGAATCTCCATGAATCTCCATGAATCTCCATGAATATCCATGAATATCCATGAATCTCCATGTATCTCCATGTATCTCCATGAATCTCCATGAATATCCATGAATCTTCATGAATCTCCTCCATGAATCTTCATGAATCTCCATGAAGCTCCATGCATCTCCATGAATCTCCATGAACCTCCATGAACCTCCTCCATGAATCTCCATGAATCTCCATGAATATGCTCCATGAATCTCCATGAATCTCCATGAATCTCCATGAATCTTCATGAATCTCCTCCATGAATCTCCATGAATCACCATGAATCTCCTTCATCAATCTCCACGAATCTCCATGAATCTCCATGAATCTCCATGAATCTCCATGAATATCCATGAATATCCATGAATCTCCATGTATCTCCATGTATCTCCATGAATCTCCATGAATATCCATGCATCTCCAAGAATCTCCATGAATCTCCATGAACCTCCTCCATGAATCTCCATGAATCTCCATGAATATCCATGAATCTCCATGAATCTCCATGAATCTCCATGTATCTCCATGAATCTACATGAATCTCCATGAATCTCCATGAATCTCCTCGATGAATCTCCATGAATCTTCATGAATCTCCTAATCCATGAACCTCTATGAATCTCCATGAATCTCCATGAATATCCTCCATGAATCTCCATGAATCTCCATGAATGTCCATGAATCTACATGAATCTCCATGAATCTCCATGAATCTCCTCCATGAATCTCCATGAATCTCCATGAATATCCATGAACCTCCTCCATGAATCTCCATGAATCTCCATGAATCTCCTTCATCAATCTCCACGAATCTCCATGAATCTACATGAATCTCCATGAATCTCCATGATATCCGGTATGAATCTTCATGAATCTCCATGAATCTCCATGAATCTCCATGCATCTCCATGAATCTCCATGAATCTCCATGAACCTCCTCCATGAATCTCCATGAATCTCCATGAATATCCATGAACCTCCTCCATGAATCTCCATGAATCTCCATGAATCTCCTTCATCAATCTCCACGAATCTCCATGAATCTACATGAATCTCCATGAATCTCCATGAATCTCCATGAATCTCCATGAATATAGATGAATCTCCATGAATCTCCATGTATCTCCATGTATCTCCATGAATCTCCATGAATATCCATGAATCTTCATGAATCTCCTCCATGAATCTTCATGAATCTCCATGAATCTCCATGCATCTCCATGAATCTCCATGAATCTCCATGAACCTCCTCCATGAATCTCCATGAATCTCCATGAATATCCTCCATGAATCTCCATGAATCTCCATGAATCTCCATGTATCTCCATGAATCTACATGAATCTCCATGAATCTCCATGAATCTCCTCCATGAATCTCCATGAATCACCATGAATCTCCTTCATCAATCTCCACGAATCTCCATGAATCTCCATGAATCTCCATGAATCTCCATGAATATCCATGAATATCCATGAATCTCCATGTATCTCCATGAATCTCCATGAATATCCATGAATCTTCATGAATCTCCTCCATGAATCTTCATGAATCTCCATGAATCTCCATGCCTCTCCATGAATCTCCATGAATCTCCATGAACCTCCTCCATGAATCTCCATGAATCTCCATGAATATCCATGAACCTCCTCCATGAATCTCCATGAATCTCCATGAATCTCCATGAATCTCCTTCATCAATCTCCACGAATCTCCATGAATCTACATGAATCTCCATGAATCTCCATGAATCTCCATGAATCTCCATGAATATCCATGAATATCCATGAATCTCCATGTATCTCCATGTATCTCCATGAATCTCCATGAATATCCATGAATCTTCATGAATCTCCTCCATGAATCTTCATGAATCTCCATGAAGCTCCATGCATCTCCATGAATCTCCATGAACCTCCATGAACCTCCTCCATGAATCTCCATGAATCTCCATGAATATGCTCCATGAATCTCCATGAATCTCCATGAATCTCCATGAATCTTCATGAATCTCCTCCATGAATCTCCATGAATCACCATGAATCTCCTTCATCAATCTCCACGAATCTCCATGAATCTCCATGAATCTCCATGAATCTCCATGAATATCCATGAATATCCATGAATCTCCATGTATCTCCATGTATCTCCATGAATCTCCATGAATATCCATGCATCTCCAAGAATCTCCATGAATCTCCATGAACCTCCTCCATGAATCTCCATGAATCTCCATGAATATCCATGAATCTCCATGAATCTCCATGAATCTCCATGTATCTCCATGAATCTACATGAATCTCCATGAATCTCCATGAATCTCCTCGATGAATCTCCATGAATCTTCATGAATCTCCTAATCCATGAACCTCTATGAATCTCCATGAATCTCCATGAATATCCTCCATGAATCTCCATGAATCTCCATGAATGTCCATGAATCTACATGAATCTCCATGAATCTCCATGAATCTCCATGAATCTCCTCGATGAATCTCCATGAACCTTCATGAATCTCCTAATCCATGAACCTCTATGAATCCACATGAATCTCCATGAATATCCTCCATTAATCTCCATGAATCTCCATGAATGTCCATGAATCTCCTCCACGAATCTCCTATATGAATCTCCATGAATCTCCATGAATCTCCATGAATCTCGATGAATCTCCATGAATCTCCATGAATCTCCTTCATCAATCTCCACGAATCTCCATGAATCTCCATGAATCTCCATGAATCTCCATGAATCTCCTCCATGAATCTCCATGAATCTCCATGAATCTCCATGAATCTCCATGAATCTCCATGAACCTCCTCCATGAATCTCCATGAATCTCCATGAATATCCATGAACCTCCTCCATGAATCTCCATGAATCTCCATGAATCTCCATGAATCTCCTTCATCAATCTCCACGAATCTCCATGAATCTACATGAATCTCCATGAATCTCCATGAATCTCCATGAATCTCCATGAATATCCATGAATATCCATGAATCTCCATTTATCTCCATGTATCTCCATGAATCTCCATGAATATCCATGAATCTTCATGAATATCCTCCATGAATCTTCATGAATCTCCATGAATCTCCATGCATCTCCATGAATCTCCATGAATCTCCATGAACCTCCTCCATGAATCTCCATGAATCTCCATGAATATCCTCCATGAATCTCCATGAATCTCCATGAATCTCCATGAATCTTCATGAATCTCCTCCATGAATCTCCATGAATCACCATGAATCTCCTTCATCAATCTCCACGAATCTCCATGAATCTCCATGAATCTCCATGAATCTCCATGAATATCCATGAATATCCATGAATCTCCATGTATCTCCATGTATCTCCATGAATCTCCATGAATATCCATGCATCTCCAAGAATCTCCATGAATCTCCATGAACCTCCTCCATGAATCTCCATGAATCTCCATGAATATCCATGAATCTCCATGAATCTCCATGAATCTCCATGTATCTCCATGAATCTACATGAATCTCCATGAATCTCCATGAATCTCCTCGATGAATCTCCATGAATCTTCATGAATCTCCTAATCCATGAACCTCTATGAATCTCCATGAATCTCCATGAATATCCTCCATGAATCTCCATGAATCTCCATGAATGTCCATGAATCTACATGAATCTCCATGAATCTCCATGAATCTCCATGAATCTCCTCGATGAATCTCCATGAACCTTCATGAATCTCCTAATCCATGAACCTCTATGAATCCACATGAATCTCCATGAATATCCTCCATGAATCTCCATGAATCTCCATGAATGTCCATGAATCTCCTCCACGAATCTCCTATATGAATCTCCATGAATCTCCATGAATCTCCATGAATCTCGATGAATCTCCATGAATCTCCATGAATCTCCTTCATCAATCTCCACGAATCTCCATGAATCTCCATGAATCTCCATGAATCTCCATGAATCTCCTCCATGAATCTCCATGAATCTCCATGAATCTCCATGAATCTCCATGATATCCTGTATGAATCTTCATGAATCTCCATGAATCTCCATGCATCTGCATGAATCTCCATGAATCTCCATGAATCTCCATGTATCTCCATGAATCTACATGAATCTCCATGAATATCCAAGAATATCCATGTATCTCCATGTATCTCCATGAATCTCCATGAATCTCCATGAATATCCATGAACCTCCTCCATGAATCACCATGAATCACCATGAATCTCCATGAATCTCCATGAATCTCCATGAACCTCCTCCATGAATCTCCATGAATCTCCATGAATATCCATGAACCTCCTCCATGAATCTCCATGAATCTCCATAAATATCCATGAATCTCCATGAATCTCCATGAATCTCCATGAACCTCCTCCATGAATCTCCATGAACCTCCTCCATGAATCTCCATGAATCTCCATGAATATCCTCCATGAATCTCCATGAATCTCCATGAATCTCCATGAATCTCCATGAATCTTCATGAATCTCCTCCATGAATCTTCATGAATCTCCATGAATCTCCATGCATCTCCATGAATCTCCATGAATCTCCATGAACCTCCACCATGAATCTCCATGAATCTCCATGAATATCCTCCATGAATCTCCATGAATCTCCATGAATCTCCATGTATCTCCATGAATCTACATGAATCTCCATGAATCTCCATGAATCTCCTCCATGAATCTCCATGAATCACCATGAATCTCCTTCATCAATCTCCACGAATCTCCATGAATCTCCATGAATCTCCATGAATCTCCATGAATATCCATGAATATCCATGAATCTCCATGTATCTCCATGTATCTCCATGAATATCCATGAATCTTCATGAATCTCCTCCATGAATCTTCATGAATCTCCATGAATCTCCATGCATCTCCATGAATCTCCATGAATCTCCATGAACCTCCTCCATGAATCTCCATGAATCTCCATGAATATCCTCCATGAATCTCCATGAATCTCCATGAATCTCCATGAATCTCCTTCATCAATCTCCACGAATCTCCATGAATCTACATGAATCTCCATGAATCTCCATGAATCTCCATGAATCTCCATGAATATCCATGAATATCCATGAATCTCCATGTATCTCCATGTATCTCCATGAATCTCCATGAATCTCCATGAATCTCCATGTATCTCCATGAATCTACATGAATCTCCACGAATCTCCATGAATCTCCTCCATGAATCTCCATAAATCACCATGAATCTCCATGATATCCTGTATGAATCTTCGTGAATCTCCATGAATCTCCATGCATCTCCATGAATCTCCATGAATCTCCATGAACCTCCTCCATGAATCTCCATGAATCTCCATGAATATCCATGAATCTCCATGAATCTCCATGAATATCCATGAATCTCCATGAATCTCCATGAATCTCCTTCATCAATCTCCACGAATCTCCATGAATCTACATGAATCTCCATGAATCTCCATGAATCTCCATGAATCTCCATGAATATCCATGAATCTTCATGAATCTCCTCCATGAATCTTCATGAATCTCCATGAATCTCCATGCATCTCCATGAATCTCCATGAATCTCCATGAACCTCCTCCATGAATCTCCATGAATCTCCATGAATATCCTCCATGAATCTCCATGAATCTCCATGAATCTCCATGTATCTCCATGAATCTACATGAATCTCCATGAATCTCCATGAATCTCCTCCATGAATCTCCATGAATCACCATGAATCTCCTTCATCAATCTCCACGAATCTCCATGAATCTCCATGAATCTCCATAAATCTCCATGAATATCCATGAATATCCATGAATCTCCATGTATCTCCATGAATCTCCATGAATATCCATGAATCTTCATGAATCTCCTCCATGAATCTTCATGAATCTCCATGAATCTCCATGCATCTCCATGAATCTCCATGTATCTCCATGTATCTCCATGAATCTCCATGAATCTCCATGAATCTCCATGTATCTCCATGAATCTACATGAATCTCCATGAATCTCCATGAATCTCCTCCATGAATCTCCATAAATCACCATGAATCTCCATGATATCCTGTATGAATCTTCGTGAATCTCCATGAATCTCCATGCATCTCCATGAATCTCCATGAATCTCCATGAACCTCCTCCATGAATCTCCATGAATCTCCATGAATATCCATGAATCTCCATGAATCTCCATGAATATCCATGAATCTCCATGAATCTCCATGAATCTCCATGTATCTCCATGAATCTACATGAATCTCCATGAATCTCCATGAATCTCCTCCATGAATCTCCATAAATCACCATGAATCTCCTTCATCAATCTCCACGAATCTCCATGAATCTCCATGAATCTCCATGAATCTCCATGAATCTCCATGAATCTCCATGAATCTCCATGATATCCGGTATGAATCTTCATGAATCTCCATGAATCTCCATGAATCTCCATGCATCTCCATGAATCTCCATGAATCTCCATGAACCTCCTCCATGAATCTCCATGAATCTCCATGAATATCCATGAACCTCCTCCATGAATCTCCATGAATCTCCATGAATCTCCTTCATCAATCTCCACGAATCTCCATGAATCTACATGAATCTCCATGAATCTCCATGAATCTCCATGAATCTCCATGAATATAGATGAATCTCCATGAATCTCCATGTATCTCCATGTATCTCCATGAATCTCCATGAATATCCATGAATCTTCATGAATCTCCTCCATGAATCTTCATGAATCTCCATGAATCTCCATGCATCTCCATGAATCTCCATGAATCTCCATGAACCTCCTCCATGAATCTCCATGAATCTCCATGAATATCCTCCATGAATCTCCATGAATCTCCATGAATCTCCATGTATCTCCATGAATCTACATGAATCTCCATGAATCTCCATGAATCTCCTCCATGAATCTCCATGAATCACCATGAATCTCCTTCATCAATCTCCACGAATCTCCATGAATCTCCATGAATCTCCATGAATCTCCATGAATATCCATGAATATCCATGAATCTCCATGTATCTCCATGAATCTCCATGAATATCCATGAATCTTCATGAATCTCCTCCATGAATCTTCATGAATCTCCATGAATCTCCATGCCTCTCCATGAATCTCCATGAATCTCCATGAACCTCCTCCATGAATCTCCATGAATCTCCATGAATATCCATGAACCTCCTCCATGAATCTCCATGAATCTCCATGAATCTCCATGAATCTCCTTCATCAATCTCCACGAATCTCCATGAATCTACATGAATCTCCATGAATCTCCATGAATCTCCATGAATCTCCATGAATATCCATGAATATCCATGAATCTCCATGTATCTCCATGTATCTCCATGAATCTCCATGAATATCCATGAATCTTCATGAATCTCCTCCATGAATCTTCATGAATCTCCATGAAGCTCCATGCATCTCCATGAATCTCCATGAATCTCCATGAACCTCCTCCATGAATCTCCATGAATCTCCATGAATATGCTCCATGAATCTCCATGAATCTCCATGAATCTCCATGAATCTTCATGAATCTCCTCCATGAATCTCCATGAATCACCATGAATCTCCTTCATCAATCTCCACGAATCTCCATGAATCTCCATGAATCTCCATGAATCTCCATGAATATCCATGAATATCCATGAATCTCCATGTATCTCCATGTATCTCCATGAATCTCCATGAATATCCATGCATCTCCAAGAATCTCCATGAATCTCCATGAACCTCCTCCATGAATCTCCATGAATCTCCATGAATATCCATGAATCTCCATGAATCTCCATGAATCTCCATGTATCTCCATGAATCTACATGAATCTCCATGAATCTCCATGAATCTCCTCGATGAATCTCCATGAATCTTCATGAATCTCCTAATCCATGAACCTCTATGAATCTCCATGAATCTCCATGAATATCCTCCATGAATCTCCATGAATCTCCATGAATGTCCATGAATCTACATGAATCTCCATGAATCTCCATGAATCTCCATGAATCTCCTCGATGAATCTCCATGAACCTTCATGAATCTCCTAATCCATGAACCTCTATGAATCCACATGAATCTCCATGAATATCCTCCATTAATCTCCATGAATCTCCATGAATGTCCATGAATCTCCTCCACGAATCTCCTATATGAATCTCCATGAATCTCCATGAATCTCCATGAATCTCGATGAATCTCCATGAATCTCCATGAATCTCCTTCATCAATCTCCACGAATCTCCATGAATCTCCATGAATCTCCATGAATCTCCATGAATCTCCTCCATGAATCTCCATGAATCTCCATGAATCTCCATGAATCTCCATGAATCTCCATGAACCTCCTCCATGAATCTCCATGAATCTCCATGAATATCCATGAACCTCCTCCATGAATCTCCATGAATCTCCATGAATCTCCATGAATCTCCTTCATCAATCTCCACGAATCTCCATGAATCTACATGAATCTCCATGAATCTCCATGAATCTCCATGAATCTCCATGAATATCCATGAATATCCATGAATCTCCATTTATCTCCATGTATCTCCATGAATCTCCATGAATATCCATGAATCTTCATGAATATCCTCCATGAATCTTCATGAATCTCCATGAATCTCCATGCATCTCCATGAATCTCCATGAATCTCCATGAACCTCCTCCATGAATCTCCATGAATCTCCATGAATATCCTCCATGAATCTCCATGAATCTCCATGAATCTCCATGAATCTTCATGAATCTCCTCCATGAATCTCCATGAATCACCATGAATCTCCTTCATCAATCTCCACGAATCTCCATGAATCTCCATGAATCTCCATGAATCTCCATGAATATCCATGAATATCCATGAATCTCCATGTATCTCCATGTATCTCCATGAATCTCCATGAATATCCATGCATCTCCAAGAATCTCCATGAATCTCCATGAACCTCCTCCATGAATCTCCATGAATCTCCATGAATATCCATGAATCTCCATGAATCTCCATGAATCTCCATGTATCTCCATGAATCTACATGAATCTCCATGAATCTCCATGAATCTCCTCGATGAATCTCCATGAATCTTCATGAATCTCCTAATCCATGAACCTCTATGAATCTCCATGAATCTCCATGAATATCCTCCATGAATCTCCATGAATCTCCATGAATGTCCATGAATCTACATGAATCTCCATGAATCTCCATGAATCTCCATGAATCTCCTCGATGAATCTCCATGAACCTTCATGAATCTCCTAATCCATGAACCTCTATGAATCCACATGAATCTCCATGAATATCCTCCATGAATCTCCATGAATCTCCATGAATCTCCATGAATCTCCATGAATCTCCATGAATCTCCATGAATATAGATGAATCTCCATGAATCTCCATGTATCTCCATGTATCTCCATGAATCTCCATGAATATCCATGAATCTTCATGAATCTCCTCCATGAATCTTCATGAATCTCCATGAATCTCCATGAATATCCATGCATCTCCAAGAATCTCCATGAATCTCCATGAACCTCCTCCATGAATCTCCATGAATCTCCATGAATATCCATGAATCTCCATGAATCTCCATGAATCTCCATGTATCTCCATGAATCTACATGAATCTCCATGAATCTCCATGAATCTCCTCGATGAATCTCCATGAATCTTCATGAATCTCCTAATCCATGAACCTCTATGAATCTCCATGAATCTCCATGAATATCCATGAATCTCCATGAATCTCCATGAATCTCCATGTATCTCCATGAATCTACATGAATCTCCATGAATCTCCATGAATCTCCTCCATGAATCTCCATAAATCACCATGAATCTCCTTCATCAATCTCCACGAATCTCCATGAATCTCCATGAATCTCCATGAATCTCCATGAATCTCCATGAATCTCCATGAATCTCCATGATATCCGGTATGAATCTTCATGAATCTCCATGAATCTCCATGAATCTCCATGCATCTCCATGAATCTCCATGAATCTCCATGAACCTCCTCCATGAATCTCCATGAATCTCCATGAATATCCATGAACCTCCTCCATGAATCTCCATGAATCTCCATGAATCTCCTTCATCAATCTCCACGAATCTCCATGAATCTACATGAATCTCCATGAATCTCCATGAATCTCCATGAATCTCCATGAATATAGATGAATCTCCATGAATCTCCATGTATCTCCATGTATCTCCATGAATCTCCATGAATATCCATGAATCTTCATGAATCTCCTCCATGAATCTTCATGAATCTCCATGAATCTCCATGCATCTCCATGAATCTCCATGAATCTCCATGAACCTCCTCCATGAATCTCCATGAATCTCCATGAATATCCTCCATGAATCTCCATGAATCTCCATGAATCTCCATGTATCTCCATGAATCTACATGAATCTCCATGAATCTCCATGAATCTCCTCCATGAATCTCCATGAATCACCATGAATCTCCTTCATCAATCTCCACGAATCTCCATGAATCTCCATGAATCTCCATGAATCTCCATGAATATCCATGAATATCCATGAATCTCCATGTATCTCCATGAATCTCCATGAATATCCATGAATCTTCATGAATCTCCTCCATGAATCTTCATGAATCTCCATGAATCTCCATGCCTCTCCATGAATCTCCATGAATCTCCATGAACCTCCTCCATGAATCTCCATGAATCTCCATGAATATCCATGAACCTCCTCCATGAATCTCCATGAATCTCCATGAATCTCCATGAATCTCCTTCATCAATCTCCACGAATCTCCATGAATCTACATGAATCTCCATGAATCTCCATGAATCTCCATGAATCTCCATGAATATCCATGAATATCCATGAATCTCCATGTATCTCCATGTATCTCCATGAATCTCCATGAATATCCATGAATCTTCATGAATCTCCTCCATGAATCTTCATGAATCTCCATGAAGCTCCATGCATCTCCATGAATCTCCATGAATCTCCATGAACCTCCTCCATGAATCTCCATGAATCTCCATGAATATGCTCCATGAATCTCCATGAATCTCCATGAATCTCCATGAATCTTCATGAATCTCCTCCATGAATCTCCATGAATCACCATGAATCTCCTTCATCAATCTCCACGAATCTCCATGAATCTCCATGAATCTCCATGAATCTCCATGAATATCCATGAATATCCATGAATCTCCATGTATCTCCATGTATCTCCATGAATCTCCATGAATATCCATGCATCTCCAAGAATCTCCATGAATCTCCATGAACCTCCTCCATGAATCTCCATGAATCTCCATGAATATCCATGAATCTCCATGAATCTCCATGAATCTCCATGTATCTCCATGAATCTACATGAATCTCCATGAATCTCCATGAATCTCCTCGATGAATCTCCATGAATCTTCATGAATCTCCTAATCCATGAACCTCTATGAATCTCCATGAATCTCCATGAATATCCTCCATGAATCTCCATGAATCTCCATGAATGTCCATGAATCTACATGAATCTCCATGAATCTCCATGAATCTCCATGAATCTCCTCGATGAATCTCCATGAACCTTCATGAATCTCCTAATCCATGAACCTCTATGAATCCACATGAATCTCCATGAATATCCTCCATTAATCTCCATGAATCTCCATGAATGTCCATGAATCTCCTCCACGAATCTCCTATATGAATCTCCATGAATCTCCATGAATCTCCATGAATCTCGATGAATCTCCATGAATCTCCATGAATCTCCTTCATCAATCTCCACGAATCTCCATGAATCTCCATGAATCTCCATGAATCTCCATGAATCTCCTCCATGAATCTCCATGAATCTCCATGAATCTCCATGAATCTCCATGAATCTCCATGAACCTCCTCCATGAATCTCCATGAATCTCCATGAATATCCATGAACCTCCTCCATGAATCTCCATGAATCTCCATGAATCTCCATGAATCTCCTTCATCAATCTCCACGAATCTCCATGAATCTACATGAATCTCCATGAATCTCCATGAATCTCCATGAATCTCCATGAATATCCATGAATATCCATGAATCTCCATTTATCTCCATGTATCTCCATGAATCTCCATGAATATCCATGAATCTTCATGAATATCCTCCATGAATCTTCATGAATCTCCATGAATCTCCATGCATCTCCATGAATCTCCATGAATCTCCATGAACCTCCTCCATGAATCTCCATGAATCTCCATGAATATCCTCCATGAATCTCCATGAATCTCCATGAATCTCCATGAATCTTCATGAATCTCCTCCATGAATCTCCATGAATCACCATGAATCTCCTTCATCAATCTCCACGAATCTCCATGAATCTCCATGAATCTCCATGAATCTCCATGAATATCCATGAATATCCATGAATCTCCATGTATCTCCATGTATCTCCATGAATCTCCATGAATATCCATGCATCTCCAAGAATCTCCATGAATCTCCATGAACCTCCTCCATGAATCTCCATGAATCTCCATGAATATCCATGAATCTCCATGAATCTCCATGAATCTCCATGTATCTCCATGAATCTACATGAATCTCCATGAATCTCCATGAATCTCCTCGATGAATCTCCATGAATCTTCATGAATCTCCTAATCCATGAACCTCTATGAATCTCCATGAATCTCCATGAATATCCTCCATGAATCTCCATGAATCTCCATGAATGTCCATGAATCTACATGAATCTCCATGAATCTCCATGAATCTCCATGAATCTCCTCGATGAATCTCCATGAACCTTCATGAATCTCCTAATCCATGAACCTCTATGAATCCACATGAATCTCCATGAATATCCTCCATGAATCTCCATGAATCTCCATGAATGTCCATGAATCTCCTCCACGAATCTCCTATATGAATCTCCATGAATCTCCATGAATCTCCATGAATCTCGATGAATCTCCATGAATCTCCATGAATCTCCTTCATCAATCTCCACGAATCTCCATGAATCTCCATGAATCTCCATGAATCTCCATGAATCTCCTCCATGAATCTCCATGAATCTCCATGAATCTCCATGAATCTCCATGATATCCTGTATGAATCTTCATGAATCTCCATGAATCTCCATGCATCTGCATGAATCTCCATGAATCTCCATGAATCTCCATGTATCTCCATGAATCTACATGAATCTCCATGAATATCCAAGAATATCCATGTATCTCCATGTATCTCCATGAATCTCCATGAATCTCCATGAATATCCATGAACCTCCTCCATGAATCACCATGAATCACCATGAATCTCCATGAATCTCCATGAATCTCCATGAACCTCCTCCATGAATCTCCATGAATCTCCATGAATATCCATGAACCTCCTCCATGAATCTCCATGAATCTCCATAAATATCCATGAATCTCCATGAATCTCCATGAATCTCCATGAACCTCCTCCATGAATCTCCATGAACCTCCTCCATGAATCTCCATGAATCTCCATGAATATCCTCCATGAATCTCCATGAATCTCCATGAATCTCCATGAATCTCCATGAATCTTCATGAATCTCCTCCATGAATCTTCATGAATCTCCATGAATCTCCATGCATCTCCATGAATCTCCATGAATCTCCATGAACCTCCACCATGAATCTCCATGAATCTCCATGAATATCCTCCATGAATCTCCATGAATCTCCATGAATCTCCATGTATCTCCATGAATCTACATGAATCTCCATGAATCTCCATGAATCTCCTCCATGAATCTCCATGAATCACCATGAATCTCCTTCATCAATCTCCACGAATCTCCATGAATCTCCATGAATCTCCATGAATCTCCATGAATATCCATGAATATCCATGAATCTCCATGTATCTCCATGTATCTCCATGAATCTCCATGAATATCCATGCATCTCCAAGAATCTCCATGAATCTCCATGAACCTCCTCCATGAATCTCCATGAATCTCCATGAATATCCATGAATCTCCATGAATCTCCATGAATCTCCATGTATCTCCATGAATCTACATGAATCTCCATGAATCTCCATGAATCTCCTCGATGAATCTCCATGAATCTTCATGAATCTCCTAATCCATGAACCTCTATGAATCTCCATGAATCTCCATGAATATCCTCCATGAATCTCCATGAATCTCCATGAATGTCCATGAATCTACATGAATCTCCATGAATCTCCATGAATCTCCATGAATCTCCTCGATGAATCTCCATGAACCTTCATGAATCTCCTAATCCATGAACCTCTATGAATCCACATGAATCTCCATGAATATCCTCCATTAATCTCCATGAATCTCCATGAATGTCCATGAATCTCCTCCACGAATCTCCTATATGAATCTCCATGAATCTCCATGAATCTCCATGAATCTCGATGAATCTCCATGAATCTCCATGAATCTCCTTCATCAATCTCCACGAATCTCCATGAATCTCCATGAATCTCCATGAATCTCCATGAATCTCCTCCATGAATCTCCATGAATCTCCATGAATCTCCATGAATCTCCATGAATCTCCATGAACCTCCACCATGAATCTCCATGAATCTCCATGAATATCCTCCATGAATCTCCATGAATCTCCATGAATCTCCATGTATCTCCATGAATCTACATGAATCTCCATGAATCTCCATGAATCTCCTCCATGAATCTCCATGAATCACCATGAATCTCCTTCATCAATCTCCACGAATCTCCATGAATCTCCATGAATCTCCATGAATCTCCATGAATATCCATGAATATCCATGAATCTCCATGTATCTCCATGTATCTCCATGAATCTCCATGAATATCCATGCATCTCCAAGAATCTCCATGAATCTCCATGAACCTCCTCCATGAATCTCCATGAATCTCCATGAATATCCATGAATCTCCATGAATCTCCATGAATCTCCATGTATCTCCATGAATCTACATGAATCTCCATGAATCTCCATGAATCTCCTCGATGAATCTCCATGAATCTTCATGAATCTCCTAATCCATGAACCTCTATGAATCTCCATGAATCTCCATGAATATCCTCCATGAATCTCCATGAATCTCCATGAATGTCCATGAATCTACATGAATCTCCATGAATCTCCATGAATCTCCTCGATGAATCTCCATGAACCTTCATGAATCTCCTAATCCATGAACCTCTATGAATCCACATGAATCTCCATGAATATCCTCCATGAATCTCCATGAATCTCCATGAATGTCCATGAATCTCCTCTACGAATCTCCTATATGAATCTCCATGAATCTCCATGAATCTCCATGAATCTCGATGAATCTCCATGAATCTCCATGAATCTCCTTCATCAATCTCCACGAATCTCCATGAATCTCCATGAATCTCCATGAATCTCCATGAATCTCCTCCATGAATCTCCATGAATCTCCATGAATCTCCATGAATCTCCATGATATCCTGTATGAATCTTCATG
The DNA here is from genome assembly GCA_963971365.1 of Lasioglossum villosulum. NCBI lineage: Eukaryota > Metazoa > Arthropoda > Insecta > Hymenoptera > Halictidae > Lasioglossum > Lasioglossum villosulum. The sequence goes on along the minus strand of OZ020500.1, from coordinate 16,455,712 downwards.
AATCTCCATGAATCTCCATGCATCTGCATGAATCTCCATGAATCTCCATGAATCTCCATGTATCTCCATGAATCTACATGAATCTCCATGAATATCCAAGAATATCCATGTATCTCCATGTATCTCCATGAATCTCCATGAATCTCCATGAATATCCATGAACCTCCTCCATGAATCACCATGAATCTCCATGAATATCCATGAATCTCCATGAATCTCCATGAATCTCCATGAATCTCCATGAACCTCCTCCATGAATGTCCATGAATCTACATGAATCTCCATGAATCTCCATGAATCTCCATGAATCTCCTCGATGAATCTCCATGAACCTTCATGAATCTCCTAATCCATGAACCTCTATGAATCCACATGAATCTCCATGAATATCCTCCATTAATCTCCATGAATCTCCATGAATGTCCATGAATCTCCTCCACGAATCTCCTATATGAATCTCCATGAATCTCCATGAATCTCCATGAATCTCGATGAATCTCCATGAATCTCCATGAATCTCCTTCATCAATCTCCACGAATCTCCATGAATCTCCATGAATCTCCATGAATCTCCATGAATCTCCTCCATGAATCTCCATGAATCTCCATGAATCTCCATGAATCTCCATGAATCTCCATGAACCTCCACCATGAATCTCCATGAATCTCCATGAATATCCTCCATGAATCTCCATGAATCTCCATGAATCTCCATGTATCTCCATGAATCTACATGAATCTCCATGAATCTCCATGAATCTCCTCCATGAATCTCCATGAATCACCATGAATCTCCTTCATCAATCTCCACGAATCTCCATGAATCTCCATGAATCTCCATGAATCTCCATGAATATCCATGAATATCCATGAATCTCCATGTATCTCCATGTATCTCCATGAATCTCCATGAATATCCATGCATCTCCAAGAATCTCCATGAATCTCCATGAACCTCCTCCATGAATCTCCATGAATCTCCATGAATATCCATGAATCTCCATGAATCTCCATGAATCTCCATGTATCTCCATGAATCTACATGAATCTCCATGAATCTCCATGAATCTCCTCGATGAATCTCCATGAATCTTCATGAATCTCCTAATCCATGAACCTCTATGAATCTCCATGAATCTCCATGAATATCCTCCATGAATCTCCATGAATCTCCATGAATGTCCATGAATCTACATGAATCTCCATGAATCTCCATGAATCTCCTCGATGAATCTCCATGAACCTTCATGAATCTCCTAATCCATGAACCTCTATGAATCCACATGAATCTCCATGAATATCCTCCATGAATCTCCATGAATCTCCATGAATGTCCATGAATCTCCTCTACGAATCTCCTATATGAATCTCCATGAATCTCCATGAATCTCCATGAATCTCGATGAATCTCCATGAATCTCCATGAATCTCCTTCATCAATCTCCACGAATCTCCATGAATCTCCATGAATCTCCATGAATCTCCATGAATCTCCTCCATGAATCTCCATGAATCTCCATGAATCTCCATGAATCTCCATGATATCCTGTATGAATCTTCATGAATCTCCATGAATCTCCATGCATCTGCATGAATCTCCATGAATCTCCATGAATCTCCATGTATCTCCATGAATCTACATGAATCTCCATGAATATCCAAGAATATCCATGTATCTCCATGTATCTCCATGAATCTCCATGAATCTCCATGAATATCCATGAACCTCCTCCATGAATCACCATGAATCTCCATGAATATCCATGAATCTCCATGAATCTCCATGAATCTCCATGAATCTCCATGAACCTCCTCCATGAATCTCCATGAATCTCCATGAATATCCATGAACCTCCTCCATGAATCTCCATGAATCTCCATAAATATCCATGAATCTCCATGAATCTCCATGAATCTCCATGAATCTCCATGAACCTCCTCCATGAATCTCCATGAATATCCATGAATATCCATGAACCTCCTCCATGAATCTCCATGAATCTCCATGAATCTCCATGAATCTCCTTCATCAATCTCCACGATTCTCCATGAATGGACATGAATCTCCATGAATCTCCTTGAATCTCCATGAATCGCCATGAATATCCATGTATCTCCATGAATCTCCATGAATCTCCATGAATCTCCATGTATCTCCATGAATCTACATGAATCTCCATGAATCTTCATGAATTTCCTGATCCATGAACCTCTATGAATCTCCATGAATCTCCATGAATATCCTCCATGAATCTCCATGAAGCACCATGAATGTCCATGAATCTCCTCCATGAATCTCCTGTATGAATCTCCATGAATCTCCATGAATCTCCATGAATCTCCTTCATCAATCTCCACGAATCTCCATGATATCCTGTATGAATCTTCATGAATCTCCATGAATCTCCATGCATCTCCATGAATCTCCATGAACCTCCTCCATGAATCTCCATGAATCTCCATGAATCTACATGAATCTCCATGAATCTCCATGAATCTCCTCCATGAATCTCCATGAATCACCTCCATGAATCTCCATGAATCTCCATGAATGTCTATGAATCTCCATGACTCTCCATGAATCTCCTTGAATCTCCATGAATCTCCATAAATCTCCAAGAATCTCCGTGAATCTCCATGAATCTCCATGAATCTCCATGAATCTCCAAGAATCTCCTCCATGAATCTCCATGAATCTCCATGAATCTCCATGAATCTACATGAATCTCCATGAATATCCTCCATGAATCTCCATGAATCTCCATGTATCTCCATGAATCTTCATGAATCTCCATGAATCTCCATGAATCTCCACGAATCTTCATGAATCTCCTGATCCATGAACCTCTATGAATCTCCATGAATCTCGATGAATATCCTCCATGAATGTCCATGAATCTGCTCCATGAATCTCCTGTATGAATCTCCATGAATCTCCATGAATCTCCATGAATCTCCATGAATATCCTCCATGAATCTCCATGAATCTCCATGAATCTCCATGAATCTCCATGATATCCTGTATGAATCTTCATGAATCTCCATGAATCTCCATGCATCTCCATGAATCTCCATGAATCGCCATGAACCTCCTCCATGAATCTCCATGAATCTCCATGAATATCCATGAATCTCCATGAATCTCCATGAATCTCCATGTATCTCCATGAATCTACATGAATCTCCATGAATCTCCATGAATCTCCTCCATGAATCTCCATGAATCTCCTTAAATCTCCATGAATATCCATGAATATCCATGAATCTCCATGTATCTCCATGAATCTCCATGAATATCCATGAATCTTCATGAATCTCCTCCATGAATCTTCATGAATCTCCATGAATCTCCATGCATCTCCATGAATCTCCATGAATCTCCATGAACCTCCTCCATGAATCTCCATGAATCTCCATGAATATCCTCCATGAATCTCCATGAATCTCCATGAATCTCCATGAATCTCCTTCATCAATCTCCACGAATCTCCATGAATCTACATGAATCTCCATGAATCTCCATGAATCTCCATGAATCTCCATGAATATCCATGAATATCCATGAATCTCCATGTATCTCCATGTATCTCCATGAATCTCCATGAATCTCCATGAATCTCCATGTATCTCCATGAATCTACATGAATCTCCACGAATCTCCATGAATCTCCTCCATGAATCTCCATAAATCACCATGAATCTCCATGATATCCTGTATGAATCTTCGTGAATCTCCATGAATCTCCATGCATCTCCATGAATCTCCATGAATCTCCATGAACCTCCTCCATGAATCTCCATGAATCTCCATGAATATCCATGAATCTCCATGAATCTCCATGAATATCCATGAATCTCCATGAATCTCCATGAATCTCCTTCATCAATCTCCACGAATCTCCATGAATCTACATGAATCTCCATGAATCTCCATGAATCTCCATGAATCTCCATGAATATCCATGAATCTTCATGAATCTCCTCCATGAATCTTCATGAATCTCCATGAATCTCCATGCATCTCCATGAATCTCCATGAATCTCCATGAACCTCCTCCATGAATCTCCATGAATCTCCATGAATATCCTCCATGAATCTCCATGAATCTCCATGAATCTCCATGTATCTCCATGAATCTACATGAATCTCCATGAATCTCCATGAATCTCCTCCATGAATCTCCATGAATCACCATGAATCTCCTTCATCAATCTCCACGAATCTCCATGTATCTCCATGAATCTCCATAAATCTCCATGAATATCCATGAATATCCATGAATCTCCATGTATCTCCATGAATCTCCATGAATATCCATGAATCTTCATGAATCTCCTCCATGAATCTTCATGAATCTCCATGAATCTCCATGCATCTCCATGAATCTCCATGTATCTCCATGTATCTCCATGAATCTCCATGAATCTCCATGAATCTCCATGTATCTCCATGAATCTACATGAATCTCCATGAATCTCCATGAATCTCCTCCATGAATCTCCATAAATCACCATGAATCTCCATGATATCCTGTATGAATCTTCGTGAATCTCCATGAATCTCCATGCATCTCCATGAATCTCCATGAATCTCCATGAACCTCCTCCATGAATCTCCATGAATCTCCATGAATATCCATGAATCTCCATGAATCTCCATGAATATCCATGAATCTCCATGAATCTCCATGAATCTCCATGTATCTCCATGAATCTACATGAATCTCCATGAATCTCCATGAATCTCCTCCATGAATCTCCATAAATCACCATGAATCTCCTTCATCAATCTCCACGAATCTCCATGAATCTCCATGAATCTCCATGAATCTCCATGAATCTCCATGAATCTCCATGAATCTCCATGATATCCGGTATGAATCTTCATGAATCTCCATGAATCTCCATGAATCTCCATGCATCTCCATGAATCTCCATGAATCTCCATGAACCTCCTCCATGAATCTCCATGAATCTCCATGAATATCCATGAACCTCCTCCATGAATCTCCATGAATCTCCATGAATCTCCTTCATCAATCTCCACGAATCTCCATGAATCTACATGAATCTCCATGAATCTCCATGAATCTCCATGAATCTCCATGAATATAGATGAATCTCCATGAATCTCCATGTATCTCCATGTATCTCCATGAATCTCCATGAATATCCATGAATCTTCATGAATCTCCTCCATGAATCTTCATGAATCTCCATGAACCTCCATGCATCTCCATGAATCTCCATGAATCTCCATGAACCTCCTCCATGAATCTCCATGAATCTCCATGAATATCCTCCATGAATCTCCATGAATCTCCATGAATCTCCATGTATCTCCATGAATCTACATGAATCTCCATGAATCTCCATGAATCTCCTCCATGAATCTCCATGAATCACCATGAATCTCCTTCATCAATCTCCACGAATCTCCATGAATCTCCATGAATCTCCATGAATCTCCATGAATATCCATGAATATCCATGAATCTCCATGTATCTCCATGAATCTCCATGAATATCCATGAATCTTCATGAATCTCCTCCATGAATCTTCATGAATCTCCATGAATCTCCATGCCTCTCCATGAATCTCCATGAATCTCCATGAACCTCCTCCATGAATCTCCATGAATCTCCATGAATATCCATGAACCTCCTCCATGAATCTCCATGAATCTCCATGAATCTCCATGAATCTCCTTCATCAATCTCCACGAATCTCCATGAATCTACATGAATCTCCATGAATCTCCATGAATCTCCATGAATCTCCATGAATATCCATGAATATCCATGAATCTCCATGTATCTCCATGTATCTCCATGAATCTCCATGAATATCCATGAATCTTCATGAATCTCCTCCATGAATCTTCATGAATCTCCATGAAGCTCCATGCATCTCCATGAATCTCCATGAATCTCCATGAACCTCCTCCATGAATCTCCATGAATCTCCATGAATATCCTCCATGAATCTCCATGAATCTCCATGAATCTCCATGAATCTTCATGAATCTCCTCCATGAATCTCCATGAATCACCATGAATCTCCTTCATCAATCTCCACGAATCTCCATGAATCTCCATGAATCTCCATGAATCTCCATGAATATCCATGAATATCCATGAATCTCCATGTATCTCCATGTATCTCCATGAATCTCCATGAATATCCATGCATCTCCAAGAATCTCCATGAATCTCCATGAACCTCCTCCATGAATCTCCATGAATCTCCATGAATATCCATGAATCTCCATGAATCTCCATGAATCTCCATGTATCTCCATGAATCTACATGAATCTCCATGAATCTCCATGAATCTCCTCGATGAATCTCCATGAATCTTCATGAATCTCCTAATCCATGAACCTCTATGAATCTCCATGAATCTCCATGAATATCCTCCATGAATCTCCATGAATCTCCATGAATGTCCATGAATCTACATGAATCTCCATGAATCTCCATGAATCTCCATGAATCTCCTCGATGAATCTCCATGAACCTTCATGAATCTCCTAATCCATGAACCTCTATGAATCCACATGAATCTCCATGAATATCCTCCATTAATCTCCATGAATCTCCATGAATGTCCATGAATCTCCTCCACGAATCTCCTATATGAATCTCCATGAATCTCCATGAATCTCCATGAATCTCGATGAATCTCCATGAATCTCCATGAATCTCCTTCATCAATCTCCACGAATCTCCATGAATCTCCATGAATCTCCATGAATCTCCATGAATCTCCTCCATGAATCTCCATGAATCTCCATGAATCTCCATGAATCTCCATGAATCTCCATGAACCTCCTCCATGAATCTCCATGAATCTCCATGAATATCCATGAACCTCCTCCATGAATCTCCATGAATCTCCATGAATCTCCATGAATCTCCTTCATCAATCTCCACGAATCTCCATGAATCTACATGAATCTCCATGAATCTCCATGAATCTCCATGAATCTCCATGAATATCCATGAATATCCATGAATCTCCATTTATCTCCATGTATCTCCATGAATCTCCATGAATATCCATGAATCTTCATGAATATCCTCCATGAATCTTCATGAATCTCCATGAATCTCCATGCATCTCCATGAATCTCCATGAATCTCCATGAACCTCCTCCATGAATCTCCATGAATCTCCATGAATATCCTCCATGAATCTCCATGAATCTCCATGAATCTCCATGAATCTTCATGAATCTCCTCCATGAATCTCCATGAATCACCATGAATCTCCTTCATCAATCTCCACGAATCTCCATGAATCTCCATGAATCTCCATGAATCTCCATGAATATCCATGAATATCCATGAATCTCCATGTATCTCCATGTATCTCCATGAATCTCCATGAATATCCATGCATCTCCAAGAATCTCCATGAATCTCCATGAACCTCCTCCATGAATCTCCATGAATCTCCATGAATATCCATGAATCTCCATGAATCTCCATGAATCTCCATGTATCTCCATGAATCTACATGAATCTCCATGAATCTCCATGAATCTCCTCGATGAATCTCCATGAATCTTCATGAATCTCCTAATCCATGAACCTCTATGAATCTCCATGAATCTCCATGAATATCCTCCATGAATCTCCATGAATCTCCATGAATGTCCATGAATCTACATGAATCTCCATGAATCTCCATGAATCTCCATGAATCTCCTCGATGAATCTCCATGAACCTTCATGAATCTCCTAATCCATGAACCTCTATGAATCCACATGAATCTCCATGAATATCCTCCATGAATCTCCATGAATCTCCATGAATGTCCATGAATCTCCTCCACGAATCTCCTATATGAATCTCCATGAATCTCCATGAATCTCCATGAATCTCGATGAATCTCCATGAATCTCCATGAATCTCCTTCATCAATCTCCACGAATCTCCATGAATCTCCATGAATCTCCATGAATCTCCATGAATCTCCTCCATGAATCTCCATGAATCTCCATGAATCTCCATGAATCTCCATGATATCCTGTATGAATCTTCATGAATCTCCATGAATCTCCATGCATCTGCATGAATCTCCATGAATCTCCATGAATCTCCATGTATCTCCATGAATCTACATGAATCTCCATGAATATCCAAGAATATCCATGTATCTCCATGTATCTCCATGAATCTCCATGAATCTCCATGAATATCCATGAACCTCCTCCATGAATCACCATGAATCACCATGAATCTCCATGAATCTCCATGAATCTCCATGAACCTCCTCCATGAATCTCCATGAATCTCCATGAATATCCATGAACCTCCTCCATGAATCTCCATGAATCTCCATAAATATCCATGAATCTCCATGAATCTCCATGAATCTCCATGAACCTCCTCCATGAATCTCCATGAACCTCCTCCATGAATCTCCATGAATCTCCATGAATATCCTCCATGAATCTCCATGAATCTCCATGAATCTCCATGAATCTCCATGAATCTTCATGAATCTCCTCCATGAATCTTCATGAATCTCCATGAATCTCCATGCATCTCCATGAATCTCCATGAATCTCCATGAACCTCCACCATGAATCTCCATGAATCTCCATGAATATCCTCCATGAATCTCCATGAATCTCCATGAATCTCCATGTATCTCCATGAATCTACATGAATCTCCATGAATCTCCATGAATCTCCTCCATGAATCTCCATGAATCACCATGAATCTCCTTCATCAATCTCCACGAATCTCCATGAATCTCCATGAATCTCCATGAATCTCCATGAATATCCATGAATATCCATGAATCTCCATGTATCTCCATGTATCTCCATGAATCTCCATGAATATCCATGCATCTCCAAGAATCTCCATGAATCTCCATGAACCTCCTCCATGAATCTCCATGAATCTCCATGAATATCCATGAATCTCCATGAATCTCCATGAATCTCCATGTATCTCCATGAATCTACATGAATCTCCATGAATCTCCATGAATCTCCTCGATGAATCTCCATGAATCTTCATGAATCTCCTAATCCATGAACCTCTATGAATCTCCATGAATCTCCATGAATATCCTCCATGAATCTCCATGAATCTCCATGAATGTCCATGAATCTACATGAATCTCCATGAATCTCCATGAATCTCCATGAATCTCCTCGATGAATCTCCATGAACCTTCATGAATCTCCTAATCCATGAACCTCTATGAATCCACATGAATCTCCATGAATATCCTCCATTAATCTCCATGAATCTCCATGAATGTCCATGAATCTCCTCCACGAATCTCCTATATGAATCTCCATGAATCTCCATGAATCTCCATGAATCTCGATGAATCTCCATGAATCTCCATGAATCTCCTTCATCAATCTCCACGAATCTCCATGAATCTCCATGAATCTCCATGAATCTCCATGAATCTCCATGAATCTCCTCCATGAATCTCCATGAATCTCCATGAATCTCCATGAATCTCCATGAATCTCCATGAACCTCCACCATGAATCTCCATGAATCTCCATGAATATCCTCCATGAATCTCCATGAATCTCCATGAATCTCCATGTATCTCCATGAATCTACATGAATCTCCATGAATCTCCATGAATCTCCTCCATGAATCTCCATGAATCACCATGAATCTCCTTCATCAATCTCCACGAATCTCCATGAATCTCCATGAATCTCCATGAATCTCCATGAATATCCATGAATATCCATGAATCTCCATGTATCTCCATGTATCTCCATGAATCTCCATGAATATCCATGCATCTCCAAGAATCTCCATGAATCTCCATGAACCTCCTCCATGAATCTCCATGAATCTCCATGAATATCCATGAATCTCCATGAATCTCCATGAATCTCCATGTATCTCCATGAATCTACATGAATCTCCATGAATCTCCATGAATCTCCTCGATGAATCTCCATGAATCTTCATGAATCTCCTAATCCATGAACCTCTATGAATCTCCATGAATCTCCATGAATATCCTCCATGAATCTCCATGAATCTCCATGAATGTCCATGAATCTACATGAATCTCCATGAATCTCCATGAATCTCATCGATGAATCTCCATGAACCTTCATGAATCTCCTAATCCATGAACCTCTATGAATCCACATGAATCTCCATGAATATCCTCCATGAATCTCCATGAATCTCCATGAATGTCCATGAATCTCCTCTACGAATCTCCTATATGAATCTCCATGAATCTCCATGAATCTCCATGAATCTCGATGAATCTCCATGAATCTCCATGAATCTCCTTCATCAATCTCCACGAATCTCCATGAATCTCCATGAATCTCCATGAATCTCCATGAATCTCCTCCATGAATCTCCATGAATCTCCATGAATCTCCATGAATCTCCATGATATCCTGTATGAATCTTCATGAATCTCCATGAATCTCCATGCATCTGCATGAATCTCCATGAATCTCCATGAATCTCCATGTATCTCCATGAATCTACATGAATCTCCATGAATATCCAAGAATATCCATGTATCTCCATGTATCTCCATGAATCTCCATGAATCTCCATGAATATCCATGAACCTCCTCCATGAATCACCATGAATCTCCATGAATATCCATGAATCTCCATGAATCTCCATGAATCTCCATGAATCTCCATGAACCTCCTCCATGAATCTCCATGAATCTCCATGAATATCCATGAACCTCCTCCATGAATCTCCATGAATCTCCATAAATATCCATGAATCTCCATGAATCTCCATGAATCTCCATGAATCTCCATGAACCTCCTCCATGAATCTCCATGAATATCCATGAATATCCATGAACCTCCTCCATGAATCTCCATGAATCTCCATGAATCTCCATGAATCTCCTTCATCAATCTCCACGATTCTCCATGAATGGACATGAATCTCCATGAATCTCCTTGAATCTCCATGAATCGCCATGAATATCCATGTATCTCCATGAATCTCCATGAATCTCCATGAATCTCCATGTATCTCCATGAATCTACATGAATCTCCACGAATCTCCATGAATCTCCTCCATGAATCTCCATAAATCACCGTGAATCTCCATGATATCCTGTATGAATCTTCGTGAATCTCCATGAATCTCCATGCATCTCCATGAATCTCCATGAATCTCCATGAACCTCCTCCATGAATCTCCATGAATCTCCATGAATATCCATGAATCTCCATGAATCTCCATGAATATCCATGAATCTCCATGAATCTCCATGAATCTCCTTCATCAATCTCCACGAATCTCCATGAATCTACATGAATCTCCATGAATCTCCATGAATCTCCATGAATCTCCATGAATATCCATGAATCTTCATGAATCTCCTCCATGAATCTTCATGAATCTCCATGAATCTCCATGCATCTCCATGAATCTCCATGAATCTCCATGAACCTCCTCCATGAATCTCCATGAATCTCCATGAATATCCTCCATGAATCTCCATGAATCTCCATGAATCTCCATGTATCTCCATGAATCTACATGAATCTCCATGAATCTCCATGAATCTCCTCCATGAATCTCCATGAATCACCATGAATCTCCTTCATCAATCTCCACGAATCTCCATGAATCTCCATGAATCTCCATAAATCTCCATGAATATCCATGAATATCCATGAATCTCCATGTATCTCCATGAATCTCCATGAATATCCATGAATCTTCATGAATCTCCTCCATGAATCTTCATGAATCTCCATGAATCTCCATGCATCTCCATGAATCTCCATGTATCTCCATGTATCTCCATGAATCTCCATGAATCTCCATGAATCTCCATGTATCTCCATGAATCTACATGAATCTCCATGAATCTCCATGAATCTCCTCCATGAATCTCCATAAATCACCATGAATCTCCATGATATCCTGTATGAATCTTCGTGAATCTCCATGAATCTCCATGCATCTCCATGAATCTCCATGAATCTCCATGAACCTCCTCCATGAATCTCCATGAATCTCCATGAATATCCATGAATCTCCATGAATCTCCATGAATATCCATGAATCTCCATGAATCTCCATGAATCTCCATGTATCTCCATGAATCTACATGAATCTCCATGAATCTCCATGAATCTCCTCCATGAATCTCCATAAATCACCATGAATCTCCTTCATCAATCTCCACGAATCTCCATGAATCTCCATGAATCTCCATGAATCTCCATGAATCTCCATGAATCTCCATGAATCTCCATGATATCCGGTATGAATCTTCATGAATCTCCATGAATCTCCATGAATCTCCATGCATCTCCATGAATCTCCATGAATCTCCATGAACCTCCTCCATGAATCTCCATGAATCTCCATGAATATCCATGAACCTCCTCCATGAATCTCCATGAATCTCCATGAATCTCCTTCATCAATCTCCACGAATCTCCATGAATCTACATGAATCTCCATGAATCTCCATGAATCTCCATGAATCTCCATGAATATAGATGAATCTCCATGAATCTCCATGTATCTCCATGTATCTCCATGAATCTCCATGAATATCCATGAATCTTCATGAATCTCCTCCATGAATCTTCATGAATCTCCTGCATGAATCTTCATGAATCTCCATGAATCTCCATGCATCTCCATGAATCTCCATGAATCTCCATGAACCTCCTCCATGAATCTCCATGAATCTCCATGAATATCCTCCATGAATCTCCATGAATCTCCATGAATCTCCATGTATCTCCATGAATCTACATGAATCTCCATGAATCTCCATGAATCTCCTCCATGAATCTCCATGAATCACCATGAATCTCCTTCATCAATCTCCACGAATCTCCATGAATCTCCATGAATCTCCATGAATCTCCATGAATATCCATGAATATCCATGAATCTCCTCCATGAATCTTCATGAATCTCCATGAATCTCCATGCCTCTCCATGAATCTCCATGAATCTCCATGAACCTCCTCCATGAATCTCCATGAATCTCCATGAATATCCATGAACCTCCTCCATGAATCTCCATGAATCTCCATGAATCTCCATGAATCTCCTTCATCAATCTCCACGAATCTCCATGAATCTACATGAATCTCCATGAATCTCCATGAATCTCCATGAATCTCCATGAATATCCATGAATATCCATGAATCTCCATGTATCTCCATGTATCTCCATGAATCTCCATGAATATCCATGAATCTTCATGAATATCCTCCATGAATCTTCATGAATCTCCATGAAGCTCCATGCATCTCCATGAATCTCCATGAATCTCCATGAACCTCCTCCATGAATCTCCATGAATCTCCATGAATATCCTCCATGAATCTCCATGAATCTCCATGAATCTCCATGAATCTTCATGAATCTCCTCCATGAATCTCCATGAATCACCATGAATCTCCTTCATCAATCTCCACGAATCTCCATGAATCTCCATGAATCTCCATGAATCTCCATGAATATCCATGAATATCCATGAATCTCCATGTATCTCCATGTATCTCCATGAATCTCCATGAATATCCATGCATCTCCAAGAATCTCCATGAATCTCCATGAACCTCCTCCATGAATCTCCATGAATCTCCATGAATATCCATGAATCTCCATGAATCTCCATGAATCTCCATGTATCTCCATGAATCTACATGAATCTCCATGAATCTCCATGAATCTCCTCGATGAATCTCCATGAATCTTCATGAATCTCCTAATCCATGAACCTCTATGAATCTCCATGAATCTCCATGAATATCCTCCATGAATCTCCATGAATCTCCATGAATGTCCATGAATCTACATGAATCTCCATGAATCTCCATGAATCTCCATGAATCTCCTCGATGAATCTCCATGAACCTTCATGAATCTCCTAATCCATGAACCTCTATGAATCCACATGAATCTCCATGAATATCCTCCATTAATCTCCATGAATCTCCATGAATGTCCATGAATCTCCTCCACGAATCTCCTATATGAATCTCCATGAATCTCCATGAATCTCCATGAATCTCGATGAATCTCCATGAATCTCCATGAATCTCCTTCATCAATCTCCACGAATCTCCATGAATCTCCATGAATCTCCATGAATCTCCATGAATCTCCTCCATGAATCTCCATGAATCTCCATGAATCTCCATGAATCTCCATGAATCTCCATGAACCTCCTCCATGAATCTCCATGAATCTCCATGAATATCCATGAACCTCCTCCATGAATCTCCATGAATCTCCATGAATCTCCATGAATCTCCTTCATCAATCTCCACGAATCTCCATGAATCTACATGAATCTCCATGAATCTCCATGAATCTCCATGAATCTCCATGAATATCCATGAATATCCATGAATCTCCATTTATCTCCATGTATCTCCATGAATCTCCATGAATATCCATGAATCTTCATGAATATCCTCCATGAATCTTCATGAATCTCCATGAATCTCCATGCATCTCCATGAATCTCCATGAATCTCCATGAACCTCCTCCATGAATCTCCATGAATCTCCATGAATATCCTCCATGAATCTCCATGAATCTCCATGAATCTCCATGAATATCCATGCATCTCCAAGAATCTCCATGAATCTCCATGAACCTCCTCCATGAATCTCCATGAATCTCCATGAATATCCATGAATCTCCATGAATCTCCATGAATCTCCATGTATCTCCATGAATCTACATGAATCTCCATGAATCTCCATGAATCTCCTCGATGAATCTCCATGAATCTTCATGAATCTCCTAATCCATGAACCTCTATGAATCTCCATGAATCTCCATGAATATCCTCCATGAATCTCCATGAATCTCCATGAATGTCCATGAATCTACATGAATCTCCATGAATCTCCATGAATCTCCATGAATCTCCTCGATGAATCTCCATGAACCTTCATGAATCTCCTAATCCATGAACCTCTATGAATCCACATGAATCTCCATGAATATCCTCCATGAATCTCCATGAATCTCCATGAATGTCCATGAATCTCCTCCACGAATCTCCTATATGAATCTCCATGAATCTCCATGAATCTCCATGAATCTCGATGAATCTCCATGAATCTCCATGAATCTCCTTCATCAATCTCCACGAATCTCCATGAATCTCCATGAATCTCCATGAATCTCCATGAATCTCCTCCATGAATCTCCATGAATCTCCATGAATCTCCATGAATCTCCATGATATCCTGTATGAATCTTCATGAATCTCCATGAATCTCCATGCATCTGCATGAATCTCCATGAATCTCCATGAATCTCCATGTATCTCCATGAATCTACATGAATCTCCATGAATATCCAAGAATATCCATGTATCTCCATGTATCTCCATGAATCTCCATGAATCTCCATGAATATCCATGAACCTCCTCCATGAATCACCATGAATCACCATGAATCTCCATGAATCTCCATGAATCTCCATGAACCTCCTCCATGAATCTCCATGAATCTCCATGAATATCCATGAACCTCCTCCATGAATCTCCATGAATCTCCATAAATATCCATGAATCTCCATGAATCTCCATGAATCTCCATGAACCTCCTCCATGAATCTCCATGAACCTCCTCCATGAATCTCCATGAATCTCCATGAATATCCTCCATGAATCTCCATGAATCTCCATGAATCTCCATGAATCTCCATGAATCTTCATGAATCTCCTCCATGAATCTTCATGAATCTCCATGAATCTCCATGCATCTCCATGAATCTCCATGAATCTCCATGAACCTCCACCATGAATCTCCATGAATCTCCATGAATATCCTCCATGAATCTCCATGAATCTCCATGAATCTCCATGTATCTCCATGAATCTACATGAATCTCCATGAATCTCCATGAATCTCCTCCATGAATCTCCATGAATCACCATGAATCTCCTTCATCAATCTCCACGAATCTCCATGAATCTCCATGAATCTCCATGAATCTCCATGAATATCCATGAATATCCATGAATCTCCATGTATCTCCATGTATCTCCATGAATCTCCATGAATATCCATGCATCTCCAAGAATCTCCATGAATCTCCATGAACCTCCTCCATGAATCTCCATGAATCTCCATGAATATCCATGAATCTCCATGAATCTCCATGAATCTCCATGTATCTCCATGAATCTACATGAATCTCCATGAATCTCCATGAATCTCCTCGATGAATCTCCATGAATCTTCATGAATCTCCTAATCCATGAACCTCTATGAATCTCCATGAATCTCCATGAATATCCTCCATGAATCTCCATGAATCTCCATGAATGTCCATGAATCTACATGAATCTCCATGAATCTCCATGAATCTCCTCGATGAATCTCCATGAACCTTCATGAATCTCCTAATCCATGAACCTCTATGAATCCACATGAATCTCCATGAATATCCTCCATGAATCTCCATGAATCTCCATGAATGTCCATGAATCTCCTCTACGAATCTCCTATATGAATCTCCATGAATCTCCATGAATCTCCATGAATCTCGATGAATCTCCATGAATCTCCATGAATCTCCTTCATCAATCTCCACGAATCTCCATGAATCTCCATGAATCTCCATGAATCTCCATGAATCTCCTCCATGAATCTCCATGAATCTCCATGAATCTCCATGAATCTCCATGATATCCTGTATGAATCTTCATGAATCTCCATGAATCTCCATGCATCTGCATGAATCTCCATGAATCTCCATGAATCTCCATGTATCTCCATGAATCTACATGAATCTCCATGAATATCCAAGAATATCCATGTATCTCCATGTATCTCCATGAATCTCCATGAATCTCCATGAATATCCATGAACCTCCTCCATGAATCACCATGAATCTCCATGAATATCCATGAATCTCCATGAATCTCCATGAATCTCCATGAATCTCCATGAACCTCCTCCATGAATCTCCATGAATCTCCATGAATATCCATGAACCTCCTCCATGAATCTCCATGAATCTCCATAAATATCCATGAATCTCCATGAATCTCCATGAATCTCCATGAATCTCCATGAACCTCCTCCATGAATCTCCATGAATATCCATGAATATCCATGAACCTCCTCCATGAATCTCCATGAATCTCCATGAATCTCCATGAATCTCCTTCATCAATCTCCACGATTCTCCATGAATGGACATGAATCTCCATGAATCTCCTTGAATCTCCATGAATCGCCATGAATATCCATGAATATCCATGTATCTCCATGTATCTCCATGCATCTCCATGAATCTCCATGAATCTCCATGAACCTCCTCCATGAATCTCCATGAATCTCCATGAATATCCATGAATCTCCATGAATCTGCATGAATCTCCATGTATCTCCATGAATCTACATGAATCTCCATGAATCTCCATGAATCTCCATGAATCTTCATGAATTTCCTGATCCATGAACCTCTATGAATCTCCATGAATCTCCATGAATATCCTCCATGAATCTCCATGAAGCTCCATGAATGTCCATAAATCTCCTCCATGAATCTCCTGTATGAATCTCCATGAATCTCCATGAATCTCCATGAATCTCCTTCATCAATCTCCACGAATCTCCATGAATCTCCATGAATCTCCATGATATCCTGTATGAATCTTCATGAATCTCCATGAATCTCCATGCATCTCCATGAATCTCCATGAATCTCCATGAACCTCCTCCATGAATCTCCATGAATCTCCATGAATCTACATGAATCCCCATGAATCTCCATGAATCTCCTCCATGAATCTCCATGAATCACCTCCATGAATCTCCATGAATCTCCATGAATGTCTATGAATCTCCATGACTCTCCATTAATCTCCTTGAATCTCCATGAATCTCCATAAATCTCCAAGAATCTCCGTGAATCTCCATGAATCTCCATGAATCTCCATGAATCTCCATGAATCTCCAAGAATCTCCTCCATGAATCTCCATGAATCTCCATGAATCTCCATGAATCTACATGAATCTCCATGAATATCCTCCATGAATCTCCATGAATCTCCATGTATCTCCATGAATCTTCATGAATCTCCATGAATCTCCATGAATCTCCACGAATCTTCATGAATCTCCTGATCCATGAACCTCTATGAATCTCCATGAATCTCGATGAATATCCTCCATGAATGTCCATGAATCTGCTCCATGAATCTCCTGTATGAATCTCCATGAATCTCCATGAATCTCCATGAATCTCCATGAATATCCTCCATGAATCTCCATGAATCTCCATGAATCTCCATGAATCTCCATGAATCACCTCCATGAATCTCCATGAATCTCCATGAATGTCTATGAATCTCCATGACTCTCCATTAATCTCCTTGAATCTCCATGAATCTCCATAAATCTCTAAGAATCTCCGTGAATCTCCATGAATCTCCATGAATCTCCATGAATGTCCATGAATCTACATGAATCTCCATGAATCTCCATGAATCTCCATGAATCTCCTCGATGAATCTCCATGAACCTTCATGAATCTCCTAATCCATGAACCTCTATGAATCCACATGAATCTCCATGAATATCCTCCATGAATCTCCATGAATCTCCATGAATGTCCATGAATCTCCTCCACGAATCTCCTATATGAATCTCCATGAATCTCCATGAATCTCCATGAATCTCGATGAATCTCCATGAATCTCCATGAATCTCCTTCATCAATCTCCACGAATCTCCATGAATCTCCATGAATCTCCATGAATCTCCATGAATCTCCTCCATGAATCTCCATGAATCTCCATGAATCTTCATGAATCTCCATGATATCCTGTATGAATCTTCATGAATCTCCATGAATCTCCATGCATCTGCATGAATCTCCATGAATCTCCATGAATCTCCATGTATCTCCATGAATCTACATGAATCTCCATGAATATCCAAGAATATCCATGTATCTCCATGTATCTCCATGAATCTCCATGAATCTCCATGAATATCCATGAACCTCCTCCATGAATCACCATGAATCACCATGAATCTCCATGAATCTCCATGAATCTCCATGAACCTCCTCCATGAATCTCCATGAATCTCCATGAATATCCATGAACCTCCTCCATGAATCTCCATGAATCTCCATAAATATCCATGAATCTCCATGAATCTCCATGAATCTCCATGAACCTCCTCCATGAATCTCCATGAACCTCCTCCATGAATCTCCATGAATCTCCATGAATATCCTCCATGAATCTCCATGAATCTCCATGAATCTCCATGAATCTCCATGAATCTTCATGAATCTCCTCCATGAATCTTCATGAATCTCCATGAATCTCCATGCATCTCCATGAATCTCCATGAATCTCCATGAACCTCCACCATGAATCTCCATGAATCTCCATGAATATCCTCCATGAATCTCCATGAATCTCCATGAATCTCCATGTATCTCCATGAATCTACATGAATCTCCATGAATCTCCATGAATCTCCTCCATGAATCTCCATGAATCACCATGAATCTCCTTCATCAATCTCCACGAATCTCCATGAATCTCCATGAATCTCCATGAATCTCCATGAATATCCATGAATATCCATGAATCTCCATGTATCTCCATGTATCTCCATGAATCTCCATGAATATCCATGCATCTCCAAGAATCTCCATGAATCTCCATGAACCTCCTCCATGAATCTCCATGAATCTCCATGAATATCCATGAATCTCCATGAATCTCCATGAATCTCCATGTATCTCCATGAATCTACATGAATCTCCATGAATCTCCATGAATCTCCTCGATGAATCTCCATGAATCTTCATGAATCTCCTAATCCATGAACCTCTATGAATCTCCATGAATCTCCATGAATATCCTCCATGAATCTCCATGAATCTCCATGAATGTCCATGAATCTACATGAATCTCCATGAATCTCCATGAATCTCCTCGATGAATCTCCATGAACCTTCATGAATCTCCTAATCCATGAACCTCTATGAATCCACATGAATCTCCATGAATATCCTCCATGAATCTCCATGAATCTCCATGAATGTCCATGAATCTCCTCTACGAATCTCCTATATGAATCTCCATGAATCTCCATGAATCTCCATGAATCTCGATGAATCTCCATGAATCTCCATGAATCTCCTTCATCAATCTCCACGAATCTCCATGAATCTCCATGAATCTCCATGAATCTCCATGAATCTCCTCCATGAATCTCCATGAATCTCCATGAATCTCCATGAATCTCCATGATATCCTGTATGAATCTTCATGAATCTCCATGAATCTCCATGCATCTGCATGAATCTCCATGAATCTCCATGAATCTCCATGTATCTCCATGAATCTACATGAATCTCCATGAATATCCAAGAATATCCATGTATCTCCATGTATCTCCATGAATCTCCATGAATCTCCATGAATATCCATGAACCTCCTCCATGAATCACCATGAATCTCCATGAATATCCATGAATCTCCATGAATCTCCATGAATCTCCATGAATCTCCATGAACCTCCTCCATGAATCTCCATGAATCTCCATGAATATCCATGAACCTCCTCCATGAATCTCCATGAATCTCCATAAATATCCATGAATCTCCATGAATCTCCATGAATCTCCATGAATCTCCATGAACCTCCTCCATGAATCTCCATGAATATCCATGAATATCCATGAACCTCCTCCATGAATCTCCATGAATCTCCATGAATCTCCATGAATCTCCTTCATCAATCTCCACGATTCTCCATGAATGGACATGAATCTCCATGAATCTCCTTGAATCTCCATGAATCGCCATGAATATCCATGAATATCCATGTATCTCCATGTATCTCCATGCATCTCCATGAATCTCCATGAATCTCCATGAACCTCCTCCATGAATCTCCATGAATCTCCATGAATATCCATGAATCTCCATGAATCTGCATGAATCTCCATGTATCTCCATGAATCTACATGAATCTCCATGAATCTCCATGAATCTCCATGAATCTTCATGAATTTCCTGATCCATGAACCTCTATGAATCTCCATGAATCTCCATGAATATCCTCCATGAATCTCCATGAAGCTCCATGAATGTCCATAAATCTCCTCCATGAATCTCCTGTATGAATCTCCATGAATCTCCATGAATCTCCATGAATCTCCTTCATCAATCTCCACGAATCTCCATGAATCTCCATGAATCTCCATGATATCCTGTATGAATCTTCATGAATCTCCATGAATCTCCATGCATCTCCATGAATCTCCATGAATCTCCATGAACCTCCTCCATGAATCTCCATGAATCTCCATGAATCTACATGAATCTCCATGAATCTCCATGAATCTCCTCCATGAATCTCCATGAATCACCTCCATGAATCTCCATGAATCTCCATGAATGTCTATGAATCTCCATGACTCTCCATTAATCTCCTTGAATCTCCATGAATCTCCATGAATCTCCATGAATCTCCATGAATCTCCAAGAATCTCCTCCATGAATCTCCATGAATCTCCATGAATCTCCATGAATCTACATGAATCTCCATGAATATCCTCCATGAATCTCCATGAATCTCCATGTATCTCCATGAATCTTCATGAATCTCCATGAATCTCCATGAATCTCCACGAATCTTCATGAATCTCCTGATCCATGAACCTCTATGAATCTCCATGAATCTCGATGAATATCCTCCATGAATGTCCATGAATCTGCTCCATGAATCTCCTGTATGAATCTCCATGAATCTCCATGAATCTCCATGAATCTCCATGAATATCCTCCATGAATCTCCATGAATCTCCATGAATCTCCATGAATCTCCATGAATCACCTCCATGAATCTCCATGAATCTCCATGAATGTCTATGAATCTCCATGACTCTCCATTAATCTCCTTGAATCTCCATGAATCTCCATAAATCTCTAAGAATCTCCGTGAATCTCCATGAATCTCCATGAATCTCCATGAATCTCCATGAATCTCCATGAATATCCTCCATGAATCTCCATGAATCTCCATGTATCTCCATGAATCTTCATGAATCTCCATGAATCTCCATGAATCTCCACGAATCTTCATGAATCTCCTGATCCATGAACCTCTATGAATCTCCATGAATCTCGATGAATATCCTCCATGAATGTCCATGAATCTGCTCCATGAATCTCCTGTATGAATCTCCATGAATCTCCATGAATCTCCATGAATCTCCATGAACCTCCTCCATGAATCTCCATGAATCTCCATGAATATCCATGAACCTCCTCCATGAATCTCCATGAATCTCCATGAATCTCCATGAATCTCCTTCATCAATCTCCACGAATCTCCATGAATCTCCATGAATCTCCTCCATGAATCTCCATGAATCTCCATGAATCTCCATGAATATCCATGAATATCCATGAATCTCCATTTATCTCCATGTATCTCCATGAATCTCCATGAATATCCATGAATCTTCATGAATATCCTCCATGAATCTTCATGAATCTCCATGAATCTCCATGAATCTCCATGAATCTCCATGAATCTCCATGAACCTCCTCCATGAATCTCCATGAATCTCCATGAATATCCTCCATGAATCTCCATGAATCTCCATGAATCTCCATGAATCTACCATGAATCTCCTCCATGAATCTCCATGAATCACCATGAATCTCCTTCATCAATCTCCACGAATCTCCATGAATCTCCATGAATCTCCGTGAATCTCCATGAATATCCATGAATATCCATGAATCTCCATGTATCTCCATGTATCTCCATGAATCTCCATGAATATCCATGCATCTCCAAGAATCTCCATGAATCTCCATGAACCTCCTCCATGAATCTCCATGAATCTCCATGAATATCCATGAATCTCCATGAATCTCCATGAATCTCCATGTATCTCCATGAATCTACATGAATCTCCATGAATCTCCATGAATCTCCTCGATGAATCTCCATGAATCTTCATGAATCTCCTAATCCATGAACCTCTATGAATCTCCATGAATCTCCATGAATATCCTCCATGAATCTCCATGAATCTCCATGAATGTCCATGAATCTACATGAATCTCCATGAATCTCCATGAATCTCCATGAATCTCCTCGATGAATCTCCATGAACCTTCATGAATCTCCTAATCCATGAACCTCTATGAATCCACATGAATCTCCATGAATATCCTCCATGAATCTCCATGAATCTCCATGAATGTCCATGAATCTCCTCCACGAATCTCCTATATGAATCTCCATGAATCTCCATGAATCTCCATGAATCTCGATGAATCTCCATGAATCTCCATGAATCTCCTTCATCAATCTCCACGAATCTCCATGAATCTCCATGAATCTCCATGAATCTCCATGAATCTCCTCCATGAATCTCCATGAATCTCCATGAATCTCCATGAATCTCCATGATATCCTGTATGAATCTTCATGAATCTCCATGAATCTCCATGCATCTGCATGAATCTCCATGAATCTCCATGAATCTCCATGTATCTCCATGAATCTACATGAATCTCCATGAATATCCAAGAATATCCATGTATCTCCATGTATCTCCATGAATCTCCATGAATCTCCATGAATATCCATGAACCTCCTCCATGAATCACCATGATTCACCATGAATCTCCATGAATCTCCATGAATCTCCATGAACCTCCTCCATGAATCTCCATGAATCTCCATGAATATCCATGAACCTCCTCCATGAATCTCCATGAATCTCCATAAATATCCATGAATCTCCATGAATCTCCATGAATCTCCATGAACCTCCTCCATGAATCTCCATGAACCTCCTCCATGAATCTCCATGAATCTCCATGAATATCCTCCATGAATCTCCATGAATCTCCATGAATCTCCATGAATCTCCATGAATCTTCATGAATCTCCTCCATGAATCTTCATGAATCTCCATGAATCTCCATGCATCTCCATGAATCTCCATGAATCTCCATGAACCTCCACCATGAATCTCCATGAATCTCCATGAATATCCTCCATGAATCTCCATGAATCTCCATGAATCTCCATGTATCTCCATGAATCTACATGAATCTCCATGAATCTCCATGAATCTCCTCCATGAATCTCCATGAATCACCATGAATCTCCTTCATCAATCTCCACGAATCTCCATGAATCTCCATGAATCTCCATGAATCTCCATGAATATCCATGAATATCCATGAATCTCCATGTATCTCCATGTATCTCCATGAATCTCCATGAATATCCATGCATCTCCAAGAATCTCCATGAATCTCCATGAACCTCCTCCATGAATCTCCATGAATCTCCATGAATATCCATGAATCTCCATGAATCTCCATGAATCTCCATGTATCTCCATGAATCTACATGAATCTCCATGAATCTCCATGAATCTCCTCGATGAATCTCCATGAATCTTCATGAATCTCCTAATCCATGAACCTCTATGAATCTCCATGAATCTCCATGAATATCCTCCATGAATCTCCATGAATCTCCATGAATGTCCATGAATCTACATGAATCTCCATGAATCTCCATGAATCTCCTCGATGAATCTCCATGAACCTTCATGAATCTCCTAATCCATGAACCTCCATGAATCTCCATGAATCTCCATGAATGTCCATGAATCTCCTCTACGAATCTCCTATATGAATCTCCATGAATCTCCATGAATCTCCATGAATCTCGATGAATCTCCATGAATCTCCATGAATCTCCTTCATCAATCTCCACGAATCTCCATGAATCTCCATGAATCTCCATGAATCTCCATGAATCTCCTCCATGAATCTCCATGAATCTCCATGAATCTCCATGAATCTCCATGATATCCTGTATGAATCTTCATGAATCTCCATGAATCTCCATGCATCTGCATGAATCTCCATGAATCTCCATGAATCTCCATGTATCTCCATGAATCTACATGAATCTCCATGAATATCCAAGAATATCCATGTATCTCCATGTATCTCCATGAATCTCCATGAATCTCCATGAATATCCATGAACCTCCTCCATGAATCACCATGAATCACCATGAATCTCCATGAATCTCCATGAATCTCCATGAACCTCCTCCATGAATCTCCATGAATCTCCATGAATATCCATGAACCTCCTCCATGAATCTCCATGAATCTCCATAAATATCCATGAATCTCCATGAATCTCCATGAATCTCCATGAACCTCCTCCATGAATCTCCATGAACCTCCTCCATGAATCTCCATGAATCTCCATGAATATCCTCCATGAATCTCCATGAATCTCCATGAATCTCCATGAATCTCCATGAATCTTCATGAATCTCCTCCATGAATCTTCATGAATCTCCATGAATCTCCATGCATCTCCATGAATCTCCATGAATCTCCATGAACCTCCACCATGAATCTCCATGAATCTCCATGAATATCCTCCATGAATCTCCATGAATCTCCATGAATCTCCATGTATCTCCATGAATCTACATGAATCTCCATGAATCTCCATGAATCTCCTCCATGAATCTCCATGAATCACCATGAATCTCCTTCATCAATCTCCACGAATCTCCATGAATCTCCATGAATCTCCATGAATCTCCATGAATATCCATGAATATCCATGAATCTCCATGTATCTCCATGTATCTCCATGAATCTCCATGAATATCCATGCATCTCCAAGAATCTCCATGAATCTCCATGAACCTCCTCCATGAATCTCCATGAATCTCCATGAATATCCATGAATCTCCATGAATCTCCATGAATCTCCATGTATCTCCATGAATCTACATGAATCTCCATGAATCTCCATGAATCTCCTCGATGAATCTCCATGAATCTCCATGAATCTCCTTCATCAATCTCCACGAATCTCCATGAATCTCCATGAATCTCCATGAATCTCCATGAATCTCCTCCATGAATCTCCATGAATCTCCATGAATCTCCATGAATCTCCATGATATCCTGTATGAATCTTCATGAATCTCCATGAATCTCCATGCATCTGCATGAATCTCCATGAATCTCAATGAATCTCCATGTATCTCCATGAATCTACATGAATATCCAAGAATATCCATGTATCTCCATGTATCTCCATGAATCTCCATGAATCTCCATGAATATCCATGAACCTCCTCCATGAATCACCATGAATCACCATGAATCTCCATGAATCTCCATGAATCTCCATGAACCTCCTCCATGAATCTCCATGAATCTCCATGAATATCCATGAACCTCCTCCATGAATCTCCATGAATCTCCATAAATATCCATGAATCTCCATGAATCTCCATGAATCTCCATGAACCTCCTCCATGAATCTCCATGAACCTCCTCCATGAATCTCCATGAATCTCCATGAATATCCTCCATGAATCTCCATGAATCTCCATGAATCTCCATGAATCTCCATGAATCTTCATGAATCTCCTCCATGAATCTTCATGAATCTCCATGAATCTCCATGCATCTCCATGAATCTCCATGAATCTCCATGAACCTCCACCATGAATCTCCATGAATCTCCATGAATATCCTCCATGAATCTCCATGAATCTCCATGAATCTCCATGTATCTCCATGAATCTACATGAATCTCCATGAATCTCCATGAATCTCCGCCATGAATCTCCATGAATCACCATGAATCTCCTTCATCAATCTCCACGAATCTCCATGAATCTCCATGAATCTCCATGAATCTCCATGAATATCCATGAATATCCATGAATCTCCATGTATCTCCATGTATCTCCATGAATCTCCATGAATATCCATGCATCTCCAAGAATCTCCATGAATCTCCATGAACCTCCTCCATGAATCTCCATGAATCTCCATGAATATCCATGAATCTCCATGAATCTCCATGAATCTCCATGTATCTCCATGAATCTACATGAATCTCCATGAATCTCCATGAATCTCCTCGATGAATCTCCATGAATCTCCATGAATCTCCTTCATCAATCTCCACGAATCTCCATGAATCTCCATGAATCTCCATGAATCTCCATGAATCTCCTCCATGAATCTCCATGAATCTCCATGAATCTCCATGAATCTCCATGATATCCTGTATGAATCTTCATGAATCTCCATGAATCTCCATGCATCTGCATGAATCTCCATGAATCTCCATGAATCTCCATGTATCTCCATGAATCTACATGAATATCCAAGAATATCCATGTATCTCCATGTATCTCCATGAATCTCCATGAATCTCCATGAATATCCATGAACCTCCTCCATGAATCACCATGAATCTCCATGAATATCCATGAATCTCCATGAATCTCCATGAATCTCCATGAATCTCCATGAACCTCCTCCATGAATCTCCATGAATCTCCATGAATATCCATGAACCTCCTCCATGAATCTCCATGAATCTCCATAAATATCCAT
The DNA here is from genome assembly GCA_963971365.1 of Lasioglossum villosulum. Lineage (NCBI taxonomy): Eukaryota > Metazoa > Arthropoda > Insecta > Hymenoptera > Halictidae > Lasioglossum > Lasioglossum villosulum. Next base: position 16,428,230 of record OZ020500.1, on the reverse strand, counting down.
GAATCTCCATGAATCTCCATGAATCTCCATGAATCTCCATGAACCTCCTCCATGAATCTCCATGAATATCCATGAATATCCATGAACCTCCTCCATGAATCTCCATGAATCTCCATGAATCTCCAAGAATCTCCTTCATCAATCTCCACGATTCTCCATGAATGGACATGAATCTCCATGAATCTCCTTGAATCTCCATGAATCGCCATGAATATCCATGAATATCCATGAATATCCATGAATCTCCATGTATCTCCATGTATCTCCATGAATCTCCATGAATATCCATGCATCTCCAAGAATCTCCATGAATCTCCATGAACCTCCTCCATGAATCTCCATGAATCTCCATGAATATCCATGAATCTCCATGAATCTCCATGAATCTCCATGTATCTCCATGAATCTACATGAATCTCCATGAATCTCCATGAATCTCCTCGATGAATCTCCATGAATCTTCATGAATCTCCTAATCCATGAACCTCTATGAATCTCCATGAATCTCCATGAATATCCTCCATGAATCTCCATGAATCTCCATGAATGTCCATGAATCTACATGAATCTCCATGAATCTCCATGAATCTCCTCGATGAATCTCCATGAACCTTCATGAATCTCCTAATCCATGAACCTCTATGAATCCACATGAATCTCCATGAATATCCTCCATGAATCTCCATGAATCTCCATGAATGTCCATGAATCTCCTCTACGAATCTCCTATATGAATCTCCATGAATCTCCATGAATCTCCATGAATCTCGATGAATCTCCATGAATCTCCATGAATCTCCTTCATCAATCTCCACGAATCTCCATGAATCTCCATGAATCTCCATGAATCTCCATGAATCTCCTCCATGAATCTCCATGAATCTCCATGAATCTCCATGATATCCTGTATGAATCTTCATGAATCTCCATGAATCTCCATGCATCTGCATGAATCTCCATGAATATCCAAGAATATCCATGTATCTCCATGTATCTCCATGAATCTCCATGAATCTCCATGAATATCCATGAACCTCCTCCATGAATCACCATGAATCTCCATGAATATCCATGAATCTCCATGAATCTCCATGAATCTCCATGAATCTCCATGAACCTCCTCCATGAATCTCCATGAATCTCCATGAATATCCATGAACCTCCTCCATGAATCTCCATGAATCTCCATAAATATCCATGAATCTCCATGAATCTCCATGAATCTCCATGAATCTCCATGAACCTCCTCCATGAATCTCCATGAATATCCATGAATATCCATGAACCTCCTCCATGAATCTCCATGAATCTCCATGAATCTCCAAGAATCTCCTTCATCAATCTCCACGATTCTCCATGAATGGACATGAATCTCCATGAATCTCCTTGAATCTCCATGAATCGCCATGAATATCCATGAATATCCATGTATCTCCATGTATCTCCATGCATCTCCATGAATCTCCATGAATCTCCATGAACCTCCTCCATGAATCTCCATGAATCTCCATGAATATCCATGAATCTCCATGAATCTGCATGAATCTCCATGTATCTCCATGAATCTACATGAATCTCCATGAATCTCCATGAATCTCCATGAATCTTCATGAATTTCCTGATCCATGAACCTCTATGAATCTCCATGAATCTCCATGAATATCCTCCATGAATCTCCATGAAGCTCCATGAATGTCCATAAATCTCCTCCATGAATCTCCTGTATGAATCTCCATGAATCTCCATGAATCTCCATGAATCTCCTTCATCAATCTCCACGAATCTCCATGAATCTCCATGAATCTCCATGATATCCTGTATGAATCTTCATGAATCTCCATGAATCTCCATGCATCTCCATGAATCTCCATGAATCTCCATGAACCTCCTCCATGAATCTCCATGAATCTCCATGAATCTACATGAATCTCCATGAATCTCCATGAATCTCCTCCATGAATCTCCATGAATCACCTCCATGAATCTCCATGAATCTCCATGAATGTCTATGAATCTCCATGACTCTCCATTAATCTCCTTGAATCTCCATGAATCTCCATAAATCTCCAAGAATCTCCGTGAATCTCCATGAATCTCCATGAATCTCCATGAATCTCCATGAATCTCCAAGAATCTCCTCCATGAATCTCCATGAATCTCCATGAATCTCCATGAATCTACATGAATCTCCATGAATATCCTCCATGAATCTCCATGAATCTCCATGAATCTCCATGAATATCCTCCATGAATCTCCATGAATCTCCATGAATCTCCATGAATCTCCATGATATCCTGTATGAATCTTCATGAATCTCCATGAATCTCCATGCATCTCCATGAATCTCCATGAATCTCCATGAACCTCCTCCACGAATCTCCATGAATCTCCATGAATATCCATGAATATCCATGAATCTCCATGTATCTCCATGTATCTCCATGAATCTCCTCCATGAATCTTCATGAATCTCCATGAATCTCCATGCATCTCCATGAATCTCCACGAATCTCCAGGAACCTCCTCCATGAATCTCCATGAATCTCCATGAATATCCTTCATCAATCTCCACGAATCTCCATGAATCTACATGAATCTCCATGAATCTCCATGAATCTCCATGAATCTCCATGAATATCCATGAATCTTCATGAATCTCCTCCATGAATCTTCATGAATCTCCATGAATCTCCATGCATCTCCATGAATCTCCATGAATCTCCATGAACCTCCTCCATGAATCTCCATGAATCTCCATGAATATCCTCCATGAATCTCCATGAATCTCCATGAATCTCCATGTATCTCCATGAATCTACATGAATCTCCATGAATCTCCATGAATCTCCTCCATGAATCTCCATGAATCACCATGAATCTCCTTCATCAATCTCCACGAATCTCCATGAATCTCCATGAATCTCCATAAATCTCCATGAATATCCATGAATATCCATGAATCTCCATGTATCTCCATGAATCTCCATGAATATCCATGAATCTTCATGAATCTCCTCCATGAATCTTCATGAATCTCCATGAATCTCCATGCATCTCCATGAATCTCCATGTATCTCCATGTATCTCCATGAATCTCCATGAATCTCCATGAATCTCCATGTATCTCCATGAATCTACATGAATCTCCATGAATCTCCATGCATCTCCATGAATCTCCATGAATCTCCATGAACCTCCTCCATGAATCTCCATGAATCTCCATGAATATCCATGAATCTCCATGAATCTCCATGAATATCCATGAATCTCCATGAATCTCCATGAATCTCCATGTATCTCCATGAATCTACATGAATCTCCATGAATCTCCATGAATCTCCTCCATGAATCTCCATAAATCACCATGAATCTCCTTCATCAATCTCCACGAATCTCCATGAATCTCCATGAATCTCCATGAATCGCCATGAATCTCCATGAATCTCCATGAATCTCCATGAATCTCCATGATATCCGGTATGAATCTTCATGAATCTCCATGAATCTCCATGAATCTCCATGCATCTCCATGAATCTCCATGAATCTCCATGAACCTCCTCCATGAATCTCCATGAATCTCCATGAATATCCATGAACCTCCTCCATGAATCTCCATGAATCTCCATGAATCTCCTTCATCAATCTCCACGAATCTCCATGAATCTACATGAATCTCCATGAATCTCCATGAATCTCCATGAATCTCCATGAATATCCATGAATCTCCATGAATCTCCATGTATCTCCATGTATCTCCATGAATCTCCATGAATATCCATGAATCTTCATGAATCTCCTCCATGAATCTTCATGAATCTCCATGAATCTCCATGCATCTCCATGAATCTCCATGAATCTCCATGAACCTCCTCCATGAATCTCCATGAATCTCCATGAATATCTTTCCATGAATCTCCATGAATCTCCATGAAACTCCATGTATCTCCATGAATCTACATGAATCTCCATGAATCTCCATGAATCTCCTCCATGAATCTCCATGAATCACCATGAATCTCCTTCATCAATCTCCACGAATCTCCATGAATCTCCATGAATCTCCATGAATCTCCATGAATATCCATGAATCTTCATGAATCTCCTCCATGAATCTTCATGAATCTCCATGAATCTCCATGCCTCTCCATGAATCTCCATGAATCTCCATGAACCTCCTCCATGAATCTCCATGAATCTCCATGAATATCCATGAACCTCCTCCATGAATCTCCATGAATCTCCATGAATCTCCATGAATCTCCTTCATCAATCTCCACGAATCTCCATGAATCTACATGAATCTCCATGAATCTCCATGAATCTCCATGAATCTCCATGAATATCCATGAATATCCATGAATCTCCATGTATCTCCATGTATCTCCATGAATCTCCATGAATATCCATGAATCTTCATGAATCTCCTCCATGAATCTTCATGAATCTCCATGAATCTCCATGCATCTCCATGAATCTCCATGAATCTCCATGAACCTCCTCCATGAATCTCCATGAATCTCCATGAATATCCTCCATGAATCTCCATGAATCTCCATGAATCTCCATGAATCTTCATGAATCTCCTCCATGAATCTTCATGAATCTCCATGAATCTCCATGCATCTCCATGAATCTCCATGAATCTCCATGAACCTCCTCCATGAATCTCCATGAATCTCCATGAATATCCTCCATGAATCTCCATGAATCTCCATGAATCTCCATGTATCTCCATGAATCTACATGAATCTCCATGAATCTCCATGAATCTCCTCCATGAATCTCCATGAATCACCATGAATCTCCTTCATCAATCTCCACGAATCTCCATGAATCTCCATGAATCTCCATGAATCTCCATGAATATCCATGAATATCCATGAATCTCCATGTATCTCCATGTATCTCCATGAATCTCCATGAATATCCATGCATCTCCAAGAATCTCCATGAATCTCCATGAACCTCCTCCATGAATCTCCATGAATCTCCATGAATATCCATGAATCTCCATGAATCTCCATGAATCTCCATGTATCTCCATGAATCTACATGAATCTCCATGAATCTCCATGAATCTCCTCGATGAATCTCCATGAATCTTCATGAATCTCCTAATCCATGAACCTCTATGAATCTCCATGAATCTCCATGAATATCCTCCATGAATCTCCATGAATCTCCATGAATGTCCATGAATCTACATGAATCTCCATGAATCTCCATGAATCTCCTCGATGAATCTCCATGAACCTTCATGAATCTCCTAATCCATGAACCTCTATGAATCCACATGAATCTCCATGAATATCCTCCATGAATCTCCATGAATCTCCATGAATGTCCATGAATCTCCTCCACGAATCTCCTATATGAATCTCCATGAATCTCCATGAATCTCCATGAATCTCCATGAATCTCCTTCATCAATCTCCACGAATCTCCATGAATCTCCATGAATCTCCATGAATCTCCTCCATGAATCTCCATGAATCTCCGTGAATCTCCATGAATCTCCATGATATCTTGTATGAATCTTCATGAATCTCCATGAATCTCCATGCATCTGCATGAATCTCCATGAATCTCCATGAATCTCCATGTATCTCCATGAATCTACATGAATCTCCATGAATATCCAAGAATATCCATGTATCTCCATGTATCTCCATGAATCTCCATGAATCTCCATGAATATCCATGAACATCCTCCATGAATCTCCATGAATCTCCATGAATATCCATGAATCTCCATGAATCTCCATGAATCTCCATGAATCTCCATGAACCTCCTCCATGAATCTCCATGAATCTCCATGAATATCCATGAACCTCCTCCATGAATCTCCATAAATCACCATGAATCTCCATGATATCCTGTATGAATCTTCGTGAATCTCCATGAATCTCCATGCATCTCCATGAATCTCCATGAATCTCCATGAACCTCCTCCATGAATCTCCATGGATCTCCATGAATATCCATGAATCTCCATGAATCTCCATGAATATCCATGAATCTCCATGAATCTCCATGAATCTCCATGTATCTCCATGAATCTACATGAATCTCCATGAATCTCCATGAATCTCCTCCATGAATCTCCATAAATCACCATGAATCTCCTTCATCAATCTCCACGAATCTCCATGAATCTCCATGAATCTCCATGAATCGCCATGAATCTCCATGAATCTCCATGAATCTCCATGATATCCGGTATGAATCATCATGAATCTCCATGAATCTCCATGAACCTCCTCCATGAATCTCCATGAATCTCCATGAATATCCATGAACCTCCTCCATGAATCTCCATGAATCTCCATGAATCTCCTTCGTCAATCTCCACGAATCTCCATGAATCTACATGAATCTCCATGAATCTCCATGAATCTCCATGAATCTCCATGAATATCCATGAATCTCCATGAATCTCCATGTATCTCCATGTATCTCCATGAATCTCCATGAATATCCATGAATCTTCATGAATCTCCTCCATGAATCTTCATGAATCTCCATGAATCTCCATGCATCTCCATGAATCTCCATGAATCTCCATGAACCTCCTCCATGAATCTCCATGAATATCCTCCATGAATCTCCATGAATCTCCATGAATCTCCATGAATCTCCATGAATCTCCATGAATATCCTCCATGAATCTCCATGAATCTCCATGAATCTCCATGAATCTTCATGAATCTCCTCCATGAATCTTCATGAATCTCCATGAATCTCCATGCATCTCCATGAATCTCCATGAATCTCCATGAACCTCCTCCATGAATCTCCATGAATCTCCATGAATATCCTCCATGAATCTCCATGAATCTCCATGAATCTCCATGTATCTCCATGAATCTACATGAATCTGCATGAATCTCCATGAATCTCCTCCATGAATCTCCATGAATCACCATGAATCTCCTTCATCAATCTCCACGAATCTCCATGAATCTCCATGAATCTCCATGAATCTCCATGAATATCCATGAATATCCATGAATCTCCATGTATCTCCATGTATCTCCATGAATCTCCATGAATATCCATGCATCTCCAAGAATCTCCATGAATCTCCATGAACCTCCTCCATGAATCTCCATGAATCTCCATGAATATCCATGAATCTCCATGAATCTCCATGAATCTCCATGTATCTCCATGAATCTACATGAATCTCCATGAATCTCCATGAATCTCCTCGATGAATCTCCATGAATCTTCATGAATCTCCTAATCCATGAACCTCTATGAATCTCCATGAATCTCCATGAATATCCTCCATGAATCTCCATGAATCTCCATGAATGTCCATGAATCTACATGAATCTCCATGAATCTCCATGAATCTCCTCGATGAATCTCCATGAACCTTCATGAATCTCCTAATCCATGAACCTCTATGAATCCACATGAATCTCCATGAATATCCTCCATGAATCTCCATGAATCTCCATGAATGTCCATGAATCTCCTCCACGAATCTCCTATATGAATCTCCATGAATCTCCATGAATCTCCATGAATCTCCATGAATCTCCTTCATCAATCTCCACGAATCTCCATGAATCTCCATGAATCTCCATGAATCTCCTCCATGAATCTCCATGAATCTCCGTGAATCTCCATGAATCTCCATGATATCTTGTATGAATCTTCATGAATCTCCATGAATCTCCATGCATCTGCATGAATCTCCATGAATCTCCATGAATCTCATGTATCTCCATGAATCTACATGAATCTCCATGAATATCCAAGAATATCCATGTATCTCCATGTATCTCCATGAATCTCCATGAATCTCCATGAATATCCATGAACATCCTCCATGAATCTCCATGAATCTCCATGAATATCCATGAATCTCCATGAATCTCCATGAATCTCCATGAATCTCCATGAACCTCCTCCATGAATCTCCATGAATCTCCATGAATATCCATGAACCTCCTCCATGAATCTCCATAAATCACCATGAATCTCCATGATATCCTGTATGAATCTTCGTGAATCTCCATGAATCTCCATGCATCTCCATGAATCTCCATGAATCTCCATGAACCTCCTCCATGAATCTCCATGAATCTCCATGAATATCCATGAATCTCCATGAATCTCCATGAATATCCATGAATCTCCATGAATCTCCATGAATCTCCATGTATCTCCATGAATCTACATGAATCTCCATGAATCTCCATGAATCTCCTCCATGAATCTCCATAAATCACCATGAATCTCCTTCATCAATCTCCACGAATCTCCATGAATCTCCATGAATCTCCATGAATCGCCATGAATCTCCATGAATCTCCATGAATCTCCATGATATCCGGTATGAATCATCATGAATCTCCATGAATCTCCATGAACCTCCTCCATGAATCTCCATGAATCTCCATGAATATCCATGAACCTCCTCCATGAATCTCCATGAATCTCCATGAATCTCCTTCGTCAATCTCCACGAATCTCCATGAATCTACATGAATCTCCATGAATCTCCATGAATCTCCATGAATCTCCATGAATATCCATGAATCTCCATGAATCTCCATGTATCTCCATGTATCTCCATGAATCTCCATGAATATCCATGAATCTTCATGAATCTCCTCCATGAATCTTCATGAATCTCCATGAATCTCCATGCATCTCCATGAATCTCCATGAATCTCCATGAACCTCCTCCATGAATCTCCATGAATATCCTCCATGAATCTCCATGAATCTCCATGAATCTCCATGTATCTTCATGAATCTACATGAATCTCCATGAATCTCCATGAATCTCCTCCATGAATCTCCATGAATCACCATGAATCTCCTTCATCAATCTCCACGAATCTCCATGAATCTCCATGAATCTCCATGAATCTCCATGAATATCCATGAATATCCATGAATCTCCATGTATCTCCATGAATCTCCATGAATATCCATGAATCTTCATGAATCTCCTCCATGAATCTTCATGAATCTCCATGAATCTCCATGCCTCTCCATGAATCTCCATGAATCTCCATGAACCTCCTCCATGAATCTCCATGAATCTCCATGAATATCCATGAACCTCCTCCATGAATCTCCATGAATCTCCTTCATCAATCTCCACGAATCTCCATGAATCTACATGAATCTCCATGAATCTCCATGAATCTCCATGAATCTCCATGAATATCCATGAATCTTCATGAATCTCCTCCATGAATCTTCATGAATCTCCATGAATCTCCATGCATCTCCATGAATCTCCATGAATCTCCATGAACCTCCTCCATGAATCTCCATGAATCTCCATGAATATCCTCCATGAATCTCCATGAATCTCCATGAATCTTCATGAATCTCCTCCATGAATCTTCATGAATCTCCATGAATCTCCATGCATCTCCATGAATCTCCATGAATCTCCATGAACCTCCTCCATGAATCTCCATGAATCTCCATGAATATCCTCCATGAATCTCCATGAATCTCCATGAATCTCCATGTATCTCCATGAATCTACATGAATCTCCATGAATCTCCATGAATCTCCTCCATGAATCTCCATGAATCACCATGAATCTCCTTCATCAATCTCCACGAATCTCCATGAATCTCCATGAATCTCCATGAATCTCCATGAATATCCATGAATATCCATGAATCTCCATGTATCTCCATGTATCTCCATGAATCTCCATGAATATCCATGCATCTCCAAGAATCTCCATGAATCTCCATGAACCTCCTCCATGAATCTCCATGAATCTCCATGAATATCCATGAATCTCCATGAATCTCCATGAATCTCCATGTATCTCCATGAATCTACATGAATCTCCATGAATCTCCATGAATCTCCTCGATGAATCTCCATGAATCTTCATGAATCTCCTAATCCATGAACCTCTATGAATCTCCATGAATCTCCATGAATATCCTCCATGAATCTCCATGAATCTCCATGAATGTCCATGAATCTACATGAATCTCCATGAATCTCCATGAATCTCCTCGATGAATCTCCATGAACCTTCATGAATCTCCTAATCCATGAACCTCTATGAATCCACATGAATCTCCATGAATATCCTCCATGAATCTCCATGAATCTCCATGAATGTCCATGAATCTCCTCCACGAATCTCCTATATGAAACTCCATGAATCTCCATGAATCTCCATGAATCTCCATGAATCTACATGAATCTCCATGAATCTCCATGAATCTCCATGAATCTCCTCGATGAATCTCCATGAACCTTCATGAATCTCCTAATCCATGAACCTTCATGAATCTCCTAATCCATGAACCTCCATGAATCTCCATGAATCTCCATGAATCTCCATGAATCTCCATGATATCTTGTATGAATCTTCATGAATCTCCATGAATCTCCATGCATCTGCATGAATCTCCATGAATCTCCATGAATCTCCATGTATCTCCATGAATCTACATGAATCTCCATGAATATCCAAGAATATCCATGTATCTCCATGTATCTCCATGAATCTCCATGAATCTCCATGAATATCCATGAACCTCCTCCATGAATCTCCATGAATCTCCATGAATATCCATGAATCTCCATGAATCTCCATGAATCTCCATGAATCTCCATGAACCTCCTCCATGAATCTCCATGAATCTCCATGAATATCCATGAACCTCCTCCATGAATCTCCATGAATCTCCATAAATATCCATGAATCTCCATGAATCTCCATGAATCTCCATGAATCTCCATGAACCTCCTCCATGAATCTCCATGAATATCCATGAATATCCATGAACCTCCTCCATGAATCTCCATGAATCTCCATGAATCTCCATGAATCTCCTTCATCAATCTCCACGAATCTCCATGAATGGACATGAATCTCCATGAATCTCCTTGAATCTCCATGAATCTCCATGAATATCCATGAATATCCATGTATCTCCATGTACCTCCATGCATCTCCATGAATCTCCATGAATCTCCATGAACCTCCTCCATGAATCTCCATGAATCTCCATGAATATCCATGAATCTCCATGAATCTGCATGAATCTCCATGTATCTCCATGAATCTACATGAATCTCCATGAATCTCCATGAATCTCCATGAATCTTCATGAATTTCCTGATCCATGAACCTCTATGAATCTCCATGAATCTCCATGAATATCCTCCATGAATCTCCATGAAGCTCCATGAATGTCCATGAATCTCCTCCATGAATCTCCTGTATGAATCTCCATGAATCTCCATAAATCTCCATGAATCTCCTTCATCAATCTCCACGAATCTCCATGAATCTCCATGAATCTCCATGATATCCTGTATGAATCTTCATGAATCTCCATGAATCTCCATGCATCTCCATGAATCTCCATGATATCCTGTATGAATCTTCATGAATCTCCATGAATCTCCATGCATCTCCATGAATCTCCATGAATCTCCATGAACCTCCTCCATGAATCTCCATGAATCTCCATGAATCTACATGAATCTCCATGAATCTCCATGAATCTCCTCCATGAATCTCCATGAATCACCTCCATGAATCTCCATGAATCTCCATGAATGTCTATGAATCTCCATGACTCTCCATGAATCTCCTTGAATCTCCATGAATCTCCATAAATCTCCAAGAATCTCCGTGAATCTCCATGAATCTCCATGAATCTCCATGAATCTCCATGAATCTCCAAGAATCTCCTCCATGAATCTCCATGAATCTCCATGAATCTCCATGAATCTACATAAATCTCCATGGATATCCTCCATGAATCTCCATGAATCTCCATGTATCTCCATGAATCTTCATGAATCTCCATGAATCTCCATGAATCTCCACGAATCTTCATGAATCTCCTGATCCATGAACCTCTATGAATCTCCATGAATCTCCATGAATATCCTCCATGAATCTCCACGAATCTCCATGAATCTCCATGAATCTCCATGATATCCTGTATGAATCTTCATGAATCTCCATGAATCTCCATGCATCTCCATGAATCTCCATGAATCTCCATGAACCTCCACCATGAATCTCCATGAATCTCCATGAATATCCATGAATCTCCATGAATCTCCATGAATCTCCATGTATCTCCATGAATCTACATGAATCTCCATGAATCTCCATGAATCTCCTCCATGAATCTCCATAAATCACCATGAACCTCCTTCATCAATCTCCATGAATCTCCATGAATCTCCATGAATATCCATGAATATCCATGAATCTCCATGTATCTCCATGTATCTCCATGAATCTCCTCCATGAATCTTCATGAATCTCCATGAATCTCCATGCATCTCCATGAATCTCCATGAATCTCCATGAACCTCCTCCATGAATCTCCATGAATCTCCATGAATATCCTTCATCAATCTCCACGAATCTCCATGAATCTCCATGAATCTCCTTAAATCTCCATGAATATCCATGAATATCCATGAATCTCCATGTATCTCCATGAATCTCCATGAATATCCATGAATCTTCATGAATCTCCTCCATGAATCTTCATGAATCTCCATGAATCTCCATGCATCTCCATGAATCTCCATGAATCTCCATGAACCTCCTCCATGAATCTCCATGAATCTCCATGAATATCCTCCATGAATCTCCATGAATCTCCATGAATCTCCATGAATCTCCTTCATCAATCTCCACGAATCTCCATGAATCTACATGAATCTCCATGAATCTCCATGAATCTCCATGAATCTCCATGAATATCCATGAATATCCATGAATCTCCATGAATCTCCATGAATGTCCATGAATCTCCTCCACGAATCTCCTATATGAATCTCCATGAATCTCCATGAATCTACATGAATCTCCATGAATCTCCATGAATCTCCTCCATGAATCTCCATGAATCACCATGAATCTCCTTCATCAATCTCCACGAATCTCCATGAATCTCCATGAATCTCCATGAATCTCCATGAGTATCCATGAATATCCATGAATCTCCATGTATCTCCATGTATCTCCATGAATCTCCATGAATATCCATGCATCTCCAAGAATCTCCATGAATCTCCATGAACCTCCTCCATGAATCTCCATGAATCTCCATGAATATCCATGAATCTCCATGAATCTCCATGAATCTCCATGTATCTCCATGAATCTACATGAATCTCCATGAATCTCCATGAATCTCCTCGATGAATCTCCATGAATCTTCATGAATCTCCTAATCCATGAACCTCTATGAATCTCCATGAATCTCCATGAATATCCTCCATGAATCTCCATGAATCTCCATGAATGTCCATGAATCTACATGAATCTCCATGAATCTCCATGAATCTCCTCGATGAATCTCCATGAACCTTCATGAATCTCCTAATCCATGAACCTCTATGAATCCACATGAATCTCCATGAATATCCTCCATGAATCTCCATGAATCTCCATGAATGTCCATGAATCTCCTCCACGAATCTCCTATATGAATCTCCATGAATCTCCATGAATCTCCATGAATCTCCATAAATCTCCATGAATCTCCATGAATCTCCTTCATCAATCTCCACGAATCTCCATGAATCTCCATGAATCTCCATGAATCTCCATGAATCTCCTCCATGAATCTCCATGAATCTCCATGAATTTCCATGAATCTCCATGATATCCTGTATGAATCTTCATGAATCTCCATGAATCTCCATGCATCTGCATGAATCTCCATGAATCTCCATGAATCTCCATGTATCTCCATGAATCTACATGAATCTCCATGAATATCCAAGAATATCCATGTATCTCCATGTATCTCCATGAATCTCCATGAATCTCCATGAATATCCATGAACCTCCTCCATGAATCTCCATGAATCTCCATGAATATCCATGAATCTCCATGAATCTCCATGAATCTCCATGAATCTCCATGAACCTCCTCCATGAATCTCCATGAATCTCCATGAATATCCATGAACCTCCTCCATGAATCTCCATGAATCTCCATAAATATCCATGAATCTCCATGAATCTCCATGAATCTCCATGAATCTCCATGAACCTCCTCCATGAATCTCCATGTATATCCATGAATATCCATGAACCTCCTCCATGAATCTCCATGAATCTCCATGAATCTCCATCAATCTCCTTCATCAATCTCCACGAATCTCCATGAATCGACATGAATCTCCATGAATCTCCTTGAATCTCCATGAATCTCCATGAATATCCATGAATATCCATGTATCTCCATGTATCTCCATGCATCTCCATGAATCTCCATGAATCTCCATGAACCTCCTCCATGAATCTCCATGAATCTCCATGAATATCCATGAATCTGCATGAATCTCCATGTATCTCCATGAATCTACATGAATCTCCATGAATCTCCATGAATCTCCATGAATCTTCATGAATTTCCTGATCCATGAACCTCTATGAATCTCCATGAATCTCCATGAATATCCTCCATGAATCTCCATGAAGCTCCATGAATGTCCATGAATCTCCTCCATGAATCTCCTGTATGAATCTCCATGAATCTCCATGAATCTCCATGAATCTCCTTCATCAATCTCCACGAATCTCCATGAATCTCCATGAATCTCCATGAATCTCCATGAATCTCCTCCATGAATCTCCATGAATCACCTCCATGAATCTCCATGAATCTCCATGAATGTCTATGAATCTCCATGACTCTCCATGAATCTCCTTGAATCTCCATGAATCTCCATAAATCTCCAAGAATCTCCATGAATCTCCATGAATCTCCATGAATCTCCATGAATCTCCATGAATCTCCAAGAATCTCCTCCATGAATCTCCATGAATCTCCATGAATCTCCATGTATCTCCATGAATCTTCATGAATCTCCATGTATCTCCATGTATCTCCATGAATCTCCTCCATGAATCTTCATGAATCTCCATGAATCTCCATGCATCTCCATGAATCTCCATGAATCTCCATGAACCTCCTCCATGAATCTCCATGAATCTCCATGAATATCCTTCATCAATCTCCACGAATCTCCATGAATCTCCATGAATCTCCTTAAATCTCCATGAATATCCATGAACATCCATGAATCTCCATGTATCTCCATGAATCTCCATGAATATCCATGAATCTCCATGAATCTCCACGAATCTTCATGAATCTCCTGATCCATGAACGTCTATGAATCTCCATGAATCTCGATGAATATCCTCCATGAATGTCCATGAATCTGCTCCATGAATCTCGATGAATATCCTCCATGAATGTCCATGAATCTGCTCCATGAATCTCCTGTATGAATCTCCATGAATCTCCATGAATCTCCATGAATCTCCATGAATATCCTCCATGAATCTCCATGAATCTCCATGAATCTCCATGAATCTCCATGATATCCTGTATGAATCTTCATGAATCTCCATGAATCTCCATGCATCTCCATGAATCTCCATGAATCTCCATGAACCTCCTCCATGAATCTCCATGAATCTCCATGAATATCCATGAATCTCCATGAATCTCCATGAATCTCCATGTATCTCCATGAATCTACATGAATCTCCATGAATCTCCATGAATCTCCTCCATGAATATCCATAAATCACCATGAATCTCCTTCATCAATCTCCATGAATCTCCATGAATCTCCATGAATATCCATGAATATCCATGAATCTCCATGTATCTCCATGTATCTCCATGAATCTCCTCCATGAATCTTCATGAATCTCCATGAATCTCCATGCATCTCCATGAATCTCCATGAATCTCCATGAACCTCCTCCATGAATCTCCATGAATCTCCATGAATATCCTTCATCAATCTCCACGAATCTCCATGAATCTCCATGAATCTCCTTAAATCTCCATGAATATCCATGAACATCCATGAATCTCCATGTATCTCCATGAATCTCCATGAATATCCATGAATCTCCATGAATCTCCTCCATGAATCTCCATAAATCACCATGAATCTCCATGATATCCTGTATGAATCTTCGTGAATCTCCATGAATCTCCATGCATCTCCATGAATCTCCATGAATCTCCATGAACCTCCTCCATGAATCTCCGTGAATCTCCATGAATATCCATGAATCTCCATGAATCTCCATGAATATCCATGAATCTCCATGAATCTCCATGAATCTCCATGTATCTCCTTGAATCTACATGAATCTCCATGAATCTCCATGAATCTCCTCCATGAATCTCCATAAATCACCATGAATCTCCTTCATCAATCTCCACGAATCTCCATGAATCTCCATGAATCTCCATGAATCTCCATGAATCTCCATGAATCTCCATGAATCTCCATGATATCCGGTATGAATCTTCATGAATCTCCATGAATCTCCATGAATCTCCATGCATCTCCATGAATCTCCATGAATCTCCATGAACCTCCTCCATGAATCTCCATGAATCTCCATGAATATCCATGAACCTCCTCCATGAATCTCCATGAATCTCCATGAATCTCCATGAATCTCCTTCATCAATCTCCACGAATCTCCATGAATCTCCATGAATCTCCATGAATCTCCATGAATCTCCATGAATATCCATGAATCTTCATGAATCTCCTCCATGAATCTTCATGAATCTCCATGAATCTCCATGCATCTCCATGAATCTCCATGAATCTCCATGAACCTCCTCCATGAATCTCCATGAATCTCCATGAATATCCTCCATGAATCTCCATGAATCTCCATGAATCTCCATGTATCTCCATGAATCTACATGAATCTCCATGAATCTCCATGAATCTCCTCCATGAATTTCCATGAATCTCCTTCATCAATCTCCACGAATCTCCATGAATCTCCATGAATCTCCATAAATCTCCATGAATATCCATGAATATCCATGAATCTCCATGTATCTCCATGAATCTCCTTCATCAATCTCCACGAATCTCCATGAATCTACATGAATCTTCATGAATCTCCATGAATCTCCATGCATCTCCATGAATCTCCATGTATCTCCATGTATCTCCATGAATCTCCATGTATCTCCATGAATCTCCATGAATATCCATGAATCTTCATGAATCTCCTCCATGAATCTTCATGAATCTCCATGAATCTCCATGCATCTCCATGAATCTCCATGAATCTCCATGAACCTCCTCCATGAATCTCCATGAATCTCCATGAATATCCTCCATGAATCTCCATGAATCTCCATGAATCTCCATGTATCTCCATGAATCAACATGAATCTCCATGAATCTCCATGAATCTCCTCCATGAATCTCCATGAATCACCATGAATCTCCTTCATCAATCTCCACGAATCTCCATGAATCTCCATGAATCTCCATGAATCTCCATGAATATCCATGAATATCCATGAATCTCCATGTATCTCCATGAATCTCCATGAATATCCATGAATCTTCATGAATCTCCTCCATGAATCTTCATGAATCTCCATGAATCTCCATGCCTCTCCATGAATCTCCATGAATCTCCATGAACCTCCTCCATGAATCTCCATGAATCTCCATGAATATCCATGAACCTCCTCCATGAATCTCCATGAATCTCCATGAATCTCCATGAATCTCCTTCATCAATCTCCACGAATCTCCATGAATCTACATGAATCTCCATGAATCTCCATGAATCTCCATGAATCTCCATGAATATCCATGAATATCCATGAATCTCCATGTATCTCCATGTATCTCCATGAATCTCCATGAATATCCATGAATCTACATGAATCTCCTCCATGAATCTTCATGAATCTCCATGAATCTCCATGCATCTCCATGAATCTCCATGAATCTCCATGAACCTCCTCCATGAATCTCCATGAATCTCCATGAATATCCTCCATGAATCTCCATGAATCTCCATGAATCTCCATGAATCTCCATGAATATCCATGAATCTCCATGAATCTCCATGAATCTCCATGAATCTCCATGAATATCCATGAATATCCATGGATCTCCATGTATCTCCATGAATCTCCATGAATATCCATGAATCTTCATGAATCTCCATGAATCTCCATGCATCTCCATGAATCTCCATGAATCTCCATGAACCTCCTCCATGAATCTCCATGAATCTCCATGAATATCCTCCATGAATCTCCATGAATCTCCATGAATCTCCATGAATCTCCTTTATCAATCTCCACGAATCTCCATGAAACTACATGAATCTCCATGAATCTCCATGAATCTCCATGAATCTCCATGAATATCCATGAATATCCATGAATCTCCATGTATCTCCATGTATCTCCATGAATCTCCATGAATCTCCATGAATCTCCATGTATCTCCATGAATCTACATGAATCTCCATGAATCTCCATGAATCTCCAGGAATCTCCATGATATCCGGTATGAACCTTCATGAATCTCCATGAATCTCCATGCATCTCCATGAATCTCCATGAATCTCCATGAATCTCCATGAACCTCCTCCATGAATATCCATGAACCTCCTCCATGAATCTTCATGAATCTCCATGAATCTCCATGCATCTCCATGAATCTCCATGAATCTTCATGAACCTCCTCCATGAATCTCCATGAATCTCCATGAATATCCTCCATGAATCTCCATGAATCTCCATGAATATCCATGAATCTCCATGAATCTCCATGAATATCCATGAACCTCCTCCATGAATCTCCATGAATCTCCATGAATCTCCTTCATCAATCTCCACGAATCTCCATGAATCTACATGAATCTCCATGAATCTCCATGAATCTCCATGAATCTCCATGAATATCCATGAATATCCATTTATCTCCATGTATCTCCATGTATCTCCATGAATCTCCATGAATATCCATGAATCTTCATGAATCTCCTCCATGAATCTTCATGAATCTCCATGAATCTCCATGCATCTCCATGAATCTCCATGAATCTCCATGAACCTCCTCCATGAATCTCCATGAATCTCCATGAATATCCTCCATGAATCTCCATGAATCTCCATGAATCTCCATGAATCTCCATGAATATCCATGAATATCCATGAATCTCCATGAATCTCCATGAATCTCCATGAATCTCCATGAATATCCATGAATATCCATGAATCTCCATGTATCTCCATGAATCTCCATGAATATCCATGAATCTTCATGAATCTCCTCCATGAATCTTCATGAATCTCCATGAATCTCCATGCATCTCCATGAACCTCCTCCATGAATCTCCATGAATATCCTCCATGAATCTCCATGAATCTCCATGAATCTCCATGAATCTCCATGAATCTCCTTCATCAATCTCCACGAATCTCCATCAATCTACATGAATCTCCATGAATCTCCATGAATCTCCATGAATCTCCATGAATATCCATGAATATCCATGAATCTCCATGAATATCCATGAATCTTCATGAATCTCCTCCATGAATCTTCATGAATCTCCATGAATCTCCATGCATCTCCATGAATCTCCATGAACCTCCTCCATGAATCTCCATGAATCTCCATGAATATCCTCCATGAATCTCCACGAATCTCCATGAATCTCCATGAATCTCCATGAATCTCCATGAATCTCCATGTATCTCCATGAATCTACATGAATCTCCATGAATCTCCATGAATCTCCTCCATGAATCTCCATGCATCACCATGAATCTCCATGAACCTCCTCCATGAATCTCCATGAATCTCTAGGAATATCCATGAACCTCCTCCATGAATCTCCTTGAATCTCCATGTATCTCCATGTATCTCCATGAATCTCCATGAATATCCATGAATCTTCATGAATCTCCTCCATGAATCTTAATGAATCTCCATGAATCTCCATGCATCTCCATAAATCTCCATGAATCTCCATGAACCTCCTCCATGAATCTCCATGAATCTCCATGAATATCCTCCATGAATCTCCATGAATCTCCATGAATCTCCATGTATCTCCATGAATCTCCATGAATCTCCATGAATATCCTCCATGAATCTCCATGAATCTCCATGAATCTCCATGAATCTCCTTCATCAATCTCCACGAATCTCCATGAATCTACATGAATCTCCATGAATCTCCATGAATCTCCATGAATCTCCATGAATATCCATGAATATCCATGAATCTCCATGTATCTCCATGTATCTCCATGAATCTCCATGAATCTCCATGAATCTCCATGTATCTCCATGAATCTACATGAATCTCCATGAATCTCCATGAATCTCCATAAATCACCATGAATCTCCATGATATCCTGTATGAATCTTCGTGAATCTCCATGAATCTCCATGCATCTCCATGAATCTCCATGAATCTCCATGAACCTCCTCCATGAATCTCCATGAATCTCCATGAATATCCATGAATCTCCATGAATCTCCATGAATATCCATGAATCTCCATGAATCTCCATGAATCTCCATGTATCTCCATGAATCTACATGAATCTCCATGAATCTCCATGAATCTCCTCCATGAATCTCCATAAATCACCATGAATCTCCTTCATCAATCTCCACGAATCTCCATGAATCTCCATGAATCTCCATGAATCTCCATGAATCTCCATGAATCTCCATGAATCTCCATGATATCCGGTATGAATCTTCATGAATCTCCATGAATCTCCATGAATCTCCATGCATCTCCATGAATCTCCATGAACCTCCATGCATCTCCATGAATCTCCATGAATCTCCATGAACCTCCTCCATGAATCTCCATGAATCTCCATGAATATCCATGAATCTCCATGAATCTCCATGAATATCCATGAATCTCCATGAATCTCCATGAATCTCCATGTATCTCCATGAATCTACATGAATCTCCATGAATCTCCTCCATGAATCTCCATAAATCACCATGAATCTCCTTCATCAATCTCCACGAATCTCCATGAATCTCCATGAATCTCCATGAATCTCCATGAATCTCCATGAATCTCCATGAATCTCCATGATATCCGGTATGAATCTTCATGAATCTCCATGAATCTCCATGAATCTCCATGCATCTCCATGAATCTCCATGAATCTCCATGAACCTCCTCCATGAATCTCCATGAATCTCCATGAATATCCATGAACCTCCTCCATGAATCTCCATGAATCTCCATGAATCTCCTTCATCAATCTCCACGAATCTCCATGAATCTACATGAATCTCCATGAATCTCCATGAATCTCCATGAATCTCCATGAATATCCGTGAATCTCCATGAATCTCCATGTATCTCCATGTATCTCCATGAATCTCCATGAATATCCATGAATCTTCATGAATCTCCTCCATGAATCTTCATGAATCTCCATGAATCTCCATGCATCTCCATGAATCTCCATGAATCTCCATGAACCTCCTCCATGAATCTCCATGAATCTCCATGAATATCCTCCATGAATCTCCATGAATCTCCATGAATCTCCATGTATCTCCATGAATCTACATGAATCTCCATGAATCTCCATGAATCTCCTCCATGAATCTCCATGAATCACCATGAATCTCCTTCATCAATCTCCACGAATCTCCATGAATCTCCATGAATCTCCATGAATCTCCATGAATATCCATGAATATCCATGAATCTCCATGTATCTCCATGAATCTCCATGAATATCCATGAATCTTCATGAATCTCCTCCATGAATCTTCATGAATCTCCATGAATCTCCATGCCTCTCCATGAATCTCCATGAATCTCCATGAACCTCCTCCATGAATCTCCATGAATCTCCATGAATATCCATGAACCTCCTCCATGAATCTCCATGAATCTCCATGAATCTCCATGAATCTCCTTCATCAATCTCCACGAATCTCCATGAATCTCCTTCATCAATCTCCACGAATCTCCATGAATCTACATGAATCTCCATGAATCTCCATGAATCTCCATGAATCTCCATGAATATCCATGAATATCCATGAATCTCCATGTATCTCCATGTATCTCCATGAATCTCCATGAATATCCATGAATCTTCATGAATCTCCTCCATGAATCTTCATGAATCTCCATGAATCTCCATGCATCTCCATGAATCTCCATGAATCTCCATGAACCTCCTCCATGAATCTCCATGAATCTCCATGAATATCCTCCATGAATCTCCATGAATCTCCATGAATCTCCATGAATCTCCATGAATATCCATGAATATCCATGAATCTCCATGAATCTCCATGAATCTCCATGAATCTCCATGAATATCCATGAATATCCATGAATCTCCATGTATCTCCATGAATCTCCATGAATATCCATGAATCTTCATGAATCTCCATGAATCTCCATGCATCTCCATGAATCTCCATGAATCTCCATGAACCTCCTCCATGAATCTCCATGAATCTCCATGAATATCCTCCATGAATCTCCATGCATCTCCATGAATCTCCATGAATCTCCTTCATCAATCTCCACGAATCTCCATGAATCTACATGAATCTCCATGAATCTCCATGAATCTCCATGAATCTCCATGAATATCCATGAATATCCATGAATCTCCATGTATCTCCATGAATCTCCATGAATCTCCATGCATCTCCATGAATCTCCATGAATCTCCATGAACCTCCTCCATGAATCTCCATGAATCTCCATGAATATCCTCCATGAATCTCCATGAATCTCCATGAATCTCCATGTATCTCCATGAATCTACATGAATCTCCATGAATCTCCATGAATCTCCTCCATGAATCTCCATGAATCACCATGAATCTCCTTCATCAATCTCCACGAATCTCCATGAATCTCCATGAATCTCCATGAATCTCCATGAATATCCATGAATATCCATGAATCTCCATGTATCTCCATGAATCTCCATGAATATCCATGAATCTTCATGAATCTCCTCCATGAATCTTCATGAATCTTCATGAATCTCCATGCCTCTCCATGAATCTCCATGAATCTCCATGAACCTCCTCCATGAATCTCCATGAATCTCCATGAATATCCATGAACCTCCTCCATGAATCTCCATGAATCTCCATGAATCTCCATGAATCTCCTTCATCAATCTCCACGAATCTCCATGAATCTACATGAATCTCCATGAATCTCCATGAATCTCCATGAATCTCCATGAATATCCATGAATATCCATGAATCTCCATGTATCTCCATGTATCTCCATGAATCTCCATGAATATCCATGAATCTTCATGAATCTCCTCCATGAATCTTCATGAATCTCCATGAATCTCCATGCATCTCCATGAATCTCCATGAATCTCCATGAACCTCCTCCATGAATCTCCATGAATCTCCATGAATATCCTCCATGAATCTCCATGAATCTCCATGAATCTCCATGAATCTCCATGAATATCCATGAATATCCATGAATCTCCATGAATCTCCATGAATCTCCATGAATCTCCATGAATATCCATGAATATCCATGAATCTCCATGTATCTCCATGAATCTCCATGAATATCCATGAATCTTCATGAATCTCCATGAATCTCCATGCATCTCCATGAATCTCCATGAATCTCCATGAACCTCCTCCATGAATCTCCATGAATCTCCATGAATATCCTCCATGAATCTCCATGAATCTCCATGAATCTCCATGAATCTCCTTCATCAATCTCCACGAATCTCCATGAATCTACATGAATCTCCATGAACCTCCTCCATGAATCTCCATGAATCTCCATGAATATCCATGAACCTCCTCCATGAATCTCCATGAATCTCCATGAATATCCTCCATGAATCTCCATGAATCTCCATGAATCTCCATGAATCTCCATGAATATCCATGAATATCCATGAATCTCCATGAATATCCATGAATCTTCATGAATCTCCATGAATCTCCATGCATCTCCATGAATCTCCATGAATCTCCATGAACCTCCTCCATGAATCTCCATGAATCTCCATGAATCTCCATGAATATCCATGAATATCCATGAATCTCCATGTATCTCCATGTATCTCCATGAATCTCCATGAATATCCATGAATCTTCATGAATCTCCTCCATGAATCTTCATGAATCTCCATGAATCTCCATGCATCTCCATGAATCTCCATGAATCTCCATGAACCTCCTCCATGAATCTCCATGAATCTCCATGAATATCCTCCATGAATCTCCATGAATCTCCATGAATCTCCATGAATCTCCATGAATATCCATGAATATCCATGAATCTCCATGAATCTCCATGAATCTCCATGAATCTCCATGAATATCCATGAATATCCATGAATCTCCATGTATCTCCATGAATCTCCATGAATATCCATGAATCTTCATGAATCTCCATGAATCTCCATGCATCTCCATGAATCTCCATGAATCTCCATGAACCTCCTCCATGAATCTCCATGAATCTCCATGAATATCCTCCATGAATCTCCATGCATCTCCATGAATCTCCATGAATCTCCTTCATCAATCTCCACGAATCTCCATGAATCTACATGAATCTCCATGAATCTCCATGAATCTCCATGAATCTCCATGAATATCCATGAATATCCATGAATCTCCATGTATCTCCATGAATCTCCATGAATCTCCATGCATCTCCATGAATCTCCATGAATCTCCATGAACCTCCTCCATGAATCTCCATGAATCTCCATGAATATCCTCCATGAATCTCCATGAATCTCCATGAATCTCCATGTATCTCCATGAATCTACATGAATCTCCATGAATCTCCATGAATCTCCTCCATGAATCTCCATGAATCACCATGAATCTCCTTCATCAATCTCCACGAATCTCCATGAATCTCCATGAATCTCCATGAATCTCCATGAATATCCATGAATATCCATGAATCTCCATGTATCTCCATGAATCTCCATGAATATCCATGAATCTTCATGAATCTCCTCCATGAATCTTCATGAATCTTCATGAATCTCCATGCCTCTCCATGAATCTCCATGAATCTCCATGAACCTCCTCCATGAATCTCCATGAATCTCCATGAATATCCATGAACCTCCTCCATGAATCTCCATGAATCTCCATGAATCTCCATGAATCTCCTTCATCAATCTCCACGAATCTCCATGAATCTACATGAATCTCCATGAATCTCCATGAATCTCCATGAATCTCCATGAATATCCATGAATATCCATGAATCTCCATGTATCTCCATGTATCTCCATGAATCTCCATGAATATCCATGAATCTTCATGAATCTCCTCCATGAATCTTCATGAATCTCCATGAATCTCCATGCATCTCCATGAATCTCCATGAATCTCCATGAACCTCCTCCATGAATCTCCATGAATCTCCATGAATATCCTCCATGAATCTCCATGAATCTCCATGAATCTCCATGAATCTCCATGAATATCCATGAATATCCATGAATCTCCATGAATCTCCATGAATCTCCATGAATCTCCATGAATATCCATGAATATCCATGAATCTCCATGTATCTCCATGAATCTCCATGAATATCCATGAATCTTCATGAATCTCCATGAATCTCCATGCATCTCCATGAATCTCCATGAATCTCCATGAACCTCCTCCATGAATCTCCATGAATCTCCATGAATATCCTCCATGAATCTCCATGAATCTCCATGAATCTCCATGAATCTCCTTCATCAATCTCCACGAATCTCCATGAATCTACATGAATCTCCATGAACCTCCTCCATGAATCTCCATGAATCTCCATGAATATCCATGAACCTCCTCCATGAATCTCCATGAATCTCCATGAATATCCTCCATGAATCTCCATGAATCTCCATGAATCTCCATGAATCTCCATGAATATCCATGAATATCCATGAATCTCCATGAATATCCATGAATCTTCATGAATCTCCATGAATCTCCATGCATCTCCATGAATCTCCATGAATCTCCATGAACCTCCTCCATGAATCTCCATGAATCTCCATGAATATCCTCCATGAATCTCCATGAATCTCCATGAATCTCCATGAATCTCCTTCATCAATCTCCACGAATCTCCATGAATCTACATGAATCTCCATGAACCTCCTCCATGAATCTCCATGAATCTCCATGAATATCCATGAACCTCCTCCATGAATCTCCATGAATCTCCATGAATCTCCTTCATCAATCTCCACGAATCTCCATGAATCTACATGAATCTCCATGAATCTCCATGAATCTCCATGAATCTCCATGAATATCCATGAATATCCATGAATCTCCATGTATCTCCATGTATCTCCATGAATCTCCATGAATATCCATGAATCTTCATGAATCTCCTCCATGAATCTTCACGAATCTCCATGAATCTCCATGCATCTCCATGAATCTCCATGAATCTCCATGAACCTCCTACATGAATCTCCATGAATCTCCATGAATATCCTCCATGAATCTCCATGAATCTCCATGAATCTCCATGAATCTCCATGAATATCCATGAATATCCATGAATCTCCATGAATCTCCATGAATCTCCATGAATCTCCATGAATATCCATGAATATCCATGAATCTCCATGTATCTCCATGAATCTCCATGAATATCCATGAATCTTCATGAATCTCCATGAATCTCCATGCATCTCCATGAATCTCCATGAATCTCCATGAACCTCCT
Organism: Lasioglossum villosulum; assembly: GCA_963971365.1. Lineage (NCBI taxonomy): Eukaryota > Metazoa > Arthropoda > Insecta > Hymenoptera > Halictidae > Lasioglossum > Lasioglossum villosulum. The sequence continues at coordinate 16,401,641 of OZ020500.1, read as the reverse complement.
CCATGAATCTCCATGAATCTCCATGAATATCCTCCATGAATCTCCATGAATCTCCATGAATCTCCATGAATCTCCTTCATCAATCTCCACGAATCTCCATGAATCTACATGAATCTCCATGAATCTACATGAATCTCCATGAATCTCCATGAATATCCATGAATATCCATGAATCTCCATGTATCTCCATGTATCTCCATGAATCTCCATGAATCTCCATGAATCTCCATGTATCTCCATGAATCTACATGAATCTCCATGAATCTCCATGAATCTCCACGAATCTCCATGATATCCGGTATGAATCTTCATGAATCTCCATGAATCTCCATGCATCTCCATGAATCTCCATGAATCTCCATGAATCTCCATGAACCTCCTCCATGAATCTCCATGAATCTCCTCCATGAGTCTCCATGAATCACCATGAATCTCCTTCATCAATCTCCACGAATCTCCATGAATCTCCATGAATCTCCATGAATCTTCATGAATCTCCTCCATGAATCTTCATGAATTTCCATGAATCTCCATGCATCTCCATGAATCTCCATGAATCTCCATGAACCTCCTCCATGAATCTCCATGAATCTCCATGAATATCCTCCATGAATCTCCATGAATCTCCATGAATCTCCATGTATCTCCATGAATCTACATGAATCTCCATGAATCGCCATGAATCTCCTCCATGAATCTCCATGAATCTCCATGAATCTCCATGAACCTCCTCCATGAATCTCCATGAATCTCCATGAATATCCTCCATGAATCTCCATGAATCTCCATGAATCTCCATGAATCTCCTTCATCAATCTCCACGAATCTCCATGAATCTACATGAATCTCCATGAATCTACATGAATCTCCATGAATCTCCATGAATATCCATGAATATCCATGAATCTCCATGTATCTCCATGTATCTCCATGAATCTCCATGAATCTCCATGAATCTCCATGTATCTTCATGAATCTACATGAATCTCCATGAATCTCCATGAATCTCCACGAATCTCCATGATATCCGGTATGAATCTTCATGAATCTCCATGAATCTCCATGCATCTCCATGAATCTCCATGAATCTCCATGAATCTCCATGAACCTCCTCCATGAATCTCCATGAATCTCCTCCATGAATCTCCATGAATCACCATGAATCTCCTTCATCAATCTCCACGAATCTCCATGAATCTCCATGAATCTCCATGAATCTTCATGAATCTCCTCCATGAATCTTCATGAATCTCCATGAATCTCCATGCATCTCCATGAATCTCCATGAATCTCCATGAACCTCCTCCATGAATCTCCATGAATCTCCATGAATATCCTCCATGAATCTCCATGAATCTCCATGAATCTCCATGTATCTCCATGAATCTACATGAATCTCCATGAATCGCCATGAATCTCCTCCATGAATCTCCATGAATCACCATGAATCTCCATGAACCTCCTCCATGAATCTCCATGAATCTCTATGAATATCCATGAACCTCCTCCATGAATCTCCATGAATCTCCATGAATCTCCATGTATCTCCATGAATCTCCATGAATATCCATGAATCTTCATGAATCTCCTCCATGAATCTTCATGAATCTCCATGAATCTCCATGCATCTCCATGAATCTCCATGAATCTCCATGAACCTCCTCCATGAATCTCCATGAATCTCCATGAATATCCTCCATGAATCTCCATGAATCTCCATGAATCTCCATGTATCTCCATGAATCTACATGAATCTCCATGAATCTCCATGAATCTCCTCCATGAATCTCCATGAATCACCATGAATCTCCTTCATCAATCTCCACGAATCTCCATGAATCTCCATGTATCTCCATGAATCTCCATGAATATCCATGAATCTTCATGAATCTCCTCCATGAATCTTCATGAATCTCCATGAATCTCCATGCATCTCCATGAATCTCCATGAATCTCCATGAACCTCCTCCATGAATCTCCATGAATCTCCATGAATATCCTCCATGAATCTCCATGAATCTCCATGAATCTCCATGTATCTCCATGAATCTCCATGAATCTCCATGAATATCCTCCATGAATCTCCATGAATCTCCATGAATCTCCATGAATCTCCTCCATGAATCTCCATGAATATCCATGAATATCCATGAATCTCCATGAATCTCCATGAATCTCCATGAATCTCCATGAATATCCATGAATATCCATGAATCTCCATGTATCTCCATGGATCTCCATGAATATCCATGAATCTCCTCCATGAATCTTCATGAATCTCCATGAATCTCCATGCATCTCCATGAATCTCCATGAATCTCCATGAACCTCCTCCATGAATCTCCATGAATCTCCATGAATATCCTCCATAAATCACCATGAATCTCCATGATATCCTGTATGAATCTTCGTGAATCTCCATGAATCTCCATGCATCTCCATGAATCTCCATGAATCTCCATGAACCTCCTTCATGAATCTCCATGAATCTCCATGAATATCCATGAATCTCCATGAATCTCCATGAATATCCATGAATCTCCATGAATCTCCATGAATCTCCATGTATCTCCATGAATCTACATGAATCTCCATGAATCTCCATGAATCTCCTCCATGAATCTCCATAAATCACCATGAATCTCCTTCATCAATCTCCACGAATCTCCATGAATCTCCATGAATCTCCATGAATCGCCATGAATCTCCATGAATCTCCATGAATCTCCATGATATCCGGTATGAATCTTCATGAATCTCCATGAATCTCCATGAATCTCCATGCATCTCCATGAATCTCCATGAATCTCCATGAACCTCCTCCATGAATCTCCATGAATCTCCATGAATATCCATGAACCTCCTCCATGAATCTCCATGAATCTCCATGAATCTCCTTCATCAATCTCCACGAATCTCCATGAATCTACATGAATCTCCATGAATCTCCATGAATCTCCATGAATCTCCATGAATATCCATGAATCTCCATGAATCTCCATGTATCTCCATGTATCTCCATGAATCTCCATGAATATCCATGTATCTCCATGAATCTACATGAATCTCCATGAATCTCCATGAATCTCCTCCATGAATCTCCATGAATCACCATGAATCTCCTTCATCAATCTCCACGAATCTCCATGAATCTCCATGAATCTCCATGAATCTCCATGAATATCCATGAATCTTCATGAATCTCCTCCATGAATCTTCATGAATCTCCATGAATCTCCATGCCTCTCCATGAATCTCCATGAATCTCCATGAACCTCCTCCATGAATCTCCATGAATCTCCATGAATATCCATGAACCTCCTCCATGAATCTCCATGAATCTCCATGAATCTCCTTCATCAATCTCCACGAATCTCCATGCATCTCCATGAATCTCCATGAATCTCCTCCATGAATCTCCATGAATCTCCATGAATATCCTCCATGAATCTCCATGAATCTCCATGAATCTCCATGAATCTTCATGAATCTCCTCCATGAATCTTCATGAATCTCCATGAATCTCCATGCATCTCCATGAATCTCCATGAATCTCCATGAACCTCCTCCATGAATCTCCATGTATCTCCATGAATATCCTCCATGAATCTCCATGAATCTCCATGAATCTCCATGTATCTCCATGAATCTACATGAATCTCCATGAATCTCCATGAATCTCCTCCATGAATCTCCATGAATCACCATGAATCTCCTTCATCAATCTCCACGAATCTCCATGAATCTCCATGAATCTCCATGAATCTCCATGAATATCCATGAATATCCATGAATCTCCATGTATCTCCATGTATCTCCATGAATCTCCATGAATATCCATGCATCTCCAAGAATCTCCATGAATCTCCATGAACCTCCTCCATGAATCTCCATGAATCTCCATGAATATCCATGAATCTCCATGAATCTCCATGAATCTCCATGTATCTCCATGAATCTACATGAATCTCCATGAATCTCCATGAATCTCCTCGATGAATCTCCATGAATCTTCATGAATCTCCTAATCCATGAACCTCTATGAATCTCCATGAATCTCCATGAATATCCTCCATGAATCTCCATGAATCTCCATGAATGTCCATGAATCTACATGAATCTCCATGAATCTCCATGAATCTCCTCGATGAATCTCCATGAACCTTCATGAATCTCCTAATACATGAACCTCTATGAATCCACATGAATCTCCATGAATATCATCCATGAATCTCCATGAATCTCCATGAATGTCCATGAATCTCCTCCACGAATCTCCTATATGAATCTCCATGAATATCCATGAATCTCCATGAATCTCCATGAATCTCCTTCATCAATCTCCACGAATCTCCATGAATCTCCATGAATCTCCATGAATCTCCTCCATGAATCTCCATGAATCTCCATGAATCTCCATGAATCTCCATGATATCTTGTATGAATCTTAATGAATCTCCATGAATCTCCATGCATCTGCATGAATCTCCATGAATCTCCATGAATCTCCATGTATCTCCATGAATCTACATGAATCTCCATGAATATCCAAGAATATCCATGTATCTCCATGTATCTCCATGAATCTCCATGAATCTCCATGAATATCCATGAACCTCCTCCATGAATCTCCATGAATCTCCATGAATATCCATGAATCTCCATGAATCTCCATGAATCTCCATGAATCTCCATGAACCTCCTCCATGAATCTCCATGAATCTCCATGAATATCCATGAACCTCCTCCATGAATCTCCATAAATCACCATGAATCTCCATGATATCCTGTATGAATCTTCGTGAATCTCCATGAATCTCCATGCATCTCCATGAATCTCCATGAATCTCCATGAACCTCCTCCATGAATCTCCATGAATCTCCATGAATATCCATGAATCTCCATGAATCTCCATGAATATCCATGAATCTCCATGAATCTCCATGAATCTCCATGTATCTCCATGAATCTACATGAATCTCCATGAATCTCCATGAATCTCCTCCATGAATCTCCATAAATCACCATGAATCTCCTTCATCAATCTCCACGAATCTCCATGAATCTCCATGAATCTCCATGAATCGCCATGAATCTCCATGAATCTCCATGAATCTCCATGATATCCGGTATGAATCTTCATGAATCTCCATGAATCTCCATGAATCTCCATGCATCTCCATGAATCTCCATGAACCTCCTCCATGAATCTCCATGAATCTCCATGAATATCCATGAACCTCCTCCATGAATCTCCATGAATCTCCATGAATATCCATGAACCTCCTCCATGAATCTCCATGAATCTCCATGAATCTCCTTCATCAATCTCCACGAATCTCCATGAATCTACATGAATCTCCATGAATCTCCATGAATCTCCATGAATCTCCATGAATATCCATGAATATCCATGAATCTCCATGTATCTCCATGTATCTCCATCAATCTCCATGAATATCCATGAATCTTCATGAATCTCCTCCATGAATCTTCATGAATCTCCATGAATCTCCATGCATCTCCATGAATCTCCATGAATCTCCTCCATGAATCTCCATGAATCTCCATGAATATCCTCCATGAATCTCCATGAATCTCCATGAATCTCCATGAATCTTCATGAATCTCCTCCATGAATCTTCATGAATCTCCATGAATCTCCATGCATCTCCATGAATCTCCATGAATCTCCATGAACCTCCTCCATGAATCTCCATGTATCTCCATGAATATCCTCCATGAATCTCCATGAATCTCCATGAATCTCCATGTATCTCCATGAATCTACATGAATCTCCATGAATCTCCATGAATCTCCTCCATGAATCTCCATGAATCACCATGAATCTCCTTCATCAATCTCCACGAATCTCCATGAATCTCCATGAATCTCCATGAATCTCCATGAATATCCATGAATATCCATGAATCTCCATGTATCTCCATGTATCTCCATGAATCTCCATGAATATCCATGCATCTCCAAGAATCTCCATGAATCTCCATGAACCTCCTCCATGAATCTCCATGAATCTCCATGAATATCCATGAATCTCCATGAATCTCCATGAATCTCCATGTATCTCCATGAATCTACATGAATCTCCATGAATCTCCATGAATCTCCTCGATGAATCTCCATGAATCTTCATGAATCTCCTAATCCATGAACCTCTATGAATCTCCATGAATCTCCATGAATATCCTCCATGAATCTCCATGAATCTCCATGAATGTCCATGAATCTACATGAATCTCCATGAATCTCCATGAATCTCCTCGATGAATCTCCATGAGCCTTCATGAATCTCCTAATACATGAACCTCTATGAATCCACATGAATCTCCATGAATATCATCCATGAATCTCCATGAATCTCCATGAATGTCCATGAATCTCCTCCACGAATCTCCTATATGAATCTCCATGAATCTCCATGAATCTCCATGAATCTCCATGAATCTCCTTCATCAATCTCCACGAATCTCCATGAATCTCCATGAATCTCCATGAATCTCCTCCATGAATCTCCATGAATCTCCATGAATCTCCATGAATCTCCATGATATCTTGTATGAATCTTAATGAATCTCCATGAATCTCCATGCATCTGCATGAATCTCCATGAATCTCCATGAATCTCCATGTATCTCCATGAATCTACATGAATCTCCATGAATATCCAAGAATATCCATGTATCTCCATGTATCTCCATGAATCTCCATGAATCTCCATGAATATCCATGAACCTCCTCCATGAATCTCCATGAATCTCCATGAATATCCATGAATCTCCATGAATCTCCATGAATCTCCATGAATCTCCATGAACCTCCTCCATGAATCTCCATGAATCTCCATGAATATCCATGAACCTCCTCCATGAATCTCCATAAATCACCATGAATCTCCATGATATCCTGTATGAATCTTCGTGAATCTCCATGAATCTCCATGCATCTCCATGAATCTCCATGAATCTCCATGAACCTCCTCCATGAATCTCCATGAATCTCCATGAATATCCATGAATCTCCATGAATCTCCATGAATATCCATGAATCTCCATGAATCTCCATGAATCTCCATGTATCTCCATGAATCTACATGAATCTCCATGAATCTCCATGAATCTCCTCCATGAATCTCCATAAATCACCATGAATCTCCTTCATCAATCTCCACGAATCTCCATGAATCTCCATGAATCTCCATGAATCGCCATGAATCTCCATGAATCTCCATGAATCTCCATGATATCCGGTATGAATCTTCATGAATCTCCATGAATCTCCATGAATCTCCATGCATCTCCATGAATCTCCATGAATCTCCATGAACCTCCTCCATGAATCTCCATGAATCTCCATGAATATCCATGAACCTCCTCCATGAATCTCCATGAATCTCCATGAATCTCCTTCGTCAATCTCCACGAATCTCCATGAATCTACATGAATCTCCATGAATCTCCATGAATCTCCATGAATCTCCATGAATATCCATGAATCTCCATGAATCTCCATGTATCTCCATGTATCTCCATGAATCTCCATGAATATCCATGAATCTTCATGAATCTCCTCCATGAATCTTCATGAATCTCCATGAATCTCCATGCATCTCCATGAATCTCCATGAACCTCCTCCATGAATCTCCATGAATCTCCATGAATATCCTCCATGAATCTCCATGAATCTCCATGAATCTCCATGTATCTCCATGAATCTACATGAATCTCCATGAATCTCCATGAATCTCCTCCATGAATCTCCATGAATCACCATGAATCTCCTTCATCAATCTCCACGAATCTCCATGAATCTCCATGAATCTCCATGAATCTCCATGAATATCCATGAATATCCATGAATCTCCATGTATCTCCATGAATCTCCATGAATATCCATGAATCTTCATGAATCTCCTCCATGAATCTTCATGAATCTCCATGAATCTCCATGCCTCTCCATGAATCTCCATGAATCTCCATGAACCTCCTCCATGAATCTCCATGAATCTCCATGAATATCCATGAACCTCCTCCATGAATCTCCTTCATCAATCTCCACGAATCTCCATGAATCTACATGAATCTCCATGAATCTCCATGAATCTCCATGAATATCCATGAATATCCATGAATCTCCATGTATCTCCATGTATCTCCATGAATCTCCATGAATATCCATGAATCTTCATGAATCTCCTCCATGAATCTTCATGAATCTCCATGAATCTCCATGCATCTCCATGAATCTCCATGAATCTCCATGAACCTCCTCCATGAATCTCCATGAATCTCCATGAATATCCTCCATGAATCTCCATGAATCTCCATGAATCTCCATGAATCTTCATGAATCTCGTCCATGAATCTTCATGAATCTCCATGAATCTCCATGCATCTCCATGAATCTCCATGAATCTCCATGAACCTCCTCCATGAATCTCCATGAATCTCCATGAATATCCTCCATGAATCTCCATGAATCTCCATGAATCTCCATGTATCTCCATGAATCTACATGAATCTCCATGAATCTCCATGAATCTCCTCCATGAATCTCCATGAATCTCCATGAATCTCCTTCATCAATCTCCACGAATCTCCATGAATCTCCATGAATCTCCATGAATCTCCATGAATATCCATGAATATCCATGAATCTCCATGTATCTCCATGTATCTCCATGAATCTCCATGAATATCCATGCATCTCCAAGAATCTCCATGAATCTCCATGAACCTCCTCCATGAATCTCCATGAATCTCCATGAATATCCATGAATCTCCATGAATCTCCATGAATCTCCATGTATCTCCATGAATCTACATGAATCTCCATGAATCTCCATGAATCTCCTCGATGAATCTCCATGAATCTTCATGAATCTCCTAATCCATGAACCTCTATGAATCTCCATGAATGTCCATGAATATCCTCCATGAATCTCCATGAATCTCCATGAATGTCCATGAATCTACATGAATCTCCATGAATCTCCATGAATCTCCTCGATGAATCTCCATGAACCTTCTTGAATCTCCTAATCCATGAACCTCTATGAATCCACATGAATCTCCATGAATATCCTCCATGAATCTCCATGAATCTCCATGAATGTCCATGAATCTCCTCCACGAATCTCCTATATGAATCTCCATGAATCTCCATGAATCTCCATGAATCTCCATGAATCTCCTTCATCAATCTCCACGAATCTCCATGAATCTCCATGAATCTCCATGAATCTCCATGAATCTCCTCCATGAATCTCCATGAATCTCCATGAATCTCCATGAATCTCCATGATATCTTGTATGAATCTTCATGAATCTCCATGAATCTCCATGCATCTGCATGAATCTCCATGAATCTCCATGAATCTCCATGTATCTCCATGAATCTACATGAATCTCCATGAATATCCAAGAATATCCATGTATCTCCATGTATCTCCATGAATCTCCATGAATCTCCATGAATATCCATGAACCTCCTCCATGAATCTCCATGAATCTCCATGAATATCCATGAATCTCCATGAATCTCCATGAATCTCCATGAATCTCCATGAACCTCCTCCATGAATCTCCATGAATCTCCATGAATATCCATGAACCTCCTCCATGAATCTCCATGAATCTCCATAAATATCCATGAATCTCCATGAATCTACATGAATCTCCATGAATCTCCATGAATCTCCTCCATGAATCTCCATGAATCACCTCCATGAATCTCCATGAATCTCCATGAATGTCTATGAATCTCCATGACTCTCCATGAATCTCCTTGAATCTCCATGAATCTCCATAAATCTCCAAGAATCTCCGTGAATCTCCATGAATCTCCATGAATCTCCATGAATATCCATGAATCTCCAAGAATCTCCTCCATGAATCTCCATGAATCTCCATGAATCTCCATGAATCTACATAAATCTCCATGGATATCCTCCATGAATCTCCATGAATCTCCATGTATCTCCATGAATCTTCATGAATCTCCATGAATCTCCATGAATCTCCACGAATCTTCATGAATCTCCTGATCCATGAACCTCTATGAATCTCCATGAATCTCGATGAATATCCTCCATGAATGTCCATGAATCTGCTCCATGAATCTCCTGTATGAATCTCCATGAATCTCCATGAATCTCCATGAATCTCCATGAATATCCTCCATGAATCTCCATGAATCTCCATGAATCTCCATGAATCTCCATGATATCCTGTATGAATCTTCATGAATCTCCATGAATCTACATGAATCTCCATGAATCTCCAGGAATCTCCTCGATGAATCTCCATAAATCACCATGAACCTCCTTCATCAATCTCCATGAATCTCCATGAATCTCCATGAATATCCATGAATATCCATGAATCTCCATGTATCTCCATGTATCTCCATGAATCTCCTCCATGAATCTTCATGAATCTCCATGAATCTCCATGCATCTCCATGAATCTCCATGAATCTCCATGAACCTCCTCCATGAATCTCCATGAATCTCCATGAATATCCATGAATCTCCATGAATCTCCATGAATCTCCATGTATCTCCATGAATCTACATGAATCTCCATGAATCTCCATGAATCTCCTCGATGAATCTCCATGAATCTTCATGAATCTCCTAATCCATGAACCTCTATGAATCTCCATGAATCTCCATGAATATCCTCCATGAATCTCCATGAATCTCCATGAATGTCCATGAATCTACATGAATCTCCATGAATCTCCATGAATCTCCTCGATGAATCTCCATGAGCCTTCATGAATCTCCTAATACATGAACCTCTATGAATCCACATGAATCTCCATGAATATCATCCATGAATCTCCATGAATCTCCATGAATGTCCATGAATCTCCTCCACGAATCTCCTATATGAATCTCCATGAATCTCCATGAATCTCCATGAATCTCCATGAATCTCCTTCATCAATCTCCACGAATCTCCATGAATCTCCATGAATCTCCATGAATCTCCTCCATGAATCTCCATGAATCTCCATGAATCTCCATGAATCTCCATGATATCTTGTATGAATCTTAATGAATCTCCATGAATCTCCATGCATCTGCATGAATCTCCATGAATCTCCATGAATCTCCATGTATCTCCATGAATCTACATGAATCTCCATGAATATCCAAGAATATCCATGTATCTCCATGTATCTCCATGAATCTCCATGAATCTCCATGAATATCCATGAACCTCCTCCATGAATCTCCATGAATCTCCATGAATATCCATGAATCTCCATGAATCTCCATGAATCTCCATGAATCTCCATGAACCTCCTCCATGAATCTCCATGAATCTCCATGAATATCCATGAACCTCCTCCATGAATCTCCATAAATCACCATGAATCTCCATGATATCCTGTATGAATCTTCGTGAATCTCCATGAATCTCCATGCATCTCCATGAATCTCCATGAATCTCCATGAACCTCCTCCATGAATCTCCATGAATCTCCATGAATATCCATGAATCTCCATGAATCTCCATGAATATCCATGAATCTCCATGAATCTCCATGAATCTCCATGTATCTCCATGAATCTACATGAATCTCCATGAATCTCCATGAATCTCCTCCATGAATCTCCATAAATCACCATGAATCTCCTTCATCAATCTCCACGAATCTCCATGAATCTCCATGAATCTCCATGAATCGCCATGAATCTCCATGAATCTCCATGAATCTCCATGATATCCGGTATGAATCTTCATGAATCTCCATGAATCTCCATGAATCTCCATGCATCTCCATGAATCTCCATGAATCTCCATGAACCTCCTCCATGAATCTCCATGAATCTCCATGAATATCCATGAACCTCCTCCATGAATCTCCATGAATCTCCATGAATCTCCTTCGTCAATCTCCACGAATCTCCATGAATCTACATGAATCTCCATGAATCTCCATGAATCTCCATGAATCTCCATGAATATCCATGAATCTCCATGAATCTCCATGTATCTCCATGTATCTCCATGAATCTCCATGAATATCCATGAATCTTCATGAATCTCCTCCATGAATCTTCATGAATCTCCATGAATCTCCATGCATCTCCATGAATCTCCATGAACCTCCTCCATGAATCTCCATGAATCTCCATGAATATCCTCCATGAATCTCCATGAATCTCCATGAATCTCCATGTATCTCCATGAATCTACATGAATCTCCATGAATCTCCATGAATCTCCTCCATGAATCTCCATGAATCACCATGAATCTCCTTCATCAATCTCCACGAATCTCCATGAATCTCCATGAATCTCCATGAATCTCCATGAATATCCATGAATATCCATGAATCTCCATGTATCTCCATGAATCTCCATGAATATCCATGAATCTTCATGAATCTCCTCCATGAATCTTCATGAATCTCCATGAATCTCCATGCCTCTCCATGAATCTCCATGAATCTCCATGAACCTCCTCCATGAATCTCCATGAATCTCCATGAATATCCATGAACCTCCTCCATGAATCTCCTTCATCAATCTCCACGAATCTCCATGAATCTACATGAATCTCCATGAATCTCCATGAATCTCCATGAATATCCATGAATATCCATGAATCTCCATGTATCTCCATGTATCTCCATGAATCTCCATGAATATCCATGAATCTTCATGAATCTCCTCCATGAATCTTCATGAATCTCCATGAATCTCCATGCATCTCCATGAATCTCCATGAATCTCCATGAACCTCCTCCATGAATCTCCATGAATCTCCATGAATATCCTCCATGAATCTCCATGAATCTCCATGAATCTCCATGAATCTTCATGAATCTCGTCCATGAATCTTCATGAATCTCCATGAATCTCCATGCATCTCCATGAATCTCCATGAATCTCCATGAACCTCCTCCATGAATCTCCATGAATCTCCATGAATATCCTCCATGAATCTCCATGAATCTCCATGAATCTCCATGTATCTCCATGAATCTACATGAATCTCCATGAATCTCCATGAATCTCCTCCATGAATCTCCATGAATCTCCATGAATCTCCTTCATCAATCTCCACGAATCTCCATGAATCTCCATGAATCTCCATGAATCTCCATGAATATCCATGAATATCCATGAATCTCCATGTATCTCCATGTATCTCCATGAATCTCCATGAATATCCATGCATCTCCAAGAATCTCCATGAATCTCCATGAACCTCCTCCATGAATCTCCATGAATCTCCATGAATATCCATGAATCTCCATGAATCTCCATGAATCTCCATGTATCTCCATGAATCTACATGAATCTCCATGAATCTCCATGAATCTCCTCGATGAATCTCCATGAATCTTCATGAATCTCCTAATCCATGAACCTCTATGAATCTCCATGAATGTCCATGAATATCCTCCATGAATCTCCATGAATCTCCATGAATGTCCATGAATCTACATGAATCTCCATGAATCTCCATGAATCTCCTCGATGAATCTCCATGAACCTTCTTGAATCTCCTAATCCATGAACCTCTATGAATCCACATGAATCTCCATGAATATCCTCCATGAATCTCCATGAATCTCCATGAATGTCCATGAATCTCCTCCACGAATCTCCTATATGAATCTCCATGAATCTCCATGAATCTCCATGAATCTCCATGAATCTCCTTCATCAATCTCCACGAATCTCCATGAATCTCCATGAATCTCCATGAATCTCCATGAATCTCCTCCATGAATCTCCATGAATCTCCATGAATCTCCATGAATCTCCATGATATCTTGTATGAATCTTCATGAATCTCCATGAATCTCCATGCATCTGCATGAATCTCCATGAATCTCCATGAATCTCCATGTATCTCCATGAATCTACATGAATCTCCATGAATATCCAAGAATATCCATGTATCTCCATGTATCTCCATGAATCTCCATGAATCTCCATGAATATCCATGAACCTCCTCCATGAATCTCCATGAATCTCCATGAATATCCATGAATCTCCATGAATCTCCATGAATCTCCATGAATCTCCATGAACCTCCTCCATGAATCTCCATGAATCTCCATGAATATCCATGAACCTCCTCCATGAATCTCCATGAATCTCCATAAATATCCATGAATCTCCATGAATCTACATGAATCTCCATGAATCTCCATGAATCTCCTCCATGAATCTCCATGAATCACCTCCATGAATCTCCATGAATCTCCATGAATGTCTATGAATCTCCATGACTCTCCATGAATCTCCTTGAATCTCCATGAATCTCCATAAATCTCCAAGAATCTCCGTGAATCTCCATGAATCTCCATGAATCTCCATGAATATCCATGAATCTCCAAGAATCTCCTCCATGAATCTCCATGAATCTCCATGAATCTCCATGAATCTACATAAATCTCCATGGATATCCTCCATGAATCTCCATGAATCTCCATGTATCTCCATGAATCTTCATGAATCTCCATGAATCTCCATGAATCTCCACGAATCTTCATGAATCTCCTGATCCATGAACCTCTATGAATCTCCATGAATCTCGATGAATATCCTCCATGAATGTCCATGAATCTGCTCCATGAATCTCCTGTATGAATCTCCATGAATCTCCATGAATCTCCATGAATCTCCATGAATATCCTCCATGAATCTCCATGAATCTCCATGAATCTCCATGAATCTCCATGATATCCTGTATGAATCTTCATGAATCTCCATGAATCTACATGAATCTCCATGAATCTCCAGGAATCTCCTCGATGAATCTCCATAAATCACCATGAACCTCCTTCATCAATCTCCATGAATCTCCATGAATCTCCATGAATATCCATGAATATCCATGAATCTCCATGTATCTCCATGTATCTCCATGAATCTCCTCCATGAATCTTCATGAATCTCCATGAATCTCCATGCATCTCCATGAATCTCCATGAATCTCCATGAACCTCCTCCATGAATCTGCATGAATCTCCATGAATATCCTTCATCAATCTCCACGAATCTCCATGAATCTCCATGAATCTCCTTAAATCTCCATGAATATCCATGAATATCCATGAATCTCCATGTATCTCCATGAATCTCCATGAATATCCATGAATCTTCATGAATCTCCTCCATGAATCTTCATGAATCTCCATGAATCTCCATGCATCTCCATGAATCTCCATGAATCTCCATGAACCTCCTCCATGAATCTCCATGAATCTCCATGAATATCCTCCATGAATCTCCATGAATCTCCATGAATCTCCATGAATCTCCATGAATCTCCATGAATCTCCTTCATCAATCTCCACGAATCTCCATGAATCTACATGAATCTCCATGAATCTCCATGAATCTCCATGAATCTCCATGCATCTCCATGAATCTCCATGAATCTCCATGAACCTCCTCCAAGAATCTCCATGAATCTCCATGAACCTCCTCCATGAATCTCCATGAATCTCCATGAATATCCATGAATCTCCATGAATCTCCATGAATCTCCATGTACCTCCATGAATCTACATGAATCTCCATGAATCTCCATGAATCTCCTCGATGAATCTCCATGAATCTTCATGAATCTCCTAATCCATGAACCTCTATGAATCTCCATGAATCTCCATGAATATCCTCCATGAATCTCCATGAATCTCCATGAATGTCCATGAATCTACATGAATCTCCATGAATCTCCATGAATCTCCTCGATGAATCTCCATGAACCTTCATGAATCTCCTAATCCATGAACCTCTATGAATCCACATGAATCTCCATGAATATCCTCCATGAATCTCCATGAATCTCCATGAATGTCCATGAATCTCCTCCACGAATCTCCTATATGAATCTCCATGAATCTCCATGAATCTCCATGAATCTCCATAAATCTCCATGAATCTCCATGAATCTCCTTCATCAATCTCCACGAATCTCCATGAATCTCCATGAATCTCCATGAATCTCCATGAATCTCCTCCATGAATCTCCATGAATCTCCATGAATCTCCATGAATCTCCATGATATCCTGTATGAATCTTCATGAATCTCCATGAATCTCCATGCATCTGCATGAATCTCCATGAATCTCCATGAATCTCCATGTATCTCCATGAATCTACATGAATCTCCATGAATATCCAAGAATAACCATGTATCTCCATGTATCTCCATGAATCTCCATGAATCTCCATGAATATCCATGAACCTCCTCCATGAATCTCCATGAATCTCCATGAATCTCCATGAATCTCCATGAATCTCCATGAATCTCCATGAACCTCCTCCATGAATCTCCATGAATCTCCATGAATATCCATGAACCTCCTCCATGAATCTCCATGAATCTCCATAAATATCCATGAATCTCCATGAATCTCCATGAATCTCCATGAATCTCCATGAACCTCCTCCATGAATCTCCATGTATATCCATGAATATCCATGAACCTCCTCCATGAATCTCCATGAATCTCCATGAATCTCCATCAATCTCCTTCATCAATCTCCACGAATCTCCATGAATCGACATGAATCTCCATGAATCTCCTTGAATCTCCATGAATCTCCATGAATATCCATGAATATCCATGTATCTCCATGTATCTCCATGCATCTCCATGAATCTCCATGAATCTCCATGAATCTCCATGAATCTCCACGAATCTTCATGAATTTCCTGATCCATGAACCTCTATGAATCTCCATGAATCTCCATGAATATCCTCCATGAATCTCCATGAAGCTCCATGAATGTCCATGAATCTCCTCCATGAATCTCCTGTATGAATCTCCATGAATCTCCATGAATCTCCATGAATCTCCTTCATCAATCTCCACGAATCTCCATGAATCTCCATGAATCTCCATGATATCCTGTATGAATCTTCATGAATCTCCATGAATCTCCATGCATCTCCATGAATCTCCATGAATCTCCATGAACCTCCTCCATGAATCTCCATGAATCTCCATGAATCTACATGAATCTCCATGAATCTCCATGAATCTCCTCCATGAATCTCCATGAATCACCTCCATGAATCTCCATGAATCTCCATGAATGTCTATGAATCTCCATGACTCTCCATGAATCTCCTTGAATCTCCATGAATCTCCATAAATCTCCAAGAATCTCCGTGAATCTCCATGAATCTCCATGAATCTCCATGAATCTCCATGAATCTCCAAGAATCTCCTCCATGAATCTCCATGAATCTCCATGAATCTCCATGAATCTACATGAATCTCCATGAATATCCTCCATGAATCTCCATGTATCTCCATGAATCTTCATGAATCTCCATGAATCTCCATGAATCTCCACGAATCTTCATGAATCTCCTGATCCATGAACGTCTATGAATCTCCATGAATCTCGATGAATATCCTCCATGAATGTCCATGAATCTGCTCCATGAATCTCCTGTATGAATCTCCATGAATCTCCATGAATCTCCATGAATCTCCATGAATATCCTCCATGAATCTCCATGAATCTCCATGAATCTCCATGAATCTCCATGATATCCTGTATGAATCTTCATGAATCTCCATGAATCTCCATGCATCTCCATGAATCTCCATGAATCTCCATGAACCTCCTCCATGAATCTCCATGAATCTCCATGAATATCCATGAATCTCCATGAATCTCCATGAATCTCCATGTATCTCCATGAATCTACATGAATCTCCATGAATCTCCATGAATCTTCATGAATCTCCATGAATCTCCATGCATCTCCATGAATCTCCATGAATCTCCATGAACCTCCTCCATGAATCTCCATGAATCTCCATGAATATCCTTCATCAATCTCCACGAATCTCCATGAATCTCCATGAATCTCCTTAAATCTCCATGAATATCCATGAACATCCATGAATCTCCATGTATCTCCATGAATCTCCATGAATATCCATGAATCTTCATGAATCTCCTCCATGAATCTTCATGAATCTCCATGAATCTCCATGCATCTCCATGAATCTCCATGAATCTCCATGAACCTCCTCCATGAATCTCCATGAATCTCCATGAATATCCTCCATGAATCTCCATGAATCTCCATGAATCTCCATGAATCTCCTTCATCAATCTCCACGAATCTCCATGAATCTACATGAATCTCCATGAATCTCCATGAATCTCCATGAATCTCCATGAATATCCATGAATCTCCATGTATCTCCATGTATCTCCATGAATCTCCATGAATCTCCATGAATCTCCATGTATCTCCATGTATCTCCTTGAATCTACATGAATCTCCATGAATCTCCATGAATCTCCTTAAATCTCCATGAATATCCATGAACATCCATGAATCTCCATGTATCTCCATGAATCTCCATGAATATCCATGAATCTTCATGAATCTCCTCCATGAATCTTCATGAATCTCCATGAATCTCCATGCATCTCCATGAATCTCCATGAATCTCCATGAACCTCCTCCATGAATCTCCATGAATCTCCATGAATATCCTCCATGAATCTCCATGAATCTCCATGAATCTCCATGAATCTCCTTCATCAATCTCCACGAATCTCCATGAATCTACATGAATCTCCATGAATCTCCATGAATCTCCATGAATCTCCATGAATATCCATGAATCTCCATGAATCTCCATGAATCTCCATGAATCTCCATGAATCTCCATGCATCTCCATGAATCTCCGTGAATCTCCATGAACCTCCTCCATGAATCTCCATGAACCTCCATGAATATCCATGAACCTCCTCCATGAATCTCCATGAATCTCCATGAATCTCCTTCGTCAATCTCCACGAATCTCCATGAATCTACATGAATCTCCATGAATCTCCATGTATCTCCATGTATCTCCATGAATCTCCATGAATCTCCATGAATCTCCATGTATCTCCATGTATCTCCATGAATCTCCATGAATATCCATGAATCTTCATGAATCTCCTCCATGAATCTTCATGAATCTCCATGAATCTCCATGCATCTCCATGAATCTCCATGAATCTCCATGAACCTCCTCCATGAATCTCCATGAATCTCCATGAATATCCTCCATGAATCTCCATGAATCTCCATGAATCTCCATGTATCTCCATGAATCTACATGAATCTCCATGAATCTCCATGAATCTCCTCCATGAATCTCCATGAATCACCATGAATCTCCTTCATCAATCTCCACGAATCTCCATGAATCTCCATGAATCTCCATGAATCTCCATGAATATCCATGAATATCCATGAATCTTCGTGAATCTCCTCCATGAATCTTCATGAATCTCCATGAATCTCCATGCCTCTCCATGAATCTCCATGAATCTCCATGAACCTCCTCCATGAATCTCCATGAATCTCCATGAATATCCATGAACCTCCTCCATGAATCTCCTTCATCAATCTCCACGAATCTCCATGAATCTACATGAATCTCCATGAATCTCCATGAATCTCCATGAATCTCCATGAATATCCATGAATATCCATGAATCTCCATGTATCTCCATGTATCTCCATGAATCTCCATGAATATCCATGAATCTTCATGAATCTCCTCCATGAATCTCCATGAATCTCCATGAATCTCCATGAATCTTCATGAATCTCGTCCATGAATCTTCATGAATCTCCATGAATCTCCATGCATCTCCATGAATCTCCATGAATCTCCATGAACCTCCTCCATGAATCTCCATGAATCTCCATGAATATCCTCCATGAATCTCCATGAATCTCCATGAATCTCCATGTATCTCCATGAATCTACATGAATCTCCATGAATCTCCATGAATCTCCTCCATGAATCTCCATGAATCTCCTTCATCAATCTCCACGAATCTCCATGAATCTCCATGAATCTCCATGAATCTCCATGAATCTCCTCCATGAATCTCCATGAATCTCCATGAATCTCCATGATATCTTGTATGAATCTTCATGAATCTCCATGAATCTCCATGCATCTGCATGAATCTCCATGAATCTCCATGAATCTCCTTGTATCTCCATGAATCTACATGAATCTCCATGAATATCCAAGAATATCCATGTATCTCCATGTATCTCCATGAATCTCCATGAATCTCCATGAATATCCATGAACCTCCTCCATGAATCTCCATGAATCTCCATGAATATCCATGAATCTCCATGAATCTCCATGAATCTCCATGAATCTCCATGAACCTCCTCCATGAATCTCCATGAATCTCCATGAATATCCATGAACCTCCTCCATGAATCTCCATGAATCTCCATAAATATCCATGAATCTCCATGAATCTCCATGAATCTCCATGAATCTCCATGAACCTCCTCCATGAATCTCCATGAATATCCATGAATATCCATGAACCTCCTCCATGAATCTCCATGAATCTCCATGAATCTCCATGAATCTCCTTCATCAATCTCCACGAATCTCCATGAATCTCCATGAATCTCCATGATATCCTGTATGAATCTTCATGAATCTCCATGAATCTCCATGCATCTCCATGAATCTCCATGAATCTCCATGAACCTCCTCCATGAATCTCCATGAATCTCCATGAATCTACATGAATCTCCATGAATCTCCATGAATCTCCTCCATGAATCTCCATGAATCACCTCCATGAATCTCCATGAATCTCCATGAATGTCTATGAATCTCCATGACTCTCCATGAATCTCCTTGAATCTCCATGAATCTCCATAAATCTCCAAGAATCTCCGTGAATCTCCATGAATCTCCATGAATCTCCATGAATGTCCATGAATCTCCAAGAATCTCCTCCATGAATCTCCATGAATCTCCATGAATCTCCATGAATCTACATAAATCTCCATGGATATCCTCCATGAATCTCCATGAATCTCCATGTATCTCCATGAATCTTCATGAATCTCCATGAATCTCCATGAATCTCCACGAATCTTCATGAATCTCCTGATCCATGAACCTCTATGAATCTCCATGAATCTCGATGAATATCCTCCATGAATGTCCATGAATCTGCTCCATGAATCTCCTGTATGAATCTCCATGAATCTCCATGAATCTCCATGAATCTCCATGAATATCCTCCATGAATCTCCATGAATCTCCATGAATCTCCATGAATCTCCATGATATCCTGTATGAATCTTCATGAATCTCCATGAATCTCCATGCATCTCCATGAATCTCCATGAATCTCCATGAACCTCCTCCATGAATCTCCATGAATCTCCATGAATATCCATGAATCTCCACGAATCTCCATGAATCTACATGAATCTCCATGAATCTCCATGAATCTCCATGAATCTCCATGCATCTCCATGAATCTCCATGAATCTCCATGAACCTCCTCCAAGAATCTCCATGAATCTCCATGAACCTCCTCCATGAATCTCCATGAATCTCCATGAATATCCATGAATCTCCATGAATCTCCATGAATCTCCATGAATCTCCTCCACGAATCTCCTATATGAATCTCCATGAATCTCCATGAATCTCCATGAATCTCCATAAATCTCCATGAATCTCCATGAATCTCCTTCATCAATCTCCACGAATCTCCATGAATCTCCATGAATCTCCATGAATCTCCACGAATCTCCATGAATCTCCATGAATCTCCATGAATCTCCATGAATCTCCTCCATGAATCTCCATGAATCTCCTCGATGAATCTCCATGAACCTTCATGAATCTCCTAATCCATGAACCTCTATGAATCCACATGAATCTCCATGAATCTCCTCCATGAATCTCCATGAATCTCCATGAATCTCCATGAATCTCCATGATATCCTGTATGAATCTTCATGAATCTCCATGAATCTCCATGCATCTGCATGAATCTCCATGTATCTCCATGAATCTCCATGAATCTCCTCCATGAATCTCCATGAATCTCCTCGATGAATCTCCATGAATCTTCATGAATCTCCTAATCCATGAACCTCTATGAATCTCCATGAATCTCCATGAATATCCTCCATGAATCTCCATGAATCTCCATGAATGTCCATGAATCTACATGAATCTCCATGAATCTCCATGAATCTCCTCGATGAATCTCCATGAACCTTCATGAATCTCCTAATCCATGAACCTCTATGAATCCACATGAATCTCCATGAATATCCTCCATGAATCTCCATGAATCTCCATGAATGTCCATGAATCTCCTCCACGAATCTCCTATATGAATCTCCATGAATCTCCATGAATCTCCATGAATCTCCATAAATCTCCATGAATCTCCATGAATCTCCTTCATCAATCTCCACGAATCTCCATGAATCTCCATGAATCTCCATGAATCTCCATGAATCTCCTCCATGAATCTCCATGAATCTCCATGAATCTCCATGAATCTCCATGATATCCTGTATGAATCTTCATGAATCTCCATGAATCTCCATGCATCTGCATGAATCTCCATGAATCTCCATGAATCTCCATGTATCTCCATGAATCTCCATGAATCTCCATGAATATCCAAGAATATCCATGTATCTCCATGTATCTCCATGAATCTCCATGAATCTCCATGAATATCCATGAACCTCCTCCATGAATCTCCATGAATCTCCATGAATATCCATGAATCTCCATGAATCTCCATGAATCTCCATGAATATCCATGAATCTCCATGAATCTCCATGAATCTCCATGAATCTCCATGAACCTCCTCCATGAATCTCCATGAATCGCCATGAATATCCATGAACCTCCTCCATGAATCTCCATGAATCTCCATAAATATCCATGAATCTCCATGAATCTCCATGAATCTCCATGAATCTCCATGAACCTCCTCCATGAATCTCCATGTATATCCATGAATATCCATGAACCTCCTCCATGAATCTCCATGAATCTCCATGAATCTCCATGAATCTCCATCAATCTCCTTCATCAATCTCCACGAATCTCCATGAATCTCCATGTATCTCCATGAATCTCCTTGAATCTCCATGAATCTCCATGAATATCCATGAATATCCATGTATCTCCATGTATCTCCATGCATCTCCATGAATCTCCATGAATCTCCATGAACCTCCTCCATGAATCTCCATGAATCTCCATGAATATCCATGAATCTCCATGAATCTGCATGAATCTCCATGTATCTCCATGAATCTACATGAATCTCCATGAATCTCCATGAATCTCCATGAATCTTCATGAATTTCCTGATCCATGAACCTCTATGAATCTCCATGAATCTCCATGAATATCCTCCATGAATCTCCATGAAGCTCCATGAATGTCCATGAATCTCCTCCATGAATCTCCTGTATGAATCTCCATGAATCTCCATGAATCTCCATGAATCTCCTTCATCAATGTCCACGAATCTCCATGAATCTCCATGATATCCTGTATGAATCTTCATGAATCTCCATGAATCTCCATGCATCTCCATGAATCTCCATGAATCTCCATGAACCTCCTCCATGAATCTCCATGAATCTCCATGAATCTACATGAATCTCCATGAATCTCCATGAATCTCCTCCATGAATCTCCATGAATCACCTCCATGAATCTCCATGAATCTCCATGAATGTCTATGAATCTCCATGACTCTCCATGAATCTCCTTGAATCTCCATGAATCTCCATAAATCTCCAAGAATCTCCGTGAATCTCCATGAATCTCCATGAATCTCCATGAATCTCCATGAATCTCCAAGAATCTCCTCCATGAATCTCCATGAATCTCCATGAATCTCCATGAATCTACATGAATCTCCATGAATATCCTCCATGAATCTCCATGAATCTTCATGAATCTCCAAGAATCTCCATGAATCTCCACGAATCTTCATGAATCTCCTGATCCATGAACGTCTATGAATCTCCATGAATCTCGATGAATATCCTCCATGAATGTCCATGAATCTGCTCCATGAATCTCCTGTATGAATCTCCATGAATCTCCATGAATCTCCATGAATCTCCATGAATATCCTCCATGAATCTCCATGAATCTCCATGAATCTCCATGAATCTCCATGATATCCTGTATGAATCTTCATGAATCTCCATGAATCTCCATGCATCTCCATGAATCTCCATGAATCTCCATGAACCTCCTCCATGAATCTCCATGAATCTCCATGAATATCCATGAATCTCCATGAATCTCCATGAATCTCCATGTATCTCCATGAATCTACATGAATCTCCATGAATCTCCATGAATCTTCATGAATCTCCATGAATCTCCATGCATCTCCATGAATCTCCATGAATCTCCATGAACCTCCTCCATGAATCTCCATGAATATCCATGAATATCCTTCATCAATCTCCACGAATCTCCATGAATCTCCATGAATCTCCTTAAATCTCCATGAATATCCATGAACATCCATGAATCTCCATGTATCTCCATGAATCTCCATGAACATCCATGAATCTTCATGAATCTCCTCCATGAATCTTCATGAATCTCCATGAATCTCCATGCATCTCCATGAATCTCCATGAATCTCCATGAACCTCCTCCATGAATCTCCATGAATCTCCATGAATATCCTCCATGAATCTCCATGAATCTCCATGAATCTCCATGAATCTCCTTCATCAATCTCCACGAATCTCCATGAATCTACATGAATCTCCATGAATCTCCATGAATCTCCATGAATCTCCATGAATATCCATGAATCTCCATGTATCTCCATGTATCTCCATGAATCTCCATGAATCTCCATGAATCTCCATGTATCTCCATGTATCTCCTTGAATCTACATGAATCTCCATGAATCTCCATGAATCTCCATAAATCTCCATGAATATCCATGAATATCCATGAATCTCCATGAATCTCCATGAATCTCCATGAATATCCATGAATCTCCATGAATCTCCTCCATGAATCTCCATAAATCTCCATGAATCTCCATGAATCTCCATGAATCTCCATGAATCTCCATGAATCTCCATGATATCCGGTATGAATCTTCATGAATCTCCATGAATCTCCATGAATCTCCATGAATCTCCATGAATCTCCATGCATCTCCATGAATCTCCATGAATCTCCATGAACCTCCTCCATGAATCTCCATGAACCTCCATGAATATCCATGAACCTCCTCCATGAATCTCCATGAATCTCCATGAATCTCCTTCGTCAATCTCCACGAATCTCCATGAATCTACATGAATCTCCATGAATCTCCATGAATCTCCATGAATCTCCATGAATATCCATGAATCTCCATGAATCTCCATGTATCTCCATGTATCTCCATGAATCTCCATGAATATCCATGAATCTTCATGAATCTCCTCCATGAATCTTCATGAATCTCCATGAATCTCCATGCATCTCCATGAATCTCCATGAATCTCCATGAACCTCCTCCATGAATCTCCATGAATCTCCATGAATATCCTCCATGAATCTCCATGAATCTCCATGAATCTCCATGTATCTCCATGAATCTACATGAATCTCCATGAATCTCCATGAATCTCCTCCATGAATCTCCATGAATCACCATGAATCTCCTTCATCAATCTCCACGAATCTCCATGAATCTCCATGAATCTCCATGAATCTCCATGAATATCCATGAATATCCATGAATCTCCATGTATCTCCATGAATCTCCATGAATATCCATGAATCTTCATGAATCTCCTCCATGAATCTTCATGAATCTCCATGAATCTCCATGCCTCTCCATGAATCTCCATGAATCTTCATGAACCTCCTCCATGAATCTCCATGAATCTCCATGAATATCCATGAACCTCCTCCATGAATCTCCTTCATCAATCTCCACGAATCTCCATGAATCTACATGAATCTCCATGAATCTCCATGAATCTCCATGAATCTCCATGAATCTCCATGAATATCCATGAATATCCATGAATCTCCATGTATCTCCATGTATCTCCATGAATCTCCATGAATATCCATGAATCTTCATGAATCTCCTCCATGAATCTTCATGAATCTCCATGAATCTCCATGCATCTCCATGAATCTCCATGAATCTCCATGAACCTCCTCCATGAATCTCCATGAATCTCCATGAATATCCTCCATGAATCTCCATGAATCTCCATGAATCTCCATGAATCTTCATGAATCTCGTCCATGAATCTTCATGAATCTCCATGAATCTCCATGCATCTCCATGAATCTCCATGAATCTCCATGAACCTCCTCCATGAATCTCCATGAATCTCCATGAATATCCTCCATGAATCTCCATGAATCTCCATGAATCTCCATGTATCTCCATGAATCTACATGAATCTCCATGAATCTCCATGAATCTCCTCCATGAATCTCCATGAATCTCCATGAATCTCCTTCATCAATCTCCACGAATCTCCATGAATCTCCATGAATCTCCATGAATCTCCATGAATATCCATGAATATCCATGAATCTCCATGTATCTCCATGTATCTCCATGAATCTCCATGAATATCCATGCATCTCCAAGAATCTCCATGAATCTCCATGAACCTCCTCCATGAATCTCCATGAATCTCCATGAATATCCATGAATCTCCATGAATCTCCATGAATCTCCATGTATCTCCATGAATCTACATGAATCTCCATGAATCTCCATGAATCTCCTCGATGAATCTCCATGAATCTTCATGAATCTCCTAATCCATGAACCTCTATGAATCTCCATGAATCTCCATGAATATCCTCCATGAATCTCCATGAATCTCCATGAATGTCCATGAATCTACATGAATCTCCATGAATCTCCATGAATCTCCTCGATGAATCTCCATGAACCTTCTTGAATCTCCTAATCCATGTACCTCTATGAATCCACATGAATCTCCATGAATATCCTCCATGAATCTCCATGAATCTCCATGAATGTCCATGAATCTCCTCCACGAATCTCCTATATGAATCTCCATGAATCTCCATGAATCTCCATGAATCTCCATGAATCTCCTTCATCAATCTCCACGAATCTCCATGAATCTCCATGAATCTCCATGAATCTCCATGAATCTCCTCCATGAATCTCCATGAATCTCCATGAATCTCCATGAATCTCCATGATATCTTGTATGAATCTTCATGAATCTCCATGAATCTCCATGCATCTGCATGAATCTCCATGAATCTCCATGAATCTCCTTGTATCTCCATGAATCTACATGAATCTCCATGAATATCCAAGAATATCCATGTATCTCCATGTATCTCCATGAATCTCCATGAATCTCCATGAATATCCATGAACCTCCTCCATGAATCTCCATGAATCTCCATGAATATCCATGAATCTCCATGAATCTCCATGAATCTCCATGAATCTCCATGAACCTCCTCCATGAATCTCCATGAATCTCCATGAATATCCATGAACCTCCTCCATGAATCTCCATGAATCTCCATAAATATCCATGAATCTCCATGAATCTCCATGAACCTCCTCCATGAATCTCCATGAATATCCATGAATATCCATGAACCTCCTCCATGAATCTCCATGAATCTCCATGAATCTCCATGAATCTCCTTCATCAATCTCCACGAATCTCCATGAATCTCCATGAATCTCCATGATATCCTGTATGAATCTTCATGAATCTCCATGAATCTCCATGCATCTCCATGAATCTCCATGAATCTCCATGAACCTCCTCCATGAATCTCCATGAATCTCCATGAATCTACATGAATCTCCATGAATCTCCATGAATCTCCTCCATGAATCTCCATGAATCACCTCCATGAATCTCCATGAATCTCCATGAATGTCTATGAATCTCCATGACTCTCCAAGAATCTCCGTGAATCTCCATGAATCTCCATGAATCTCCATGAATCTCCATGAATCTCCAAGAATCTCCTCCATGAATCTCCATGAATCTCCATGAATCTCCATGAATCTACATAAATCTCCATGGATATCCTCCATGAATCTCCATGAATCTCCATGTATCTCCATGAATCTTCATGAATCTCCATGAATCTCCATGAATCTCCACGAATCTTCATGAATCTCCTGATCCATGAACCTCTATGAATCTCCATGAATCTCGATGAATATCCTCCATGAATGTCCATGAATCTGCTCCATGAATCTCCTGTATGAATCTCCATGAATCTCCATGAATCTCCATGAATATCCTCCATGAATCTCCATGAATCTCCATGAATCTCCATGAATCTCCATGATATCCTGTATGAATCTTCATGAATCTCCATGAATCTCCATGCATCTCCATGAATCTCCATGAATCTCCATGAACCTCCTCCATGAATCTCCATGAATCTCCATGAATATCCATGAATCTCCATGAATCTCCATGAATCTCCATGTATCTCCATGAATCTACATGAATCTCCATGAATCTCCATGAATCTCCTCGATGAATCTCCATAAATCACCATGAACCTCCTTCATCAATCTCCATGAATCTCCATGAATCTCCATGAATATCCATGAATATCCATGAATCTCCATGTATCTCCATGTATCTCCATGAATCTCCTCCATGAATCGTCATGAATCTCCATGAATCTCCATGCATCTCCATGAATCTCCATGAATCTCCATGAACCTCCTCCATGAATCTGCATGAATCTCCATGAATATCCTTCATCAATCTCCACGAATCTCCATGAATCTCCATGAATCTCCTTAAATCTCCATGAATATCCATGAATATCCATGAATCTCCATGTATCTCCATGAATCTCCATGAATATCCATGAATCTTCATGAATCTCCTCCATGAATCTTCATGAATCTCCATGAATCTCCATGCATCTCAATGAATCTCCATGAATCTCCATGAACCTCCTCCATGAATCTCCATGAATCTCCATGAATATCCTCCATGAATCTCCATGAATCTCCATGAATCTCCATGAATCTCCTTCATCAATCTCCACGAATCTCCATGAACCTACATGAATCTCCATGAATCTCCATGAATCTCCATGAATCTCCATGCATCTCCATGAATCTCCATGAATCTCCATGAACCTCCTCCAAGAATCTCCATGAATCTCCATGAACCTCCTCCATGAATCTCCATGAATCTCCATGAATATCCATGAATCTCCATGAATCTCCATGAATCTCCATGTATCTCCATGAATCTACATGAATCTCCATGAATCTCCATGAATCTCCTCGATGAATCTCCATGAATCTTCATGAATCTCCTAATCCATGAACCTCTATGAATCTCCATGAATCTCCATGAATATCCTCCATGAATCTCCATGAATCTCCATGAATGTCCATGAATCTACATGAATCTCCATGAATCTCCATGAATCTCCTCGATGAATCTCCATGAACCTTCATGAATCTCCTAATCCATGAACCTCTATGAATCCACATGAATCTCCATGAATATCCTCCATGAATCTCCATGAATCTCCATGAATGTCCATGAATCTCCTCCACGAATCTCCTATATGAATCTCCATGAATCTCCATGAATCTCCATGAATCTCCATAAATCTCCATGAATCTCCATGAATCTCCTTCATCAATCTCCACGAATCTCCATGAATCTCCATGAATCTCCATGAATCTCCATGAATCTCCTCCATGAATCTCCATGAATCTCCATGAATCTCCATGAATCTCCATGATATCCTGTATGAATCTTCATGAATCTCCATGAATCTCCATGCATCTGCATGAATCTCCATGAATCTCCATGAATCTCCATGTATCTCCATGAATCTACATGAATCTCCATGAATATCCAAGAATATCCATGTATCTCCATGTATCTCCATGAATCTCCATGAATCTCCATGAATATCCATGAATCTCCATGAATCTCCATGAATATCCATGAATCTCCATGAATCTCCATGAATCTCCATGAATCTCCATGAACCTCCTCCATGAATCTCCATGAATCTCCATGAATATCCATGAACCTCCTCCCTGAATCTCCATGAATCTCCATAAATATCCATGAATCTCCATGAATCTCCATGAATCTCCATGAATCTCCATGAACCTCCTCCATGAATCTCCATGAATCTCCATGAATCTCCATCATTCTCCTTCATCAATCTCCACGAATCTCCATGAATCGACATGAATCTCCATGAATCTCCTTGAATCTCCATGAATCTCCATGAATATCCATGAATATCCATGTATCTCCATGTATCTCCATGCATCTCCATGAATCTCCATGAATCTCCATGAACCTCCTCCATGAATCTCCATGAATCTCCATGAATATCCATGAATCTCCATGAATCTGCATGAATCTCCATGTATCTCCATGAATCTACATGAATCTCCATGAATCTCCATGAATCTCCATGAATCTTCATGAATTTCCTGATCCATGAACCTCTATGAATCTCCATGAATCTCCATGAATATCCTCCATGAATCTCCATGAAGCTCCATGAATGTCCATGAATCTCCTCCATGAATCTCCTGTATGAATCTCCATGAATCTCCATGAATCTCCTTCATCAATCTCCACGAATCTCCATGAATCTCCATGAATCTCCATGATATCCTGTATGAATCTTCATGAATCTCCATGAATCTCCATGCATCTCCATGAATCTCCATGAATCTCCATGAACCTCCTCCATGAATCTCCATGAATCTCCATGAATCTACATGAATCTCCATGAATCTCCATGAATCTCCTCCATGAATCTCCATGAATCACCTCCATGAATCTCCATGAATCTCCATGAATGTCTATGAATCTCCATGACTCTCCATGAATCTCCTTGAATCTCCATGAATCTCCATAAATCTCCAAGAATCTCCGTGAATCTCCATGAATCTCCATGAATCTCCATGAATCTCCATGAATCTCCAAGAATCTCCTCCATGAATCTCCATGAATCTCCATGAATCTCCATGAATCTACATGAATCTCCATGAATATCCTCCATGAATCTCCATGAATCTCCATGTATCTCCATGAATCTTCATGAATCTCCATGAATCTCCATGAATCTCCACGAATCTTCATGAATCTCCTGATCCATGAACGTCTATGAATCTCCATGAATCTCGATGAATATCCTCCATGAATGTCCATGAATCTGCTCCATGAATCTCCTGTATGAATCTCCATGAATCTCCATGAATCTCCATGAATCTCCATGAATATCCTCCATGAATCTCCATGAATCTCCATGAATCTCCATGAATCTCCATGATATCCTGTATGAATCTTCATGAATCTCCATGAATCTCCATGCATCTCCATGAATCTCCATAAATCTCCATGAACCTCCTCCATGAATCTCCATGAATCTCCATGAATATCCATGAATATCCATGAATCTCCATGAATCTCCATGTATCTCCATGAATCTACATGAGTCTCCATGAATCTCCATGAATCTTCATGAATCTCCATGAATCTCCATGCATCTCCATGAATCTCCATGCATCTCCATGAATCTCCATGAATCTCCATGAACCTCCTCCAAGAATCTCCATGAATCTCCATGAACCTCCTCCATGAATCTCCATGAATCTCCATGAATATCCATGAATCTCCATGAATCTCCATGAATCTCCATGTATCTCCATGAATCTACATGAATCTCCATGAATCTCCATGAATCTCCTCGATGAATCTCCATGAATCTTCATGAATCTCCTAATCCATGAACCTCTATGAATCTCCATGAATCTCCATGAATATCCTCCATGAATCTCCATGAATCTCCATGAATGTCCATGAATCTACATGAATCTCCATGAATCTCCATGAATCTCCTCGATGAATCTCCATGAACCTTCATGAATCTCCTAATCCATGAACCTCTATGAATCCACATGAATCTCCATGAATATCCTCCATGAATCTCCATGAATCTCCATGAATGTCCATGAATCTCCTCCACGAATCTCCTATATGAATCTCCATGAATCTCCATGAATCTCCATGAATCTCCATAAATCTCCATGAATCTCCATGAATCTCCTTCATCAATCTCCACGAATCTCCATGAATCTCCATGAATCTCCATGAATCTCCATGAATCTCCTCCATGAATCTCCATGAATCTCCATGAATCTCCATGAATCTCCATGATATCCTGTATGAATCTTCATGAATCTCCATGAATCTCCATGCATCTGCATGAATCTCCATGAATCTCCATGAATCTCCATGTATCTCCATGAATCTACATGAATCTCCATGAATATCCAAGAATATCCATGTATCTCCATGTATCTCCATGAATCTCCATGAATCTCCATGAATATCCATGAATCTCCATGAATCTCCATGAATATCCATGAATCTCCATGAATCTCCATGAATCTCCATGAATCTCCATGAACCTCCTCCATGAATCTCCATGAATCTCCATGAATATCCATGAACCTCCTCCATGAATCTCCATGAATCTCCATAAATATCCATGAATCTCCATGAATCTCCATGAATCTCCATGAATCTCCATGAACCTCCTCCATGAATCTCCATGAATCTCCATGAATCTCCATCAATCTCCTTCATCAATCTCCACGAATCTCCATGAATCGACATGAATCTCCATGAATCTCCTTGAATCTCCATGAATCTCCATGAATATCCATGAATATCCATGTATCTCCATGTATCTCCATGCATCTCCATGAATCTCCATGAATCTCCATGAACCTCCTCCATGAATCTCCATGAATCTCCATGAATATCCATGAATCTCCATGAATCTGCATGAATCTCCATGTATCTCCATGAATCTACATGAATCTCCATGAATCTCCATGAATCTCCATGAATCTTCATGAATTTCCTGATCCATGAACCTCTATGAATCTCCATGAATCTCCATGAATATCCTCCATGAATCTCCATGAAGCTCCATGAATGTCCATGAATCTCCTCCATGAATCTCCTGTATGAATCTCCATGAATCTCCATGAATCTCCTTCATCAATCTCCACGAATCTCCATGAATCTCCATGAATCTCCATGATATCCTGTATGAATCTTCATGAATCTCCATGAATCTCCATGCATCTCCATGAATCTCCATGAATCTCCATGAACCTCCTCCATGAATCTCCATGAATCTCCATGAATCTACATGAATCTCCATGAATCTCCATGAATCTCCTCCATGAATCTCCATGAATCACCTCCATGAATCTCCATGAATCTCCATGAATGTCTATGAATCTCCATGACTCTCCATGAATCTCCTTGAATCTCCATGAATCTCCATAAATCTCCAAGAATCTCCGTGAATCTCCATGAATCTCCATGAATCTCCATGAATCTCCATGAATCTCCAAGAATCTCCTCCATGAATCTCCATGAATCTCCATGAATCTCCATGAATCTACATGAATCTCCATGAATATCCTCCATGAATCTCCATGAATCTCCATGTATCTCCATGAATCTTCATGAATCTCCATGAATCTCCATGAATCTCCACGAATCTTCATGAATCTCCTGATCCATGAACGTCTATGAATCTCCATGAATCTCGATGAATATCCTCCATGAATGTCCATGAATCTGCTCCATGAATCTCCTGTATGAATCTCCATGAATCTCCATGAATCTCCATGAATCTCCATGAATATCCTCCATGAATCTCCATGAATCTCCATGAATCTCCATGAATCTCCATGATATCCTGTATGAATCTTCATGAATCTCCATGAATCTCCATGCATCTCCATGAATCTCCATAAATCTCCATGAACCTCCTCCATGAATCTCCATGAATCTCCATGAATATCCATGAATATCCATGAATCTCCATGAATCTCCATGTATCTCCATGAATCTACATGAATCTCCATGAATCTCCATGAATCTTCATGAATCTCCATGAATCTCCATGCATCTCCATGAATCTCCATGAATCTCCATGAACCTCCTCCATGAATCTCCATGAATCTCCATGAATATCCTTCATCAATCTCCACGAATCTCCATGAATCTCCATGAATCTCCTTAAATCTCCATGAATATCCATGAACATCCATGAATCTCCATGTATCTCCATGAATCTCCATGAATATCCATGAATCTTCATGAATCTCCTCCATGAATCTTCATGAATCTCCATGAATCTCCATGCATCTCCATGAATCTCCATGAATCTCCATGAACCTCCTCCATGAATCTCCATGAATCTCCATGAATATCCTCCATGAATCTCCATGAATCTCCATGAACCTCCTCCATGAATCTCCATGAATCTCCATGAATATCCATGAATCTCCATGAATCTCCATGAATATCCATGAATCTCCATGAATCTCCATGAATCTCCATGTATCTCCATGAATCTACATGAATCTCCATGAATCTCCATGAATCTCCATGAATCTCCATGTATCTCCATGTATCTCCTTGAATCTACATGAATCTCCATGAATCTCCATGAATCTCCATAAATCTCCATGAATATCCATGAATATCCATGAATCTCCATGAATCTCCATGAATCTCCATGAATATCCATGAATCTCCATGAATCTCCTCCATGAATCTCCATAAATCTCCATGAATCTCCATGAATCTCCATGAATCTCCATGAATCTCCATGAATCTCCATGATATCCGGTATGAATCTTCATGAATCTCCATGAATCTCCATGAATCTCCATGCATCTCCATGAATCTCCATGAATCTCCATGAACCTCCTCCATGAATCTCCATGAATCTCCATGAATATCCATGAACCTCCTCCATGAATCTCCATGAATCTCCATGAATCTCCATGAATCTCCTTCATCAATCTCCACGAATCTCCATGAATCTCCATGAATCTCCATGAATCTCCATGAATATCCATGAATCTTCATGAATCTCCTCCATGAATCTTCATGAATCTCCATGAATCTCCATGCATCTCCATGAATCTCCATGAATCTCCATGAACCTCCTCCATGAATCTCCATGAATCTCCATGAATATCCTCCATGAATCTCCATGAATCTCCATGAATCTCCATGTATCTCCATGAATCTACATGAATCTCCATGAATCTCCATGAATCTCCTCCATGAATTTCCATGAATCTCCTTCATCAATCTCCACGAATCTCCATGAATCTCCATGAATCTCCATAAATCTCCATGAATATCCATGAATATCCATGAATCTCCATGTATCTCCATGAATCTCCATGAATATCCATGAATCTTCATGAATCTCCTCCATGAATCTTCATGAATCTCCATGAATCTCCATGCATCTCCATGAATCTCCATGTATCTCCATGTATCTCCATGAATCTCCATGAATCTCCATGAATCTCCATGTATCTCCATGAATCTACATGAATCTCCATGAATCTCCATGAATCTCCTCCATGAATCTCCATAAATCACCATGAATCTCCATGATATCCTGTATGAATCTTCGTGAATCTCCATGAATCTCCATGCATCTCCATGAATCTCCATGAATCTCCATGAACCTCCTCCATGAATCTCCATGAATCTCCATGAATATCCATGAATCTCCATGAATCTCCATGAATATCCATGAATCTCCATGAATCTCCATGAATCTCCATGTATCTCCTTGAATCTACATGAATCTCCATGAATCTCCATGAATCTCCTCCATGAATCTCCATAAATCACCATGAATCTCCTTCATCAATCTCCACGAATCTCCATGAATCTCCATGAATCTCCATGAATCTCCATGAATCTCCATGAATCTCCATGAATCTCCATGATATCCGGTATGAATCTTCATGAATCTCCATGAATCTCCATGAATCTCCATGCATCTCCATGAATCTCCATGAATCTCCATGAACCTCCTCCATGAATCTCCATGAATCTCCATGAATATCCATGAACCTCCTCCATGAATCTCCATGAATCTCCTTCATCAATCTCCACGAATCTCCATGAATCTCCATGAATCTCCATGAATCTCCATGAATCTCCATGAATATCCATGAATCTTCATGAATCTCCTCCATGAATCTTCATGAATCTCCATGAATCTCCATGCATCTCCATGAATCTCCATGAATCTCCATGAACCTCCTCCATGAATCTCCATGAATCTCCATGAATATCCTCCATGAATCTCCATGAATCTCCATGAATCTCCATGTATCTCCATGAATCTACATGAATCTCCATGAATCTCCATGAATCTCCTCCATGAATTTCCATGAATCTCCTTCATCAATCTCCACGAATCTCCATGAATCTCCATGAATCTCCATAAATCTCCATGAATATCCATGAATATCCATGAATCTCCATGTATCTCCATGAATCTCCATGAATATCCATGAATCTTCATGAATCTCCTCCATGAATCTTCATGAATCTCCATGAATCTCCATGCATCTCCATGAATCTCCATGTATCTCCATGTATCTCCATGAATCTCCATGAATCTCCATGAATCTCCATGTATCTCCATGAATCTACATGAATCTCCATGAATCTCCATGAATCTCCTCCACGAATCTCCATGAATCTACATGAATCTCCATGAATCTCCATGAATCTCCATGAATCTCCATGAATATCCATGAATCTCCATGAATCTCCATGTATCTCCATGTATCTCCATGAATCTCCATGAATATCCATGAATCTTCATGAATCTCCTCCATGAATCTTCATGAATCTCCATGAATCTCCATGCATCTCCATGAATCTCCATGAATCTCCATGAACCTCCTCCATGAATCTCCATGAATCTCCATGAATATCCTCCATGAATCTCCATGAATCTCCATGAATCTCCATGTATCTCCATGAATCAACATGAATCTCCATGAATCTCCATGAATCTCCTCCATGAATCTCCATGAATCACCATGAATCTCCTTCATCAATCTCCACGAATCTCCATGAATCTCCATGAATCTCCATGAATCTCCATGAATATCCATGAATATCCATGAATCTCCATGTATCTCCATGAATCTCCATGAATATCCATGAATCTTCATGAATCTCCTCCATGAATCTTCAT
Source organism: Lasioglossum villosulum (assembly GCA_963971365.1). Classification (NCBI taxonomy): domain Eukaryota; kingdom Metazoa; phylum Arthropoda; class Insecta; order Hymenoptera; family Halictidae; genus Lasioglossum; species Lasioglossum villosulum. Next base: position 16,364,639 of record OZ020500.1, on the reverse strand, counting down.
GAATCTCCATGAATCTCCATGCCTCTCCATGAATCTCCATGAATCTCCATGAAGCTCCTCCATGAATCTCCATGAATATCCATGAACCTCCTCCATGAATCTCCATGAATCTCCATGAATCTCCATGAATCTCCTTCATCAATCTCCACGAATCTCCATGAATCTACATGAATCTCCATGAATCTCCATGAATCTCCATGAATATCCATGAATATCCATGAATCTCCATGAATCTCCATGAATCTCCATGAATATCCATGAATATCCATGAATCTCCATGTATCTCCATGAATATCCATGAATCTTCATGAATCTCCATGAATCTCCATGCATCTCCATGAATCTCCATGAATCTCCATGAACCTCCTCCATGAATCTCCATGAATCTCCATGAATATCCTCCATGAATCTCCATGAATCTCCATGAATCTCCATGAATCTCCTTCATCAATCTCCACGAATCTCCATGAAACTACATGTAACTCCATGAATCTCCATGAATCTCCATGAATCTCCATGAATATCCATGAATATCCATGAATCTCCATGATATCCGGTATGAACCTTCATGAATCTCCATGAATCTCCATGCATCTCCATGAATCTCCATGAATCTCCATGAATCTCCATGAACCTCCTCCATGAATCTCCATGAATCTCCTCCATGAATCTCCATGAATCACCATGAATCTCCTTCATCAATCTCCACGAATCTCCATGAATCTCCATGAATCTCCATGAATATCCATGAATCTTCATGAATCTCCTCCATGAATCTTCATGAATCTCCATGAATCTCCATGCATCTCCATGAATCTCCATGAATCTCGATGAATCTCTATGTATCTCCATGAATCTACATGAATCTCCATGAATATCCATGAATATCCATGTATCTCCATGTATCTCCATGAATCTCCATGAATCTCCATGAATATCCATGAACCTCCTCCATGAATCTTCATGAATCTCCATGAATGTCCATGCATCTCCATGAATCTCCATGAATCTTCATGAACCTCCTCCATGAATCTCCATGAATATCCTCCATGAATCTCCATGAATCTCCATGAATATCCATGAATCTCCATGAATCTCCATGAATATCCATGAACCTCCTCCATGAATCTCCATGAATCTCCTTCATCAATCTCCACGAATCTCCATGAATCTACATGAATCTCCATGAATCTCCATGAATCTCCATGAATCTCCATGAATATCCATGAATATCCATGAATCTCCATGTATCTCCATGTATCTCCATGAATCTCCATGAATATCCATGAATCTTCATGAATCTCCTCCATGAATCTTCATGAATCTCCATGAATCTCCATGCATCTCCATGAATCTCCATGAATCTCCATGAACCTCCTCCATGAATCTCCATGAATCTCCATGAATATCCTCCATGAATCTCCATGAATCTCCATAAATCTCCATGAATCTCCATGAATATCCATGAATATCCATGAATCTCCATGAATCTCCATGAATCTCCATGAATCTCCATGAATATCCATGAATATCCATGAATGTCCATGTATCTCCATGAATCTCCATGAATATCCATGAATCTTCATGAATCTCCTCCATGAATCTTCATGAATCTCCATGAATCTCCATGCATCTCCATGAACCTCCTCCATGAATCTCCATGAATATCCTCCATGAATCTCCATGAATCTCCATGAATCTCCATGAATCTCCTTCATCAATCTCCACGAATCTCCATGAATCTACATGAATCTCCATGAATCTCCATGAATCTCCATGAATCTCCATGAATATCCATGAATATCCATGAATCTCCATGTATCTCCATGTATCTCCATGAATCTCCATGAATCTCCATGAATCTCCATGTATCTCCATGAATCTACATGAATCTCCATGAATCTCCATGAATCTCCACGAATCTCCATGATATCCGGTATGAATCTTCATGAATCTCCATGAATCTCCATGCATCTCCATGAATCTCCATGAATAATCCATGAATCTCCATGAACCTCCTCCATGAATCTCCATGAATCTCCTCCATGAATCTCCATGAATCACCATGAATCTCCTTCATCAATCTCCACGAATCTCCATGAATCTCCGTGAATCTCCATGAATCTCCATGAATATCCATGAATCTTCATGAATCTCCTCCATGAATCTTCATGAATCTCCATGAATCTCCATGCATCTCCATGAATCTCCATGAACCTCCTCCATGAATCTCCATGAATCTCCATGAATATCCTCCATGAATCTCCATGAATCTCCATGAATCTCCATGTATCTCCATGAATCTACATGAATCTCCATGAATCTCCATGAATCTCCTCCATGAATCTCCATGAATCACCATGAATCTCCATGAACCTCCTCCATGAATCTCCATGAATCTCCATGAATATCCATGAATCTTCATGAATCTCCTCCATGAATCTTAATGAATCTCCATGAATCTCCATGCATCTCCATAAATCTCCATGAATCTCCATGAACCTCCTCCATGAATCTCCATGAATCTCCATGAATATCCTCCATGAATCTCCATGAATCTCCATGAATCTCCATGTATCTCCATGAATCTCCATGAATCTCAATGAATATCCTCCATGAATCTCCATGAATCTCCATGAATCTCCATGAATCTCCTTCATCAATCTCCACGAATCTCCATGAATCTACATGAATCTCCATGAATCTCCATGAATCTCCATGAATCTCCATGAATATCCATGAATATCCATGAATCTCCATGTATCTCCATGTATCTCCATGAATCTCCATGAATCTCCATGAATCTCCATGTATCTCCATGAATCTACATGAATCTCCATGAATCTCCATGAATCTCCTCCATGAATCTCCATAAATCACCATGAATCTCCTTCATCAATCTCCACGAATCTCCATGAATCTCCATGAATCTCCATGAATCTCCATGAATCTCCATGAATCTCCATGAATCTCCATGAATCTCCATGATATCCGGTATGAATCTTCATGTATCTCCATGAATCTCCATGAATCTCCATGCATCTCCATGAATCTCCATGAATCTCCATGAACCTCCTCCATGAATCTCCATGAATCTCCATGAACATCCATGAACCTCCTCCATGAATCTCCATGAATCTCCATGAATCTCCATGAATCTCCTTCATCAATCTCCACGAATCTCCATGAATCTACATGAATCTCCATGAATCTCCATGCATCTCCATGAATCTCCATGAATCTCCATGAACCTCCTCCATGAATCTCCATGAATCTCCATGAATATCCATGAATCTCCATGAATCTCCATGAATCTCCTCCATGAATCTCCATGAATCACCATGAATCTCCATGAACCTCCTCCATAAATCTCCATGAATCTCCATGAACCTCCTCCATGAATCTCCATGAATCTCCATGAATATCCTCCATGAATCTCCATGAATCTCCATGAATCTCCATGTATCTCCATGAATCTCCATGAATCTCAATGAATATCCTCCATGAATCTCCATGAATCTCCATGAATCTCCATGAATCTCCTTCATCAATCTCCACGAATCTCCATGAATCTACATGAATCTCCATGAATCTCCATGAATCTCCATGAATCTCCATGAATATCCATGAATATCCATGAATCTCCATGTATCTCCATGTATCTCCATGAATCTCCATGAATCTCCATGAATCTCCATGTATCTCCATGAATCTACATGAATCTCCATGAATCTCCATGAATCTCCTCCATGAATCTCCATAAATCACCATGAATCTCCTTCATCAATCTCCACGAATCTCCATGAATCTCCATGAATCTCCATGAATCTCCATGAATCTCCATGAATCTCCATGAATCTCCATGAATCTCCATGATATCCGGTATGAATCTTCATGTATCTCCATGAATCTCCATGAATCTCCATGCATCTCCATGAATCTCCATGAATCTCCATGAACCTCCTCCATGAATCTCCATGAATCTCCATGAACATCCATGAACCTCCTCCATGAATCTCCATGAATCTCCATGAATCTCCATGAATCTCCTTCATCAATCTCCACGAATCTCCATGAATCTACATGAATCTCCATGAATCTCCATGCATCTCCATGAATCTCCATGAATCTCCATGAACCTCCTCCATGAATCTCCATGAATCTCCATGAATATCCATGAATCTCCATGAATCTCCATGAATCTCCTCCATGAATCTCCATGAATCACCATGAATCTCCATGAACCTCCTCCATGAATCTCCATGAATCTCCATGAATATCCATGAATCTTCATGAATCTCCTCCATGAATCTTAATGAATCTCCATGAATCTCCATGCATCTCCATAAATCTCCATGAATCTCCATGAACCTCCTCCATGAATCTCCATGAATCTCCATGAATATCCTCCATGAATCTCCATGAATCTCCATGAATCTCCATGTATCTCCATGAATCTCCATGAATCTCAATGAATATCCTCCATGAATCTCCATGAATCTCCATGAATCTCCATGAATCTCCTTCATCAATCTCCACGAATCTCCATGAATCTACATGAATCTCCATGAATCTCCATGAATCTCCATGAATCTCCATGAATATCCATGAATATCCATGAATCTCCATGTATCTCCATGTATCTCCATGAATCTCCATGAATCTCCATGAATCTCCATGTATCTCCATGAATCTACATGAATCTCCATGAATCTCCATGAATCTCCTCCATGAATCTCCATAAATCACCATGAATCTCCTTCATCAATCTCCACGAATCTCCATGAATCTCCATGAATCTCCATGAATCTCCATGAATCTCCATGAATCTCCATGAATCTCCATGAATCTCCATGATATCCGGTATGAATCTTCATGTATCTCCATGAATCTCCATGAATCTCCATGCATCTCCATGAATCTCCATGAATCTCCATGAACCTCCTCCATGAATCTCCATGAATCTCCATGAACATCCATGAACCTCCTCCATGAATCTCCATGAATCTCCATGAATCTCCATGAATCTCCTTCATCAATCTCCACGAATCTCCATGAATCTACATGAATCTCCATGAATCTCCATGCATCTCCATGAATCTCCATGAATCTCCATGAACCTCCTCCATGAATCTCCATGAATCTCCATGAATATCCATGAATCTCCATGAATCTCCATGAATATCCATGAATCTCCATGAATCTCCATGAATCTCCATGTATCTCCATGAATCTACATGAATCTCCATGAATCTCCATGAATATCCATGAATCTTCATGAATCTCCTCCATGAATCTTCATGAATCTCCATGAATCTCCATGAATCTCCATGAATATCCATGAATCTTCATGAATCTCCTCCATGAATCTTAATGAATCTCCATGAATCTCCATGCATCTCCATAAATCTCCATGAATCTCCATGAACCTCCTCCATGAATCTCCATGAATCTCCATGAATATCCTCCATGAATCTCCATGAATCTCCATGAATCTCCATGTATCTCCATGAATCTCCATGAATCTCAATGAATATCCTCCATGAATCTCCATGAATCTCCATGAATCTCCATGAATCTCCTTCATCAATCTCCACGAATCTCCATGAATCTACATGAATCTCCATGAATCTCCATGAATCTCCATGAATCTCCATGAATATCCATGAATATCCATGAATCTCCATGTATGTCCATGTATCTCCATGAATCTCCATGAATCTCCATGAATCTCCATGTATCTCCATGAATCTACATGAATCTCCATGAATCTCCATGAATCTCCTCCATGAATCTCCATAAATCACCATGAATCTCCTTCATCAATCTCCACGAATCTCCATGAATCTCCATGAATCTCCATGAATCTCCATGAATCTCCATGAATCTCCATGAATCTCCATGAATCTCCATGATATCCGGTATGAATCTTCATGTATCTCCATGAATCTCCATGAATCTCCATGCATCTCCATGAATCTCCATGAATCTCCATGAACCTCCTCCATGAATCTCCATGAATCTCCATGAACATCCATGAACCTCCTCCATGAATCTCCATGAATCTCCATGAATATCCATGAATCTCCATGAATCTCCATGAATATCCATGAATCTCCATGAATCTCCATGAATCTCCATGTATCTCCATGAATCTACATGAATCTCCATGAATCTCCATGAATCTCCTCCATGAATCTCCATAAATCACCATGAATCTCCTTCATCAATCTCCACGAATCTCCATGAATCTCCATGAATCTCCATGAATCTCCATGAATCTCCATGAATCTCCATGAATCTCCATGAATCTCCATGATATCCGGTATGAATCTTCATGAATCTCCATGAATCTCCATGAATCTCCATGCATCTCCATGAATCTCCATGAACCTCCTCCATGAATCTCCATGAATCTCCATGAATATCCATGAACCTCCTCCATGAATCTCCATGAATCTCCATGAATCTCCTTCATCAATCTCCACGAATCTCCATGAATCTACATGAATCTCCATGAATCTCCATGAATCTCCATGAATCTCCATGCATCTCCATGAATCTCCATGAATCTCCATGAACCTCCTCCATGAATCTCCATGAATCTCCATGAATATCCTCCATGAATCTCCATGAATCTCCATGAATCTCCATGTATCTCCATGAATCTACATGAATCTCCATGAATCTCCATGAATCTCCTCCATGAATCTCCATGAATCTCCACGAATCTCCATGAATCTCCATGAATCTCCATGAATCTCCATGAATATCCATGAATATCCATGAATCTCCATGTATCTCCATGAATCTCCATGAATATCCATGAATCTTCATGAATCTCCTCCATGAATCTTCATTAATCTCCATGAATCTCCATGCCTCTCCATGAATCTCCATGCATCTCCATGAACCTCCTCCATGAATATCCATGAACCTCCTCCATGAACTCCATGAATCTCCATGAATCTCCATGAATCTCCTTCATCAATCTCCACGAATCTCCATGAATCTACATGAATCTCCATGAATCTCCATGAATCTCCATGAATCTCCATGAATATCCATGAATATCCATGAATCTCCATGTATCTCCATGTATCTCCATGAATCTCCATGAATATCCATGAATCTCCTCCATGAATCTTCATGAATCTCCATGAATCTCCATGCATCTCCATGAATCTCCATGAATCTCCATGAACCTCCTCCATGAATCTCCATGAATCTCCATGAATATCCTCCATGAATCTCCATGAATCTCCATGAATCTCCATGAATCTCCATGAATATCCATGAATATCCATGAATCTCCATGAATCTCCATGAATCTCCATGAATCTCCATGAATATCCATGAATATCCATGAATCTCCATGTATCTCCATGAATCTCCACGAATCTCCATGAATCTACATGAATCTCCATGAATCTCCATGAATCTCCATGAATCTCCATGAATATCCATGAATATCCATGAATCTCCATGTATCTCCATGTATCTCCATGAATCTCCATGAATCTCCATGCATCTCCATGAATCTCCATTAATCTCCATGAACCTCCTCCATGAATCTCCATGAATCACCATGAATCTCCTTCATCAATCTCCACGAATCTCCATGAATCTCCATGAATCTCCATGAATCTCCATGAATATCCATGAATATCCATGAATCTCCATGTATCTCCATGAATCTCCATGAATATCCATGAATCTTCATGAATCTCCTCCATGAATCTTCATGAATCTTCATGAATCTCCATGCCTCTCCATGAATCTCAATGAATCTCCATGAACCTCCTCCATGAATCTCCATGAATCTCCATGAATATCCATGAACCTCCTCCATGAATCTCCATGAATCTCCATGAATCTCCATGAATCTCCATGAATCTCCATGAATCTCCATGAATCTCCTTCATCAATCTCCACGAATCTCCATGAATCTACATGAATCTCCATGAATCTCCATGAATCTCCATGAATCTCCATGAATATCCATGAATATCCATGAATCTCCATGTATCTCCATGTATCTCCATGAATCTCCATGAATATCCATGAATCTTCATGAATCTCCTCCATGAATCTTCATGAATCTCCATGAATCTCCATGCATCTCCATGAATCTCCATGAATCTCCATGAACCTCCTCCATGAATCTCCATGAATCTCCATGAATATCCTCCATGAATCTCCATGAATCTCCATGAATCTCCATGAATCTCCATGAATATCCATGAATATCCATGAATCTCCATGAATCTCCATGAATCTCCATGAATCTCCATGAATATCCATGAATATCCATGAATCTCCATGTATCTCCATGAATCTCCATGAATCTCCATGAATCTCCATGTATCTCCATGAATCTACATGAATCTCCATGAATCTCCATGAATCTCCACGAATCTCCATGATATCCGGTATGAATCTTCATGAATCTCCATGAATCTCCATGCATCTCCATGAATCTCCATGAATCTCCATGAATCTCCATGAACCTCCTCCATGAATCTCCATGAATCTCCTCCATGAATCTCCATGAATCACCATGAATCTCCTTCATCAATCTCCACGAATCTCCATGAATCTCCATGAATCTCCATGAATCTTCATGAATCTCCTCCATGAATCTTCATGAATCTCCATGAATCTCCATGCATCTCCATGAATCTCCATGAATCTCCATGAACCTCCTCCATGAATCTCCATGAATCTCCATGAATATCCTCCATGAATCTCCATGAATCTCCATGAATCTCCATGTATCTCCATGAATCTACATGAATCTCCATGAATCGCCATGAATCTCCTCCATGAATCTCCATGAATCACCATGAATCTCCATGAACCTCCTCCATGAATCTCCATGAATCTCTATGAATATACATGAACCTCCTCCATGAATCTCCATGAATCTCCATGAATCTCCATGTATCTCCATGAATCTCCATGAATATCCATGAATCTTCATGAATCTCCTCCATGAATCTTCATGAATCTCCATGAATCTCCATGCATCTCCATGAATCTCCATGAATCTCCATGAACCTCCTCCATGAATCTCCATGAATCTCCATGAATATCCTCCATGAATCTCCATGAATCTCCATGAATCTCCATGTATCTCCATGAATCTACATGAATCTCCATGAATCTCCATGAATCTCCTCCATGAAACTCCATGAATCACCATGAATCTCCTTCATCAATCTCCACGAAACTCCATGAATCTCCATGTATCTCCATGAATCTCCATGAATATCCATGAATCTTCATGAATCTCCTCCATGAATCTTCATGAATCTCCATGAATCTCCATGCATCTCCATGAATCTCCATGAATCTCCATGAACCTCCTCCATGAATCTCCATGAATCTCCATGAATATCCTCCATGAATCTCCATGAATCTCCATGAATCTCCATGTATCTCCATGAATCTCCATGAATCTCCATGAATATCCTCCATGAATCTCCATGAATCTCCATGAATCTCCATGAATCTCCTCCATGAATCTCCATGAATATCCATGAATATCCATGAATCTCCATGAATCTCCATGAATCTCCATGAATCTCCATGAATATCCATGAATATCCATGAATCTCCATGTATCTCCATGAATCTCCATGAATATCCATGAATCTCCTCCATGAATCTTCATGAATCTCCATGAATCTCCATGCATCTCCATGAATCTCCATGAATCTCCATGAACCTCCTCCATGAATCTCCATGAATCTCCATGAATATCCTCCATGAATCTCCATGAATCTCCATGAATATCCATGAATCTCCATGAATCTCCATGAATATCCATGAACCTCCTCCATGAATCTCCATGAATCTCCATGAATCTCCATGAATCTCCTTCATCAATCTCCACGAATCTCCATGAATCTACATGAATCTCCATGAATCTCCATGAATCTCCATGAATCTCCATGAATATCCATGAATATCCATGAATCTCCATGTATCTCCATGTATCTCCATGAATCTCCATGAATATCCATGAATCTTCATGAATCTCCTCCATGAATCTTCATGAATCTCCATGAATCTCCATGCATCTCCATGAATCTCCATGAATCTCCATGAACCTCCTCCATGAATCTCCATGAATCTCCATGAATATCCTCCATGAATCTCCATGAATCTCCATGAATCTCCATGAATCTCCATGAATATCCATGAATATCCATGAATATCCATGAATCTCCATGAATCTCCATGAATCTCCATGAATCTCCATGAATATCCATGAATATCCATGAATCTCCATGTATCTCCATGAATCTCCATGAATATCCATGAATCTTCATGAATCTCCTCCATGAATCTTCATGAATCTCCATGAATCTCCATGCATCTCCATGAATCTCCATGAATCTCCATGAACCTCCTCCATGAATCTCCATGAATCTCCATGAATATCCTCCATGAATCTCCATGAATCTCCATGAATCTCCATGAATCTCCTTCATCAATCTCCACGAATCTCCATGAATCTACATGAATCTCCATGAATCTCCATGAATCTACATGAATCTCCATGAATATCCATGAATATCCATGAATCTCCATGTATCTCCATGTATCTCCATGAATCTCCATGAATCTCCATGAATCTCCATGTATCTCCATGAATCTACATGAATCTCCATGAATCTCCATGAATCTCCACGAATCTCCATGATATCCGGTATGAATCTTCATGAATCTCCATGAATCTCCATGCATCTCCATGAATCTCCATGAATCTCCATGAATCTCCATGAACCTCCTCCATGAATCTCCATGAATCTCCTCCATGAATCTTCATGAATCTCCATGAATCTCCATGCATCTCCATGAATCTCCATGAATCTCCATGAACCTCCTCCATGAATCTCCATGAATCTCCATGAATATCCTCCATGAATCTCCATGAATCTCCATGAATCTCCATGTATCTCCATGAATCTCCATGAATCTCCATGAATATCCTCCATGAATCTCCATTAATCTCCATCAATCTCCACGAATCTCCATGAATCTACATGAATCTCCATGAATCTCCATGAATCTCCATGAATCTCCATGAATATCCATGAATATCCATGAATCTCCATGTATCTCCATGTATCTCCATGAATCTCCATGAATCTCCATGAATCTCCATGTATCTCCATGAATCTACATGAATCTCCATGAATCTCCATGAATCTCCTCCATGAATCTCCATAAATCACCATGAATCTCCATGATAACCTGTATGAATCTTCGTGAATCTCCATGAATCTCCATGCATCTCCATGAATCTCCATGAATCTCCATGAACCTCCTCCATGAATCTCCATGAATCTCCATGAATATCCATGAATCTCCATGAATCTCCATGAATATCCATGAATCTCCATGAATCTCCATGAATCTCCATGTATCTCCATGAATCTACATGAATCTCCATGAATCTCCATGAATCTCCTCCATGAATCTCCATAAATCACCATGAATCTCCTTCATCAATCTCCACGAATCTCCATGAATCTCCATGAATCTCCATGAATCTCCATGAATCTCCATGAATCTCCATGAATCTCCATGAATCTCCATTATATCCGGTATGAATCTTCATGAATCTCCATGAATCTCCATGATATCCGGTATGAATCTTCATGAATCTCCATGAATCTCCATGAATCTCCATGCATCTCCATGAATCTCCATGAATCTCCATGAACCTCCTCCATGAATCTCCATGAATCTCCATGAATATCCATGAACCTCCTCCATGAATCTCCATGAATCTCCTTCATCAATCTCCACGAATCTCCATGAATCTACATGAATCTCCATGAATCTCCATGCATCTCCATGAATCTCCATGAATGTCCATGAACCTCCTCCATGAATCTCCATGAATCTCCATGAATATCCTCCATGAATCTCCATGAATCTCCATGAATCTCCATGTATCTCCATGAATCTACATGAATCTCCATGAATCTCCATGAATCTCCTCCATTAATCTCCATGAATCACCATGAATCTCCTTCATCAATCTCCACGAATCTCCATGAATCTCCATGAATCTCCATGAATCTCCATGAATATCCATGAATATCCATGAATCTCCATGTATCTCCATGAATCTCCATGAATATCCATGAATCTTCATGAATCTCCTCCATGAATCTTCATGAATCTCCATGAATCTCCATGCCTCTCCATGAATCTCCATGAATCTCCATGAACCTCCTCCATGAATCTCCATGAATCTCCATGAATATCCATGAATCTCCTTCATCAATCTCCACGAATCTCCATGAATCTACATGAATCTCCATGAATCTCCATGAATCTCCATGAATCTCCATGAATATCCATGAATCTCCATGAATCTCCATGAATCTCCACGAATCTCCATGATATCCGGTATGAATCTTCATGAATCTCCATGAATCTCCATGCATCTCCATGAATCTCCATGAATCTCCATGAATCTCCATGAACCTCCTCCATGAATCTCCATGAATCTCCTCCATGAATCTTCATGAATCTCCATGAATCTCCATGCATCTCCATGAATCTCCATGAATCTCCATGAATATCCTCCATGAATCTCCATTAATCTCCATGAATCTCCATGAATCTCCTTCATCAATCTCCACGAATCTCCATGAATCTACATGAATCTCCATGAATCTCCATGAATCTCCATGAATCTCCATGAATATCCATGAATATCCATGAATCTCCATGAATCTCCATGTATCTCCATGAATCTACATGAATCTCCATGAATCTCCATGAATCTCCTCCATTAATCTCCATGAATCACCATGAATCTCCTTCATCAATCTCCACGAATCTCCATGAATCTCCATGAATCTCCATGAATCTCCATGAATATCCATGAATATCCATGAATCTCCATGTATCTCCATGAATCTCCATGAATATCCATGAATCTTCATGAATCTCCTCCATGAATCTTCATGAATCTCCATGAATCTCCATGCCTCTCCATGAATCTCCATGAATCTCCATGAACCTCCTCCATGAATCTCCATGAATCTCCATGAATATCCATGAATCTCCTTCATCAATCTCCACGAATCTCCATGAATCTACATGAATCTCCATGAATCTCCATGAATCTCCATGAATCTCCATGAATATCCATGAATCTCCATGTATCTCCATGAATCTCCATGAATCTCCATGAATCTCCATGTATCTCCATGAATCTACATGAATCTCCATGAATCTCCATGAATCTCCACGAATCTCCATGATATCCGGTATGAATCTTCATGAATCTCCATGAATCTCCATGCATCTCCATGAATCTCCATGAATCTACATGAATCTCCATGAATCTCCATGAATCTCCATGAATCTCCATGAATATCCATGAATATCCATGAATCTCCATGTATCTCCATGTATCTCCATGAATCTCCATGAATCTCCATGAATCTCCATGTATCTCCATGAATCTACATGAATCTCCATGAATCTCCATGAATCTCCTCCATGAATCTCCATAAATCACCATGAATCTCCATGATAACCTGTATGAATCTTCGTGAATCTCCATGAATCTCCATGCATCTCCATGAATCTCCATGAATCTCCATGAACCTCCTCCATGAATCTCCATGAATCTCCATGAATATCCATGAATCTCCATGAATCTCCATGAATATCCATGAATCTCCATGAATCTCCATGAATCTCCTCCATGAATCTCCATGAATCACCATGAATCTCCTTCATCAATCTCCACGAATCTCCATGAATCTCCGTGAATCTCCATGAATCTCCATGAATATCCATGAATCTACATGAATCTCCATGAATCTCCATGAATCTCCTCCATGAATCTCCATGAATCACCATGAATCTCCATGAACCTCCTCCATGAATCTCCATGAATCTCCATGAATATCCATGAATCTTCATGAATCTCCTCCATGAATCTTAATGAATCTCCATGAATCTCCATGCATCTCCATAAATCTCCATGAATCTCCATGAACCTCCTCCATGAATCTCCATGAATCTCCATGAATATCCTCCATGAATCTCCATGAATCTCCATGAATCTCCATGTATCTCCATGAATCTCCATGAATCTCAATGAATATCCTCCATGAATCTCCATGAATCTCCATGAATCTCCATGAATCTCCTTCATCAATCTCCACGAATCTCCATGAATCTACATGAATCTCCATGAATCTCCATGAATCTCCATGAATCTCCATGAATATCCATGAATATCCATGAATCTCCATGTATCTCCATGTATCTCCATGAATCTCCATGAATCTCCATGAATCTCCATGTATCTCCATGAATCTACATGAATCTCCATGAATCTCCATGAATCTCCTCCATGAATCTCCATAAATCACCATGAATCTCCTTCATCAATCTCCACGAATCTCCATGAATCTCCATGAATCTCCATGAATCTCCATGAATCTCCATGAATCTCCATGAATCTCCATGAATCTCCATGATATCCGGTATGAATCTTCATGTATCTCCATGAATCTCCATGAATCTCCATGCATCTCCATGAATCTCCATGAATCTCCATGAACCTCCTCCATGAATCTCCATGAATCTCCATGAACATCCATGAACCTCCTCCATGAATCTCCATGAATCTCCATGAATCTCCATGAATCTCCTTCATCAATCTCCACGAATCTCCATGAATCTACATGAATCTCCATGAATCTCCATGCATCTCCATGAATCTCCATGAATCTCCATGAACCTCCTCCATGAATCTCCATGAATCTCCATGAATATCCATGAATCTCCATGAATCTCCATGAATCTCCTCCATGAATCTCCATGAATCACCATGAATCTCCATGAACCTCCTCCATGAATCTCCATGAATCTCCATGAATATCCATGAATCTTCATGAATCTCCTCCATGAATCTTAATGAATCTCCATGAATCTCCATGCATCTCCATAAATCTCCATGAATCTCCATGAACCTCCTCCATGAATCTCCATGAATCTCCATGAATATCCTCCATGAATCTCCATGAATCTCCATGAATCTCCATGTATCTCCATGAATCTCCATGAATCTCAATGAATATCCTCCATGAATCTCCATGAATCTCCATGAATCTCCATGAATCTCCTTCATCAATCTCCACGAATCTCCATGAATCTACATGAATCTCCATGAATCTCCATGAATCTCCATGAATCTCCATGAATATCCATGAATATCCATGAATCTCCATGTATCTCCATGTATCTCCATGAATCTCCATGAATCTCCATGAATCTCCATGTATCTCCATGAATCTACATGAATCTCCATGAATCTCCATGAATCTCCTCCATGAATCTCCATAAATCACCATGAATCTCCTTCATCAATCTCCACGAATCTCCATGAATCTCCATGAATCTCCATGAATCTCCATGAATCTCCATGAATCTCCATGAATCTCCATGAATCTCCATGATATCCGGTATGAATCTTCATGTATCTCCATGAATCTCCATGAATCTCCATGCATCTCCATGAATCTCCATGAATCTCCATGAACCTCCTCCATGAATCTCCATGAATCTCCATGAACATCCATGAACCTCCTCCATGAATCTCCATGAATCTCCATGAATCTCCATGAATCTCCTTCATCAATCTCCACGAATCTCCATGAATCTACATGAATCTCCATGAATCTCCATGCATCTCCATGAATCTCCATGAATCTCCATGAACCTCCTCCATGAATCTCCATGAATCTCCATGAATATCCATGAATCTCCATGAATCTCCATGAATATCCATGAATCTCCATGAATCTCCATGAATCTCCATGTATCTCCATAAATCTACATGAATCTCCATGAATCTCCATGAATATCCATGAATCTTCATGAATCTCCTCCATGAATCTTCATGAATCTCCATGAATCTCCATGAATCTCCATGAATATCCATGAATCTTCATGAATCTCCTCCATGAATCTTAATGAATCTCCATGAATCTCCATGCATCTCCATAAATCTCCATGAATCTCCATGAACCTCCTCCATGAATCTCCATGAATCTCCATGAATATCCTCCATGAATCTCCATGAATCTCCATGAATCTCCATGTATCTCCATGAATCTCCATGAATCTCAATGAATATCCTCCATGAATCTCCATGAATCTCCATGAATCTCCATGAATCTCCTTCATCAATCTCCACGAATCTCCATGAATCTACATGAATCTCCATGAATCTCCATGAATCTCCATGAATCTCCATGAATATCCATGAATATCCATGAATCTCCATGTATGTCCATGTATCTCCATGAATCTCCATGAATCTCCATGAATCTCCATGTATCTCCATGAATCTACATGAATCTCCATGAATCTCCATGAATCTCCTCCATGAATCTCCATAAATCACCATGAATCTCCTTCATCAATCTCCACGAATCTCCATGAATCTCCATGAATCTCCATGAATCTCCATGAATCTCCATGAATCTCCATGAATCTCCATGAATCTCCATGATATCCGGTATGAATCTTCATGTATCTCCATGAATCTCCATGAATCTCCATGCATCTCCATGAATCTCCATGAATCTCCATGAACCTCCTCCATGAATCTCCATGAATCTCCATGAACATCCATGAACCTCCTCCATGAATCTCCATGAATCTCCATGAATCTCCATGAATCTCCTTCATCAATCTCCACGAATCTCCATGAATCTACATGAATCTCCATTGTTACGTCGTACCAACGTTTGCTTCAGCATTTGCGCGAACAAACAAATTCTCGGGATATATAATTCGCGCGAACGAATCGTGGCCGTTACGCCGATTTTAATTCTATTTTCGTCCCGGGTCAATCAAAGTGTACATTTATATATACATACATATTCATATCAAACCGCAACCATGAGACGCCGGTGCGAGCGAACCCTGGCATAGCAACAGCTATTACAGGTGTTTACCGAACATTCGCGAATAATAGTGACACGAAGAACAATAGTATAAATCGTATGATCGAGAACAATTAATGTCACGCTCCACCGAATTCTTATGGTCCGCGCTCCCATTATAAATATGGCAAGATTCGCGCTCTGCGACAGTTCTTCGCAACAGTTTCTTGAATTCGCTTCACTCTTCTAGTTCTAGTTCTTCGCAACAGTTTCTTGAAATCACTTCGCTCTTCTAATTCCTAGTCTTCTGACCTAATCGTACCGCACCTTGCCATATTCGTTTTGTTCATTTCAATTTCCTCTATCTCATTTCTTTTGTATTATAATTCTAGTTCGTAATTTAGTTTAGTGCGCGTTGTTATATCATAGTTAATTAATTTTAGTTTCGTTTATCGAATTTCGAATTGCGTTAATCCCTAAGTTTAGTTATAGTTATTCCCGTATATTTAGTTATTTCATTTATATCGTGTTCGCGTCGTTATCTCGCCATCGTGCAGTGCTCTAGTTTAATTTTCGTTTTCGTAGCTATCGCGTAATCTTGTATTCAGCCACTTCCTTTTAGTTATTACACGTTGATTTAATTTACTTATTTTCTTCTCTTTTATTTTTCTGTTCTCCCTTTGTGTTGTGCGATTACGTCAGTGTGGTTGTGTCCTTATAGTGTTTCGAATGCCGCGTCGCGCAGGTCGCAAGTACCAGCTCAAGAGATTGTTCGGAGGACTCTTCCGGGAGGGAAAAGGGACCACCTACGACCGGAATCTCGGGATCCGGAAACCCCCGCGCATCCTCCGCGAAATCGAATTCACCGGAACAGTTCGAATCGTGAGTTCGAAGAGGATCGTCCGGGATAAACGACCTAAGGCCCGCCAACCCGCGAGTTCTCCACCGTGGAAGCTTGTCCCGATCACGTTCACGCCGAGCTACCCTCCGCCAGAAGGGATCGACACCGAGGATCCACGATACGAGCGGTACGCTCAAATCGCGGAAAACGGAACGTCCGAGGTTCGTCCCGCCGCGAATCCTCCCCCGTGGAGACTCGTGCCTCTCATTTACGTCCCGAACTTCCCTTCGCTGGAAGATATTAGTATCGACGACCCGCGTTACGAACGCTACGCCCTCCGCCGATCTCTCATCTTGAGGTGGTACTACTAGAACCCCATTTTCTACCGCCTATCTGCTCCCTCCCCCTGTCGTCCGACGACAGGGCAGCGAGACCCAAGTAAACCATCGCGACACGGACGAGAGAAAACACAAGTGTAAGTGAGTGCGCGCGATACGACGTAGGTGCCGATCTAACTACTGACAACTGTCAGATCTCTTAAATCGGTGTTCCCCCTCGTACGTCTGAGCCCACCAGGGCCCGGTACAATCGGAGGAACACGGATTCTCGCGCACGGATCTCCCCGAGTTACACATTAAACGTCAAATTGTCAGACCTCTTAAATCGGTGTTCCGCCTCGTACGTCTGAGCCCACCAGGGCCCGGTACAATCGGAGGAACACGGATTCTCGCGCACGGACCTCCCCGAGTTGCATACCAAACGTCAAAAACTGTCAGATCTCTTAAATCGGTGTTCCCCCTCGTACGTCTGAGCCCACCAGGGCCCGGTACAATCGGAGGAACACGGATTATCGCGTCATAATCCGTCCTCCCAAGAATTCGATTCGCACGCCGTGCCACGATCACTGTGACGTCAGGGACCGCCCGGAACCTTCGCGATTGTATAAGAGTACCGTTACGCGTCGTAAATCGCGGTTCCCATTCTAGCAGCAACGCGACTTCGCTAATTCCCCGTTCCCGTTTATTATCTCCCTCGGACAACCGAAAATTCGGGCCTGGTCAGACGTGGACGTACGCGCCACGTGGACCGAAGATCGTCAAAGTCCGTAAACACGTTACGACCCCCATCCGGGACGTAACAGAAATTTGGCGCAGTCGGTAGGACACGACGATCACCGAATAGATCGGTTGCCCCTTTCCTTTTTTTTTTCTCTTTCGGAGCTAGCCGCCTCCATCTTGCGAGTTCCGTATCCCTATCTCGCACGGCACCCCCCCCCGTATTCCACAATGGATCCCAACAATTCGAAACTGGACCCAGACGCGCCCATACCCCTCACCAACGAGGAACTCTTCGCGTTCCAGCTAGAGCTGGCCGAAAAGGAGGCCGCCCTCCGGGAACAAGCAGCCGCCCTCGAAACCGCGCGAAGGGCATACGATCCCAGTGCCGCCCTTCAAGAAGAGCTACGAGCCATGCGTCGCGAACTGTATGATCTTCGCTCCCAAAATCTCGACTCAAACAACCCGCGCTTTACACCAGGCTCCGAACCGAATCTTCTCGGCGAGCCCCCGCGCCCCAATCCCGCGAATTTCACGGTCAAGCAGGCCGTCGAATGCATCCCCACCTTCGACGGCAGTAACATGACCGTCCTTCAATTCGTACGCGCGTGTAAACGCGCCCGCGAAGTCATACCCCCGTACGCGGAACGTACGCTAACAAAACTCGCTTGTAACAAACTCCGCGGTCGCGCCTACGCCGCCGTGGAGGACGAGGATTGTTCCACCATCGCCGACCTCTGCAACCGTCTCAAGGACGTCTTAGGCCCCCACCGTTTCGTCGACCAGTACCGTGGCGAACTGGCGAGCATTTCGCAAGGGATAACGGAGCACGTGCTCGATTTTATAAGTCGCGTAAAAGATCTACGTACCGCGATCCTAGACTGTCACCGAGACGACCCCAACAAAACCGAGGTCGACAACCTTACGAAAGACAGTTTCATTCGAGGACTTATCCCCACTCTGCGAACAGACGTTCGCTCCTTCCGTGACCAGCCCCTGAACACGGTTTTTAACGAGGCTATCAATGCCTACAAGCAATACGAGCTCGATAAACGCCGATACGGCGAACCCCTCCGCTACGATTATCGGCGGGTACACTTCACGGAGGCGCGAACGAACGCGCCAGAGCCCTGCGAGGGGCGGCCCTCCTCGTACCATGAACCGTCTTCTTCCTCCTGGCGCCTTCCTCAGGCTGGAGGCCAGGGGTCCGATGCCCCACGACCGTTACTCCCTCACCGCGAACCCCCGCGCCCCAGGCTGCGAGACGATCGGCGCCCTCCGAGCCCCCACTCCGAGTCTCGCGAAAAATACCCCGCGGAGTCTCCCAAATTCTGCCGCTACTGTAAAAATCCGGGTCACGACATCCATGAATGTCGCAAACGCGAATACAATAACAAATTGAAACAGGGAAACGGAGACCGCCTCCCGCCCAAATCAACATCCGGACGGGAGGCCCCGACTCAAAGCGCGGTCCACCTGACGGCAGAACGCCACGAGACACTCCCCGATTCATCTCGGCAATAAATCTCGCGCCCAACTCCCCGATCCCCCGCGTAAACGTCACCGCGCCACAACTCTTCTCTCCGTGCGAACTCCTCTTAGACACCGGCTCGGAACTAAATATCATTAGAGCGTCTAGCGTAAAACCGGGTGTCCCCATCGATTCCGATAACGTCATACAAGTCCACGGGATCACGGAAGGTACCATCCCCACCCTAGGTCAAGTAGACGCGCTGCTCAACGACTCCGTACCTGTCTCGTTCCAACTCTTTCCCGACACTCTCCCCTCCAACATCGACGGAATCCTCGGCGCCCCCTTCTTCCAGGACGAGGGCGAAATATCTTTCGCCAAAAACGAAGTCGTTAAAAACAACGTCCGAATACCGTTTTCGAACGCGCGCGAACACCAGATCGAGGCCAGAACGATCGCATGTATCGCCGTTCACGTTCACGGTCCCGCGACAGGCTACATTCCCCGTATGGGAATCGAACCACACGTTTTCCTAGGCGACTGCCTCGTCACGAACAATTGCGGCAAAGCGTACCTGCGATGCGTCAACGCCTCCGAAAAGACCGCGACCTTCTCCCTCCCATCACTAGAGGTAGAAGAGGTCGAAACCGTCCCTCCCCACCACAGCCCCGAATCCGCTTCGGACACTCCTTCTTGCTCAAATTCTAAAACTCGCACAGACCGTCTGTGCGAGACGATCGTAACCGATCACTCCGCGAAGACCCCTGCAGTCCGCGTAAACGAACTACGCGAAATAATTAAAACCGGTCACCTAAATTCAGACGAGACTGACCACGTCAACTCCCTGTTGGAGGAACACCACGACCTCTTCCATCTCGAGGGGGATCGTCTAGGCAAAACAAACGCGCTAACACACAAAATACCAACCACAGACGATATCCCCGTTCACACCAAGCAATACCGATATCCACCGATCCACAAAGAGGAAATAGATAAACAAATGCGCGAACTCCTGACAAACGACATCGTGGTCCCGTCAAGCTCTCCCTACAATTCCCCCTTGTGGATCGTTCCCAAGAAGCCGGACGCCGACGGCAACAAAAAATGGCGCATGGTAATCGACTACCGCGCTCTGAATGAGAAGTCGGTAGCTGATGCATACCCGCTGCCCAGCATAAATGAAATACTCGATCAGCTGGGCAGCGCCAAATATTTCAGCGTATTTGATTTGGCTAGCGGCTTCCATCAAATCGGAATGGAATCGGCGGACGCTGCGAAAACCGCCTTTTCCACCCCGTTCGGTCACTATCAATATAACCGTATGCCGTTCGGCTTGAAAAACGCGCCGGCTACCTTCCAGCGATTGATGGACACGATCCTAACGGGCCTCCAGGGTAACGAGTTGTTCGTGTACCTCGACGACATCGTCATATACGCTCGAACCCTGGAGGAACACCGCTCGAAATTCGATAAACTAGCGCGCCGACTCCGCGAAGCGAACCTAAAGCTCCAACCCTCCAAATGCGGATTTCTATTCAAAGAGGTAGCGTACCTCGGACACCAAATAAGCGAAAGCGGGGTCAGACCGTGTCCCCAAAAGGTGATCGCGGTGCGCGATTTCCCGAGACCCAAATCCACGCGCAACGTCCGCGAATTCCTCGGTCTTGCAGGGTACTACCGGCGATTTATCAATAAATTCGCGCAAATTTCGAAACCCCTGACGCGCCTACTCACGAAAGAAACGAAATTCGCGTGGGGGCCCGACCAAGAACGGGCCTTCAATACCCTCCGCTGCGCTCTGTGCTCCGAACCGGTACTTCAATATCCCGACTTCGACAAACCATTTAATGTCACTTGCGACGCCTCCGGTTACGCCATCGGAGCAGTGTTGAGCCAGGGTGAAGTAGGCAATGACCGTCCGATCGCCTACGCCTCACGAATCTTACACGGAGCCGAACTCAATTACTCCACCATCGAAAAAGAGTGTCTAGCCATAGTCTTCGCCGTCCAGTATTTCCGACCATACATTTACGGTCGCCAATTCCTACTCATCACTGACCATCGCCCGTTGGTCTGGATGACTTCGGTCAAGGACCCCACCTCACGACTGCTCCGATGGAGACTGAAACTCGCAGAATTCGAATATAAAGTTATTTACAAACCCGGGAAAGCGAACTCGAATGCGGATGCGTTGTCCCGCAACCCGGTAGCCCTACCAATCTACGAGGACACGCCGGAAGAGCCAACCCTTTCCCCGTCGTCGCGAGCATCGGACCCAACATTCGTAGGGGACACATCAAGAGACAACAACGACTTCACGCCCCCTCGGACGAGGAGCCGACGCTCCATACCACCCCCTCCGAGCCCGTTCCTCCGTCGGTTAACAAGCAACTCACCCGGAGATTCCCCAGATGCCGAAACAATCGTAGAAGGGGGAAAACCAGGGGCAACTTCGACACCCACTAGCCCCCACAACACGACCCCCTATTTTCCAAGCCCGCCCTCCCCCTCTACTTCTCAAACCACTATGTCACCACCCCCACATACCCCCTACGATCCCGATGACACCCTAGACCACGAAGACACGGTTGTCGGACCAACAGGCTCACTGGACCCCACACATCGCCGCACCATAGTCCATCTCCGGGACAGACTCATCATGAGGCACGATAACCTAGTGTGTTTTATCACACAAGACGGAAGGCCAGCGGACCCAGGAGCGGCAGACCTCTTCCGACTAGGAAAGATCACCACCAGCACAGAATTGGTGCTCCATAGAGCCAAGGTGGACAACATCGGCTCATTTAAACTAATCCAGCTCCCAGTCAAAAGATCCCCGTTCCACGAAGCCTCCCTCGACGACGTCAACGAATGCCTCCGTTCCCTATACAATGTCGTCACCGAACTCCAACTCCCTACGTTTTCTCTCTCCAGAACCACGATTGACAACATCCCCTGGCACCACATCCAGGCCTCAATCACCGCAATTTTCGCACAACTACCACTCCAAGTTTTCCTCTGTTCCCACGACGTCCAAATTCCGGCGGAGGACAGAAGGCAAGAGATACTCGTAGAAAATCACACCTCCGCCTACGCCGGCCACAAAGGAATAACCAAAACGTACAAGAGAATACGAGAAAAGTACTATTGGAGGACCCTGAAGGCGGACGTCACGACATTTGTCAACAATTGCCCCAGTTGCCAACTCCACAAACTTACGAGGGTAAAAACCCGCCTCCCAATGACATTGACGGACACGCCGGGCAAAGCGTTCGACAAGGTATCTATGGACGTCGTAGGCCCCCTCCCACCAACCCCAGAAGGGTACCAATACATCCTCACGATGCAGGACCTCCTCACTAAATATTCCCTAGCAGCTCCCCTCAAGGGCATGGGCGCCGTCGAAATCGCCGACGCCTTCGTAGAACACCTAATCTGCCGATTCGGAGCCCCGAAAGCGCTACTGACGGACCAAGGGAGGAATTTCACCAGCTCTCTGATGAAGGCGGTAGCGAAGAAATTCAAGATCGCCCGTGCCCAGACAACTGCTTACCATCCCCAGAGCAATGGGTCAATTGAGAGGTCCCACCACGTACTAACAGAGTACCTCAAACAGTACATCGCCAACAACGACTGGAATAACTGGCTCAACCTAGCCATGCTGAGCTACAATACCAGCGTTCACGAGGCAACGACGTTTACCCCCCACGAACTAGTTTTTGGCTCGCTGGCGCGTGTACCCACGGCCGACGCAACGCACCCCCAGCTCGACAACGAATCGTACGAGGAATACTACCAGCGACTGCAAACAAAAATCACGGACACAATCGGAAAAGCACGCGAAAACCTCATAGCGGCAAAGAACAGATCGAAGAGTCTGTACGACAGACGCACAAATCCCCAGACGGTCGCGGTGGGCGACAGAGTCTACCTCCTAAAGGAGCCCAGAAAAGGTAAATTCGACGCCCAATACACCGGGACGTACGAGGTTTCCGAGGTCCTGCCCAAAAACAACGTCAGGATCAAGACGAAAAGGGGCACTAGGGTGGTCCACGCCGATAAATTAAAGAAAGCAAAAATCCCCCCCTTAACACTGTTACCCCACATTTCCCCCCTATCCCCCCCCGTAAACCCCCCCACTCAATCGAGGCACCCAGCGACACATCGAATTTGCCTCATTCGAGAGCTCGCATCTGCCAAACAAACATGTGTCTACGAACCCAAACCAAACCCACCCCGGGAGAAAAGGCTGAGAAGTACAGGAGCCGATTCGACGAGTACCTATGTTACCAGGGAGTCATATTCTCCGACGCCGACGGGGTCGAAACATGCGAAGCATGCAGCATCCACCTCCATGGGCCCCTCGAGGCATTCACCATTCACTCAGTCCAGAAGTGGGCCACCATGCGAGTCGCCTGCTCCCGCTGCAGGAAAGATATGTGCCGCAAGCAATCCCTGCTGGACTGCAGGAACTGCTCCAGCCGGGTTCTCGCCGCCACGGCAAGGTTCGTCTTCCCGGGAAGCCGACATCTTGACGAGATCCAGCAGCAATCCCCACTCACGACGGTCCACTACGCTACCCCCCTCCCTCAATTACAGCCGTAAATATCCCCCCCCTCCAATATCCCCACCACGCACTCAGGTTACCTCACAACACACAAACACATCCTCGACATTACACAACAGAACGCCACGAAATCAACATGTGCCTAAAGAGGAAGCCAGCGACCACCCCGGAAGAGAAGGCCGACAGCTACAGGGCACGCTTCGAACCCTACCGTTGTTACCGAGGACACGTGTATGCGGACGCCAGCGGCCAGGAGGTGTGCAAGAACTGCAGGCCATACCTCAGCGGCCCCGTGGAAGTCTTCCACACCCACTCGATACAGCAACATCAGCTGATGAGAAACTCGTGCTCACGCTGCTTGGGAGCAATGTGCCACGAGCAGCCCCTAATGGACTGCTACGAGTGCTCCAGCCGGCTAGCCACCACCATGGCTAAATACGTGTTCCGAAACAGCAGCCACCGCGACGAGCTGTGCCGGTACATTTTGCCGCTGAGGGCCAACAACCCCGCTGTCTGAGCTCCGGGCAGCGCCGCCCCCCCCCCGGAGGGGGAGATGTCACGTCGTTCCGACGTTGGAATTGGACCTCCATTGTCGGCGGACTCCACCATCGTGTCCACACATTCACCAGCGCACCAACGTACCAGCGTCCCAAGCCCCCCCCCTTCGCCGCCCCGAAAAATGCGCGCCCCCAAGGGGTAAGGTGTTACGTCGTACCAACGTTTGCTTCAGCATTTGCGCGAACAAACAAATTCTCGGGATATATAATTCGCGCGAACGAATCGTGGCCGTTACGCCGATTTTAATTCTATTTTCGTCCCGGGTCAATCAAAGTGTACATTTATATATACATACATATTCATATCAAACCGCAACCATGAGACGCCGGTGCGAGCGAACCCTGGCATAGCAACAGCTATTACAGGTGTTTACCGAACATTCGCGAATAATAGTGACACGAAGAACAATAGTATAAATCGTATGATCGAGAACAATTAATGTCACGCTCCACCGAATTCTTATGGTCCGCGCTCCCATTATAAATATGGCAAGATTCGCGCTCTGCGACAGTTCTTCGCAACAGTTTCTTGAATTCGCTTCACTCTTCTAGTTCTAGTTCTTCGCAACAGTTTCTTGAAATCACTTCGCTCTTCTAATTCCTAGTCTTCTGACCTAATCGTACCGCACCTTGCCATATTCGTTTTGTTCATTTCAATTTCCTCTATCTCATTTCTTTTGTATTATAATTCTAGTTCGTAATTTAGTTTAGTGCGCGTTGTTATATCATAGTTAATTAATTTTAGTTTCGTTTATCGAATTTCGAATTGCGTTAATCCCTAAGTTTAGTTATAGTTATTCCCGTATATTTAGTTATTTCATTTATATCGTGTTCGCGTCGTTATCTCGCCATCGTGCAGTGCTCTAGTTTAATTTTCGTTTTCGTAGCTATCGCGTAATCTTGTATTCAGCCACTTCCTTTTAGTTATTACACGTTGATTTAATTTACTTATTTTCTTCTCTTTTATTTTTCTGTTCTCCCTTTGTGTTGTGCGATTACGTCAGTGTGGTTGTGTCCTTATAGTGTTTCGAATGCCGCGTCGCGCAGGTCGCAAGTACCAGCTCAAGAGATTGTTCGGAGGACTCTTCCGGGAGGGAAAAGGGACCACCTACGACCGGAATCTCGGGATCCGGAAACCCCCGC
The DNA here is from genome assembly GCA_963971365.1 of Lasioglossum villosulum. Lineage (NCBI taxonomy): Eukaryota > Metazoa > Arthropoda > Insecta > Hymenoptera > Halictidae > Lasioglossum > Lasioglossum villosulum. The sequence goes on along the minus strand of OZ020500.1, from coordinate 16,338,062 downwards.
GCATCCTCCGCGAAATCGAATTCACCGGAACAGTTCGAATCGTGAGTTCGAAGAGGATCGTCCGGGATAAACGACCTAAGGCCCGCCAACCCGCGAGTTCTCCACCGTGGAAGCTTGTCCCGATCACGTTCACGCCGAGCTACCCTCCGCCAGAAGGGATCGACACCGAGGATCCACGATACGAGCGGTACGCTCAAATCGCGGAAAACGGAACGTCCGAGGTTCGTCCCGCCGCGAATCCTCCCCCGTGGAGACTCGTGCCTCTCATTTACGTCCCGAACTTCCCTTCGCTGGAAGATATTAGTATCGACGACCCGCGTTACGAACGCTACGCCCTCCGCCGATCTCTCATCTTGAGGTGGTACTACTAGAACCCCATTTTCTACCGCCTATCTGCTCCCTCCCCCTGTCGTCCGACGACAGGGCAGCGAGACCCAAGTAAACCATCGCGACACGGACGAGAGAAAACACAAGTGTAAGTGAGTGCGCGCGATACGACGTAGGTGCCGATCTAACTACTGACAACTGTCAGATCTCTTAAATCGGTGTTCCCCCTCGTACGTCTGAGCCCACCAGGGCCCGGTACAATCGGAGGAACACGGATTCTCGCGCACGGATCTCCCCGAGTTACACATTAAACGTCAAATTGTCAGACCTCTTAAATCGGTGTTCCGCCTCGTACGTCTGAGCCCACCAGGGCCCGGTACAATCGGAGGAACACGGATTCTCGCGCACGGACCTCCCCGAGTTGCATACCAAACGTCAAAAACTGTCAGATCTCTTAAATCGGTGTTCCCCCTCGTACGTCTGAGCCCACCAGGGCCCGGTACAATCGGAGGAACACGGATTATCGCGTCATAATCCGTCCTCCCAAGAATTCGATTCGCACGCCGTGCCACGATCACTGTGACGTCAGGGACCGCCCGGAACCTTCGCGATTGTATAAGAGTACCGTTACGCGTCGTAAATCGCGGTTCCCATTCTAGCAGCAACGCGACTTCGCTAATTCCCCGTTCCCGTTTATTATCTCCCTCGGACAACCGAAAATTCGGGCCTGGTCAGACGTGGACGTACGCGCCACGTGGACCGAAGATCGTCAAAGTCCGTAAACACGTTACGACCCCCATCCGGGACGTAACACCATGAATCTCCATGCATCTCCATGAATCTCCATGAATCTCTATGAACCTCCTCCATGAATCTCCATGAATCTCCATGAATATCCATGAATCTCCATGAATCTCCATGAATATCCATGAATCTCCATGAATCTCCATGAATATCCATGAATCTCCATGAATCTCCATGAATCTCCATGTATCTCCATGAATCTACATGAATCTCCATGAATCTCCATGAATCTCCTCCATGAATCTCCATAAATCACCATGAATCTCCTTCATCAATCTCCACGAATCTCCATGAATCTCCATGAATCTCCATCAATCTCCATGAATCTCCATGAATCTCCATGAATCTCCATGAATCTCCATGATATCCGGTATGAATCTTCATGAATCTCCATGAATCTCCATGAATCTCCATGCATCTCCATGAATCTCCATGAACCTCCTCCATGAATCTCCATGAATCTCCATGAATATCCATGAACCTCCTCCATGAATCTCCATGAATCTCCATGAATCTCCTTCATCAATCTCCACGAATCTCCATGAATCTACATGAATCTCCATGAATCTCCATGAATCTCCATGAATATCCATGAATCTCCATGAATCTCCATGTATCTCCATGTATCTCCATGAATCTCCATGAATATCCATGGATCTTCATGAATCTCCTCCATGAATCTTCATGAATCTCCATGAATCTCCATGCATCTCCATGAATCTCCATGAATCTCCATGAACCTCCTCCATGAATCTCCATGAATCTCCATGAATATCCTCCATGAATCTCCATGAATCTCCATGAATCTCCATGTATCTCCATGAATCTACATGAATCTCCATGAATCTCCATGAATCTCCTCCATGAATCTCCATGAATCTCCACGAATCTCCATGAATCTCCATGAATCTCCATGAATCTCCATGAATATCCATGAATATCCATGAATCTCCATGTATCTCCATGAATCTCCATGAATATCCATGAATCTTCATGAATCTCCTCCATGAATCTTCATTAATCTCCATGAATCTCCATGCCTCTCCATGAATCTCCATGCATCTCCATGAACCTCCTCCATGAATATCCATGAACCTCCTCCATGAACTCCATGAATCTCCATGAATCTCCATGAATCTCCTTCATCAATCTCCACGAATCTCCATGAATCTACATGAATCTCCATGAATCTCCATGAATCTCCATGAATCTCCATGAATATCCATGAATATCCATGAATCTCCATGTATCTCCATGTATCTCCATGAATCTCCATGAATATCCATGAATCTCCTCCATGAATCTTCATGAATCTCCATGAATCTCCTTGCATCTCCATGAATCTCCATGAATCTCCATGAACCTCCTCCATGAATCTCCATGAATCTCCATGAATATCCTCCATGAATCTCCATGAATCTCCATGAATCTCCATGAATCTCCATGAATATCCATGAATATCCATGAATCTCCATGAATCTCCATGAATCTCCATGAATCTCCATGAATATCCATGAATATCCATGAATCTCCATGTATCTCCATGAATCTCCACGAATCTCCATGAATCTACATGAATCTCCATGAATCTCCATGAATCTCCATGAATCTCCATGAATATCCATGAATATCCATGAATCTCCATGTATCTCCATGTATCTCCATGAATCTCCATGAATCTCCATGCATCTCCATGAATCTCCATTAATCTCCATGAACCTCCTCCATGAATCTCCATGAATCACCATGAATCTCCTTCATCAATCTCCACGAATCTCCATGAATCTCCATGAATCTCCATGAATCTCCATGAATATCCATGAATATCCATGAATCTCCATGTATCTCCATGAATCTCCATGAATATCCATGAATAATCATGAATCTCCTCCATGAATCTTCATGAATCTTCATGAATCTCCATGCCTCTCCATGAATCTCAATGAATCTCCATGAACCTCCTCCATGAATCTCCATGAATCTCCATGAATATCCATGAACCTCCTCCATGAATCTCCATGAATCTCCATGAATCTCCATGAATCTCCATGAATCTCCATGAATCTCCATGAATCTCCTTCATCAATCTCCACGAATCTCCATGAATCTACATGAATCTCCATGAATCTCCATGAATCTCCATGAATCTCCATGAATATCCATGAATATCCATGAATCTCCATGTATCTCCATGTATCTCCATGAATCTCCATGAATATCCATGAATCTTCATGAATCTCCTCCATGAATCTTCATGAATCTCCATGAATCTCCATGCATCTCCATGAATCTCCATGAATCTCCATGAACCTCCTCCATGAATCTCCATGAATCTCCATGAATATCCTCCATGAATCTCCATGAATCTCCATGAATCTCCATGAATCTCCATGAATATCCATGAATATCCATGAATCTCCATGAATCTCCATGAATCTCCATGAATCTCCATGAATATCCATGAATATCCATGAATCTCCATGAATCTCCATGAATATCCATGAATATCCATGAATCTCCATGTATCTCCATGAATCTCCACGAATCTCCATGAATCTACATGAATCTCCATGAATCTCCATGAATCTCCATGAATCTCCATGAATATCCATGAATATCCATGAATCTCCATGTATCTCCATGTATCTCCATGAATCTCCATGAATCTCCATGCATCTCCATGAATCTCCATTAATCTCCATGAACCTCCTCCATGAATCTCCATGAATCACCATGAATCTCCTTCATCAATCTCCACGAATCTCCATGAATCTCCATGAATCTCCATGAATCTCCATGAATATCCATGAATATCCATGAATCTCCATGTATCTCCATGAATCTCCATGAATATCCATGAATAATCATGAATCTCCTCCATGAATCTTCATGAATCTTCATGAATCTCCATGCCTCTCCATGAATCTCAATGAATCTCCATGAACCTCCTCCATGAATCTCCATGAATCTCCATGAATATCCATGAACCTCCTCCATGAATCTCCATGAATCTCCATGAATCTCCATGAATCTCCATGAATCTCCATGAATCTCCATGAATCTCCTTCATCAATCTCCACGAATCTCCATGAATCTACATGAATCTCCATGAATCTCCATGAATCTCCATGAATCTCCATGAATATCCATGAATATCCATGAATCTCCATGTATCTCCATGTATCTCCATGAATCTCCATGAATATCCATGAATCTTCATGAATCTCCTCCATGAATCTTCATGAATCTCCATGAATCTCCATGCATCTCCATGAATCTCCATGAATCTCCATGAACCTCCTCCATGAATCTCCATGAATCTCCATGAATATCCTCCATGAATCTCCATGAATCTCCATGAATCTCCATGAATCTCCATGAATATCCATGAATATCCATGAATCTCCATGAATCTCCATGAATCTCCATGAATCTCCATGAATATCCATGAATATCCATGAATCTCCATGAATCACCATGAATCTCCTTCATCAATCTCCACGAATCTCCATGAATCTCCATGAATCTCCATGAATCTTCATGAATCTCCTCCATGAATCTTCATGAATCTCCATGAATCTCCATGCATCTCCATGAATCTCCATGAATCTCCATGAATCTCCTTCATCAATCTCCACGAATCTCCATGAATCTACATGAATCTCCATGAATCTCCATGCATCTCCATGAATCTCCATGAATCTCCATGAACCTCCTCCATGAATCTCCATGAATCTCCATGAATATCCATGAATCTCCATGAATCTCCATGAATCTCCTCCATGAATCTCCATGAATCACCATGAATCTCCATGAACCTCCTCCATGAATCTCCATGAATCTCCATGAATATCCATGAATCTTCATGAATCTCCTCCATGAATCTTAATGAATCTCCATGAATCTCCATGCATCTCCATAAATCTCCATGAATCTCCATGAACCTCCTCCATGAATCTCCATGAATCTCCATGAATATCCTCCATGAATCTCCATGAATCTCCATGAATCTCCATGTATCTCCATGAATCTCCATGAATCTCAATGAATATCCTCCATGAATCTCCATGAATCTCCATGAATCTCCATGAATCTCCTTCATCAATCTCCACGAATCTCCATGAATCTACATGAATCTCCATGAATCTCCATGAATCTCCATGAATCTCCATGAATATCCATGAATATCCATGAATCTCCATGTATCTCCATGTATCTCCATGAATCTCCATGAATCTCCATGAATCTCCATGTATCTCCATGAATCTACATGAATCTCCATGAATCTCCATGAATCTCCTCCATGAATCTCCATAAATCACCATGAATCTCCTTCATCAATCTCCACGAATCTCCATGAATCTCCATGAATCTCCATGAATCTCCATGAATCTCCATGAATCTCCATGAATCTCCATGAATCTCCATGATATCCGGTATGAATCTTCATGTATCTCCATGAATCTCCATGAATCTCCATGCATCTCCATGAATCTCCATGAATCTCCATGAACCTCCTCCATGAATCTCCATGAATCTCCATGAACATCCATGAACCTCCTCCATGAATCTCCATGAATCTCCATGAATCTCCATGAATCTCCTTCATCAATCTCCACGAATCTCCATGAATCTACATGAATCTCCATGAATCTCCATGCATCTCCATGAATCTCCATGAATCTCCATGAACCTCCTCCATGAATCTCCATGAATCTCCATGAATATCCATGAATCTCCATGAATCTCCATGAATATCCATGAATCTCCATGAATCTCCATGAATCTCCATGTATCTCCATGAATCTACATGAATCTCCATGAATCTCCATGAATATCCATGAATCTTCATGAATCTCCTCCATGAATCTTCATGAATCTCCATGAATCTCCATGAATCTCCATGAATATCCATGAATCTTCATGAATCTCCTCCATGAATCTTAATGAATCTCCATGAATCTCCATGCATCTCCATAAATCTCCATGAATCTCCATGAACCTCCTCCATGAATCTCCATGAATCTCCATGAATATCCTCCATGAATCTCCATGAATCTCCATGAATCTCCATGTATCTCCATGAATCTCCATGAATCTCAATGAATATCCTCCATGAATCTCCATGAATCTCCATGAATCTCCATGAATCTCCTTCATCAATCTCCACGAATCTCCATGAATCTACATGAATCTCCATGAATCTCCATGAATCTCCATGAATCTCCATGAATATCCATGAATATCCATGAATCTCCATGTATGTCCATGTATCTCCATGAATCTCCATGAATCTCCATGAATCTCCATGTATCTCCATGAATCTACATGAATCTCCATGAATCTCCATGAATCTCCTCCATGAATCTCCATAAATCACCATGAATCTCCTTCATCAATCTCCACGAATCTCCATGAATCTCCATGAATCTCCATGAATCTCCATGAATCTCCATGAATCTCCATGAATCTCCATGAATCTCCATGATATCCGGTATGAATCTTCATGTATCTCCATGAATCTCCATGAATCTCCATGCATCTCCATGAATCTCCATGAATCTCCATGAACCTCCTCCATGAATCTCCATGAATCTCCATGAACATCCATGAACCTCCTCCATGAATCTCCATGAATCTCCATGAATCTCCATGAATCTCCTTCATCAATCTCCACGAATCTCCATGAATCTACATGAATCTCCATGAATCTCCATGCATCTCCATGAATCTCCATGAATCTCTATGAACCTCCTCCATGAATCTCCATGAATCTCCATGAATATCCATGAATCTCCATGAATCTCCATGAATATCCATGAATCTCCATGAATCTCCATGAATCTCCATGTATCTCCATGAATCTACATGAATCTCCATGAATCTCCATGAATCTCCTCCATGAATCTCCATAAATCACCATGAATCTCCTTCATCAATCTCCACGAATCTCCATGAATCTCCATGAATCTCCATGAATCTCCATGAATCTCCATGAATCTCCATGAATCTCCATGAATCTCCATGATATCCGGTATGAATCTTCATGAATCTCCATGAATCTCCATGAATCTCCATGCATCTCCATGAATCTCCATGAACCTCCTCCATGAATCTCCATGAATCTCCATGAATATCCATGAACCTCCTCCATGAATCTCCATGAATCTCCATGAATCTCCTTCATCAATCTCCACGAATCTCCATGAATCTACATGAATCTCCATGAATCTCCATGAATCTCCATGAATATCCATGAATCTCCATGAATCTCCATGTATCTCCATGTATCTCCATGAATCTCCATGAATATCCATGGATCTTCATGAATCTCCTCCATGAATCTTCATGAATCTCCATGAATCTCCATGCATCTCCATGAATCTCCATGAATCTCCATGAACCTCCTCCATGAATCTCCATGAATCTCCATGAATATCCTCCATGAATCTCCATGAATCTCCATGAATCTCCATGTATCTCCATGAATCTACATGAATCTCCATGAATCTCCATGAATCTCCTCCATGAATCTCCATGAATCTCCACGAATCTCCATGAATCTCCATGAATCTCCATGAATCTCCATGAATATCCATGAATATCCATGAATCTCCATGTATTTCCATGAATCTCCATGAATATCCATGAATCTTCATGAATCTCCTCCATGAATCTTCATTAATCTCCATGAATCTCCATGCCTCTCCATGAATCTCCATGCATCTCCATGAACCTCCTCCATGAATATCCATGAACCTCCTCCATGAACTCCATGAATCTCCATGAATCTCCATGAATCTCCTTCATCAATCTCCACGAATCTCCATGAATCTACATGAATCTCCATGAATCTCCATGAATCTCCATGAATCTCCATGAATATCCATGAATATCCATGAATCTCCATGTATCTCCATGTATCTCCATGAATCTCCATGAATATCCATGAATCTCCTCCATGAATCTTCATGAATCTCCATGAATCTCCATGCATCTCCATGAATCTCCATGAATCTCCATGAACCTCCTCCATGAATCTCCATGAATCTCCATGAATATCCTCCATGAATCTCCATGAATCTCCATGAATCTCCATGAATCTCCATGAATATCCATGAATATCCATGAATCTCCATGAATCTCCATGAATCTCCATGAATCTCCATGAATATCCATGAATATCCATGAATCTCCATGTATCTCCATGAATCTCCACGAATCTCCATGAATCTACATGAATCTCCATGAATCTCCATGAATCTCCATGAATCTCCATGAATATCCATGAATATCCATGAATCTCCATGTATCTCCATGTATCTCCATGAATCTCCATGAATCTCCATGCATCTCCATGAATCTCCATTAATCTCCATGAACCTCCTCCATGAATCTCCATGAATCACCATGAATCTCCTTCATCAATCTCCACGAATCTCCATGAATCTCCATGAATCTCCATGAATCTCCATGAATATCCATGAATATCCATGAATCTCCATGTATCTCCATGAATCTCCATGAATATCCATGAATAATCATGAATCTCCTCCATGAATCTTCATGAATCTTCATGAATCTCCATGCCTCTCCATGAATCTCAATGAATCTCCATGAACCTCCTCCATGAATCTCCATGAATCTCCATGAATATCCATGAACCTCCTCCATGAATCTCCATGAATCTCCATGAATCTCCATGAATCTCCATGAATCTCCATGAATCTCCATGAATCTCCTTCATCAATCTCCACGAATCTCCATGAATCTACATGAATCTCCATGAATCTCCATGAATCTCCATGAATCTCCATGAATATCCATGAATATCCATGAATCTCCATGTATCTCCATGTATCTCCATGAATCTCCATGAATATCCATGAATCTTCATGAATCTCCTCCATGAATCTTCATGAATCTCCATGAATCTCCATGCATCTCCATGAATCTCCATGAATCTCCATGAACCTCCTCCATGAATCTCCATGAATCTCCATGAATATCCTCCATGAATCTCCATGAATCTCCATGAATCTCCATGAATCTCCATGAATATCCATGAATATCCATGAATCTCCATGAATCTCCATGAATCTCCATGAATCTCCATGAATATCCATGAATATCCATGAATCTCCATGAATCACCATGAATCTCCTTCATCAATCTCCACGAATCTCCATGAATCTCCATGAATCTCCATGAATCTTCATGAATCTCCTCCATGAATCTTCATGAATCTCCATGAATCTCCATGCATCTCCATGAATCTCCATGAATCTCCATGAACCTCCTCCATGAATCTCCATGAATCTCCATGAATATCCTCCATGAATCTCCATGAATCTCCATGAATCTCCATGTATCTCCATGAATCTACATGAATCTCCATGAATCGCCATGAATCTCCTCCATGAATCTCCATGAATCACCATGAATCTCCATGAACCTCCTCCATGAATCTCCATGAATCTCTATGAATATCCATGAACCTCCTCCATGAATCTCCATGAATCTCCATGAATCTCCATGTATCTCCATGAATCTCCATGAATATCCATGAATCTTCATGAATCTCCTCCATGAATCTTCATGAATCTCCATGAATCTCCATGCATCTCCATGAATCTCCATGAATCTCCATGAACCTCCTCCATGAATCTCCATGAATCTCCATGAATATCCTCCATGAATCTCCATGAATCTCCATGAATCTCCATGTATCTCCATGAATCTACATGAATCTCCATGAATCTCCATGAATCTCCTCCATGAAACTCCATGAATCACCATGAATCTCCTTCATCAATCTCCACGAAACTCCATGAATCTCCATGTATCTCCATGAATCTCCATGAATATCCATGAATCTTCATGAATCTCCTCCATGAATCTTCATGAATCTCCATGAATCTCCATGCATCTCCATGAATCTCCATGAATCTCCATGAACCTCCTCCATGAATCTCCATGAATCTCCATGAATATCCTCCATGAATCTCCATGAATCTCCATGAATCTCCATGTATCTCCATGAATCTCCATGAATCTCCATGAATATCCTCCATGAATCTCCATGAATCTCCATGAATCTCCATGAATCTCCTCCATGAATCTCCATGAATATCCATGAATATCCATGAATCTCCATGAATCTCCATGAATCTCCATGAATCTCCATGAATATCCATGAATATCCATGAATCTCCATGTATCTCCATGAAACTCCATGAATATCCATGAATCTCCTCCATGAATCTTCATGAATCTCCATGAATCTCCATGCATCTCCATGAATCTCCATGAATCTCCATGAACCTCCTCCATGAATCTCCATGAATCTCCATGAATATCCTCCATGAATCTCCATGAATCTCCATGAATATCCATGAATCTCCATGAATCTCCATGAATATCCATGAACCTCCTCCATGAATCTCCATGAATCTCCATGAATCTCCATGAATCTCCTTCATCAATCTCCACGAATCTCCATGAATCTACATGAATCTCCATGAATCTCCATGAATCTCCATGAATCTCCATGAATATCCATGAATATCCATGAATCTCCATGTATCTCCATGTATCTCCATGAATCTCCATGAACCTCCTCCATGAATCTCCATGAATCTCCTCCATGAATCTTCATGAATCTCCATGAATCTCCATGCATCTCCATGAATCTCCATGAATCTCCATGAATCTCCATGAACCTCCTCCATGAATCTCCATGAATCTCCATGAATATCCTCCATGAATCTCCATGAATCTCCATGAATCTCCATGTATCTCCATGAATCTCCATGAATCTCCATGAATATCCTCCATGAATCTCCATTAATCTCCATCAATCTCCACGAATCTCCATGAATCTACATGAATCTCCATGAATCTCCATGAATCTCCATGAATCTCCATGAATATCCATGAATATCCATGAATCTCCATGTATCTCCATGTGTCTCCATGAATCTCCATGAATCTCCATGAATCTCCATGTATCTCCATGAATCTACATGAATCTCCATGAATCTCCATGAATCTCCTCCATGAATCTCCATAAATCACCATGAATCTCCATGATAACCTGTATGAATCTTCGTGAATCTCCATGAATCTCCATGCATCTCCATGAATCTCCATGAATCTCCATGAACCTCCTCCATGAATCTCCATGAATCTCCATGAATATCCATGAATCTCCATGAATCTCCATGAATATCCATGAATCTCCATGAATCTCCATGAATCTCCATGTATCTCCATGAATCTACATGAATCTCCATGAATCTCCATGAATCTCCTCCATGAATCTCCATAAATCACCATGAATCTACTTCATCAATCTCCACGAATCTCCATGAATCTCCATGAATCTCCATGAATCTCCATGAATCTCCATGAATCTCCATTATATCCGGTATGAATCTTCATGAATCTCCATGAATCTCCATGATATCCGGTATGAATCTTCATGAATCTCCATGAATCTCCATGAATCTCCATGCATCTCCATGAATCTCCATGAATCTCCATGAACCTGCTCCATGAATCTCCATGAATCTCCATGAATATCCATGAACCTCCTCCATGAATCTCCATGAATCTCCTTCATCAATCTCCACGAATCTCCATGAATCTACATGAATCTCCATGAATCTCCATGCATCTCCATGAATCTCCATGAATGTCCATGAACCTCCTCCATGAATCTCCATGAATCTCCATGAATATCCTCCATGAATCTCCATGAATCTCCATGAATCTCCATGTATCTCCATGAATCTACATGAATCTCCATGAATCTCCATGAATCTCCTCCATTAATCTCCATGAATCACCATGAATCTCCTTCATCAATCTCCACGAATCTCCATGAATCTCCATGAATCTCCATGAATCTCCATGAATATCCATGAATATCCATGAATCTCCATGTATCTCCATGAATCTCCATGAATATCCATGAATCTTCATGAATCTCCTCCATGAATCTTCATGAATCTCCATGAATCTCCATGCCTCTCCATGAATCTCCATGAATCTCCATGAACCTCCTCCATGAATCTCCATGAATCTCCATGAATCTCCATGAATCTCCTTCATCAATCTCCACGAATCTCCATGAATCTACATGAATCTCCATGAATCTCCATGAATCTCCATGAATCTCCATGAATATCCATGAATCTCCATGAATCTCCATGAATCTCCACGAATCTCCATGATATCCGGTATGAATCTTCATGAATCTCCATGAATCTCCATGCATCTCCATGAATCTCCATGAATCTCCATGAATCTCCATGAACCTCCTCCATGAATCTCCATGAATCTCCTCCATGAATCTTCATGAATCTCCATGAATCTCCATGCATCTCCATGAATCTCCATGAATCTCCATGAACCTCCTCCATGAATCTCCATGAATCTCCATGAATATCCTCCATGAATCTCCATGAATCTCCATGAATCTCCATGTATCTAAATGAATCACCATGAATCTCCATGAATATCCTCCATGAATCTCCATTAATCTCCATGAATCTCCATGAATCTCCTTCATCAATCTCCACGAATCTCCATGAATCTACATGAATCTCCATGAATCTCCATGAATCTCCATGAATCTCCATGAATATCCATGAATATCCATGAATCTCCATGTATCTCCATGTATCTCCATGAATCTCCATGAATCTCCATGAATCTCCATGTATCTCCATGAATCTACATGAATCTCCATGAATCTCCATGAATCTCCTCCATGAATCTCCATAAATCACCATGAATCTCCATGATAACCTGTATGAATCTTCGTGAATCTCCATGAATCTCCATGCATCTCCATGAATCTCCATGAATCTCCATGAACCTCCTCCATGAATCTCCATGAATCTCCATGAATATCCATGAATCTCCATGAATCTCCATGAATATCCATGAATCTCCATGAATCTCCATGAATCTCCATGTATCTCCATGAATCTACATGAATCTCCATGAATCTCCATGAATCTCCTCCATGAATCTCCATAAATCACCATGAATCTCCTTCATCAATCTCCACGAATCTCCATGAATCTCCATGAATCTCCATGAATCTCCATGAATCTCCATGAATCTCCATGAATCTCCATGAATCTCCATTATATCCGGTATGAATCTTCATGAATCTCCATGAATCTCCATGAATCTCCATGAACCTCCTCCATGAATCTCCATGAATCTCCATGAATCTCCATGAATCTCCATGAATATCCATGAATATCCATGAATCTCCATGTATCTCCATGTATCTCCATGAATCTCCATGAATATCCATGAATCTTCATGAATCTCCTCCATGAATCTTCATGAATCTCCATGAATCTCCATGCATCTCCATGAATCTCCATGAATCTCCATGAACCTCCTCCATGAATCTCCATGAATCTCCATGAATATCCTCCATGAATCTCCATGAATCTCCATGAATCTCCATGAATCTCCATGAATATCCATGAATATCCATGAATCTCCATGAATCTCCATGAATCTCCATGAATCTCCATGAATATCCATGAATATCCATGAATCTCCATGTATCTCCATGAATCTCCATGAATATCCATGAATCTTCATGAATCTCCTCCATGAATCTTCATGAATCTCCATGAATCTCCATGAATCTCCATGAATCTCCATGAATATCCATGAACCTCCTCCATGAATCTCCATGAATCTCCATGAATCTCCATGAATCTCCATGAATATCCATGAATATCCATGAATCTCCATGTATCTCCATGAATCTCCATGAATATCCATGAATCTTCATGAATCTCCTCCATGAATCTTCATGAATCTCCATGAATCTCCATGCATCTCCATGAATCTCCATGAATCTCCATGAACCTCCTCCATGAATCTCCATGAATCTCCATGAATATCCTCCATGAATCTCCATGAATCTCCATGAATATCCATGAACCTCCTCCATGAATCTCCATGAATCTCCTTCATCAATCTCCACGAATCTCCATGAATCTACATGAATCTTCATGAATCTCCATGAATCTCCATGAATCTCCATGAATATCCATGAATATCCATGAATCTCCATGAATCTCCATGAATATCCATGAATATCCATGAATCTCCATGAATCTCCATGTATCTCCATGAATCTACATGAATCTCCATGAATCTCCATGAATCTCCACGAATCTCCATGATATCCGGTATGAATCTTCATGAATCTCCATGAATCTCCATGCATCTCCATGAATCTCCATGAATCTCCATGAATCTCCATGAATCTCCATAAATCTCCATGCATCTCCATGAATCTCCATGAATCTCCATGAACCTCCTCCATGAATCTCCATGAATCTCCATGAATATCCTCCATGAATCTCCATGAATCTCCATGAATCTCCATGTATCTCCATGAATCTACATGAATCTCCATGAATCTGCATGAATCTCCTCCATGAATCTCCATGAATCTCCACGAATCTCCATGAATCTCCATGAATCTCCATGAATCTCCATGAATATCCATGAATATCCATGAATCTCCATGTATCTCCATGAATCTCCATGAATATCCATGAATCTTCATGAATCTCCTCCATGAATCTTCATGAATCTCCATGAATCTCCATGCCTCTCCATGAATCTCCATGCATCTCCATGAACCTCCTCCATGAATATCCATGAACCTCCTCCATGAATCTCCATGAATCTCCATGAATCTCCATGAATCTCCTTCATCAATCTCCACGAATCTCCATGAATCTACATGAATCTCCATGAATCTCCATGAATCTCCATGAATCTCCATGAATATCCATGAATATCCATGAATCTCCATGTATCTCCATGTATCTCCATGAATCTCCATGAATATCCATGAATCTCCATGAATCTCCATGAATATCCATGAATCTCCATGAATCTCCATGAATCTCCATGTATCTCCATGAATCTACATGAATCTCCATGAATCTCCATGAATCTCCTCCATGAATCTCCATAAATCACCATGAATCTCCTTCATCAATCTCCACGAATCTCCATGAATCTCCATGAATCTCCATGAATCTCCATGAATCTCCATGAATCTCCATGAATCTCCATGAATCTCCATGAATCTCCATTATATCCGGTATGAATCTTCATGAATCTCCATGAATCTCCATGATATCCGGTATGAATCTTCATGAATCTCCATGAATCTCCATGAATGTCCATGAACCTCCTCCATGAATCTCCATGAATCTCCATGAATATCCTCCATGAATCTCCATGAATCTCCATGAATCTCCATGTATCTCCATGAATCTACATGAATCTCCATGAATCTCCATGAATCTCCTCCATTAATCTCCATGAATCACCATGAATCTCCTTCATCAATCTCCACGAATCTCCATGAATCTCCATGAATCTCCATGAATCTCCATGAATATCCATGAATATCCATGAATCTCCATGTATCTCCATGAATCTCCATGAATATCCATGAATCTTCATGAATCTCCTCCATGAATCTTCATGAATCTCCATGAATCTCCATGCCTCTCCATGAATCTCCATGAATCTCCATGAACCTCCTCCATGAATCTCCATGAATCTCCATGAATCTCCATGAATCTCCTTCATCAATCTCCACGAATCTCCATGAATCTACATGAATCTCCATGAATCTCCATGAATCTCCATGAATCTCCATGAATATCCATGAATCTCCATGAATCTCCATGAATCTCCATGAATCTCCATGAATATCCATGAATATCCATGAATCTCCATGTATCTCCATGTATCTCCATGAATCTCCATGAATCTCCATGAATCTCCATGTATCTCCATGAATCTACATGAATCTCCATGAATCTCCATGAATCTCCTCCATGAATCTCCATAAATCACCATGAATCTCCATGATAACCTGTATGAATCTTCGTGAATCTCCATGAATCTCCATGCATCTCCATGAATCTCCATGAATCTCCATGAACCTCCTCCATGAATCTCCATGAATCTCCATGAATATCCATGAATCTCCATGAATCTCCATGAATATCCATGAATCTCCATGAATCTCCATGAATCTCCATGTATCTCCATGAATCTACATGAATCTCCATGAATCTCCATGAATCTCCTCCATGAATCTCCATAAATCACCATGAATCTCCTTCATCAATCTCCACGAATCTCCATGAATCTCCATGAATCTCCATGAATCTCCATGAATCTCCATGAATCTCCATGAATCTCCATGAATCTCCATTATATCCGGTATGAATCTTCATGAATCTCCATGAATCTCCATGATATCCGGTATGAATCTTCATGAATCTCCATGAATCTCCATGAATCTCCATGCATCTCCATGAATCTCCATGAATCTCCATGAACCTCCTCCATGAATCTCCATGAATCTCCATGAATCTCCATGAATCTCCTTCATCAATCTCCACGAATCTCCATGAATCTACATGAATCTCCATGAATCTCCATGAATCTCCATGAATCTCCATGAATATCCATGAATATCCATGAATCTCCATGTATCTCCATGTATCTCCATGAATCTCCATGAATATCCATGAATCTTCATGAATCTCCTCCATGAATCTTCATGAATCTCCATGAATCTCCATGCATCTCCATGAATCTCCATGAATCTCCATGAACCTCCTCCATGAATCTCCATGAATCTCCATGAATATCCTCCATGAATCTCCATGAATATCCATGAATCTTCATGAATCTCCTCCATGAATCTTCATGAATCTCCATGAATCTCCATGCATCTCCATGAATCTCCATGAATCTCCATGAACCTCCTCCATGAATCTCCATGAATCTCCATGAATCTCCATGAATCTACATGAATCTCCATGAATCTCCATGAATCTCCATGAATCTCCATGAATATCCATGAATCTCCATGAATCTCCATGTATCTCCATGTATCTCCATGAATCTCCATGAATATCCATGAATCTTCATGAATCTCCTCCATGAATCTTCATGAATCTCCATGAATCTCCATGCATCTCCATGAATCTCCATGAATCTCCATGAACCTCCTCCATGAATCTCCATGAATCTCCATGAATATCCTCCATGAATCTCCATGAATCTCCATGAACCTCCATGTATCTCCATGAATCTACATGAATCTCCATGAATCTGCATGAATCTCCTCCATGAATCTCCATGAATCTCCACGAATCTCCATGAATCTCCATGAATCTCCATGAATCTCCATGAATATCCATGAATATCCATGAATCTCCATGTATCTCCATGAATCTCCATGAATATCCATGAATCTTCATGAATCTCCTCCATGAATCTTCATGAATCTCCATGAATCTCCATGCCTCTCCATGAATCTCCATGCATCTCCATGAACCTCCTCCATGAATATCCATGAACCTCCTCCATGAATCTCCATGAATCTCCATGAATCTCCATGAATCTCCTTCATCAATCTCCACGAATCTCCATGAATCTACATGAATCTCCATGAATCTCCATGAATCTCCATGAATCTCCATGAATATCCATGAATATCCATGAATCTCCATGAATCTCCATGTATCTCCATGTATCTCCATGAATCTCCATGAATATCCATGAATCTCCTCCATGAATCTTCATGAATCTCCATGAATCTCCATGCATCTCCATGAATCTCCATGAATCTCCATGAACCTCCTCCATGAATCTCCATGAATCTCCATGAATATCCATGAATCTCCATGAATCTCCATGAATATCCATGAATCTCCATGAATCTCCATGAATCTCCATGTATCTCCATGAATCTACATGAATCTCCATGAATCTCCATGAATCTCCTCCATGAATCTCCATAAATCACCATGAATCTCCTTCATCAATCTCCACGAATCTCCATGAATCTCCATGAATCTCCATGAATCTCCATGAATCTCCATGAATCTCCATGAATCTCCATGAATCTCCATTATATCCGGTATGAATCTTCATGAATCTCCATGAATCTCCATGATATCCGGTATGAATCTTCATGAATCTCCATGAATCTCCATGAATGTCCATGAACCTCCTCCATGAATCTCCATGAATCTCCATGAATATCCTCCATGAATCTCCATGAATCTCCATGAATCTCCATGTATCTCCATGAATCTACATGAATCTCCATGAATCTCCATGAATCTCCTCCATTAATCTCCATGAATCACCATGAATCTCCTTCATCAATCTCCACGAATCTCCATGAATCTCCATGAATCTCCATGAATCTCCATGAATATCCATGAATATCCATGAATCTCCATGTATCTCCATGAATCTCCATGAATATCCATGAATCTTCATGAATCTCCTCCATGAATCTTCATGAATCTCCATGAATCTCCATGCCTCTCCATGAATCTCCATGAATCTCCATGAACCTCCTCCATGAATCTCCATGAATCTCCATGAATCTCCATGAATCTCCTTCATCAATCTCCACGAATCTCCATGAATCTACATGAATCTCCATGAATCTCCATGAATCTCCATGAATCTCCATGAATATCCATGAATCTCCATGAATCTCCATGAATCTCCATGAATCTCCATGAATATCCATGAATATCCATGAATCTCCATGTATCTCCATGTATCTCCATGAATCTCCATGAATCTCCATGAATCTCCATGTATCTCCATGAATCTACATGAATCTCCATGAATCTCCATGAATCTCCTCCATGAATCTCCATAAATCACCATGAATCTCCATGATAACCTGTATGAATCTTCGTGAATCTCCATGAATCTCCATGCATCTCCATGAATCTCCATGAATCTCCATGAACCTCCTCCATGAATCTCCATGAATCTCCATGAATATCCATGAATCTCCATGAATCTCCATGAATATCCATGAATCTCCATGAATCTCCATGAATCTCCATGTATCTCCATGAATCTACATGAATCTCCATGAATCTCCATGAATCTCCTCCATGAATCTCCATAAATCACCATGAATCTCCTTCATCAATCTCCACGAATCTCCATGAATCTCCATGAATCTCCATGAATCTCCATGAATCTCCATGAATCTCCATGAATCTCCATTATATCCGGTATGAATCTTCATGAATCTCCATGAATCTCCATGATATCCGGTATGAATCTTCATGAATCTCCATGAATCTCCATGAATCTCCATGCATCTCCATGAATCTCCATGAATCTCCATGAACCTCCTCCATGAATCTCCATGAATCTCCATGAATCTCCATGAATCTCCTTCATCAATCTCCACGAATCTCCATGAATCTACATGAATCTCCATGAATCTCCATGAATCTCCATGAATCTCCATGAATATCCATGAATATCCATGAATCTCCATGTATCTCCATGTATCTCCATGAATCTCCATGAATATCCATGAATCTTCATGAATCTCCTCCATGAATCTTCATGAATCTCCATGAATCTCCATGCATCTCCATGAATCTCCATGAATCTCCATGAACCTCCTCCATGAATCTCCATGAATCTCCATGAATATCCTCCATGAATCTCCATGAATCTCCATGAATCTCCATGAATCTCCATGAATATCCATGAATATCCATGAATCTCCATGAATCTCCATGAATCTCCATGAATCTCCATGAATATCCATGAATATCCATGAATCTCCATGTATCTCCATGAATCTCCATGAATATCCATGAATCTTCATGAATCTCCTCCATGAATCTTCATGAATCTCCATGAATCTCCATGAATCTCCATGAATCTCCATGAATATCCATGAACCTCCTCCATGAATCTCCATGAATCTCCATGAATCTCCATGAATCTCCATGAATATCCATGAATATCCATGAATCTCCATGTATCTCCATGAATCTCCATGAATATCCATGAATCTTCATGAATCTCCTCCATGAATCTTCATGAATCTCCATGAATCTCCATGCATCTCCATGAATCTCCATGAATCTCCATGAACCTCCTCCATGAATCTCCATGAATCTCCATGAATATCCTCCATGAATCTCCATGAATCTCCATGAATATCCATGAACCTCCTCCATGAATCTCCATGAATCTCCTTCATCAATCTCCACGAATCTCCATGAATCTACATGAATCTCCATGAATCTCCATGAATCTCCATGAATCTCCATGAATATCCATGAATATCCATGAATCTCCATGAATCTCCATGAATATCCATGAATATCCATGAATCTCCATGTATCTCCATGAATCTACATGAATCTCCATGAATCTCCATGAATCTCCACGAATCTCCATGATAACCGGTATGAATCTTCATGAATCTCCATGAATCTCCATGCATCTCCATGAATCTCCATGAATCTCCATGAATCTCCATGAATCTCCATGAATCTCCTTCAGCAATCTCCACGAATCTCCATGAATCTACATGAATCTCCATGAATCTCCATGAATCTCCATGAATCTCCATGAATATCCATGAATATCCATGAATCTCCATGTATCTCCATGTATCTCCATGAATCTCCATGAATATCCATGAATCTTCATGAATCTCCTCCATGAATCTTCATGAATCTCCATGAATCTCCATGCATCTCCATGAATCTCCATGAATCTCCATGAACCTCCTCCATGAATCTCCATGAATCTCCATGAATCTCCATGAATCTACATGAATCTCCATGAATCTCCATGAATCTCCATGAATCTCCATGAATATCCATGAATCTCCATGAATCTCCATGTATCTCCATGTATCTCCATGAATCTCCATGAATATCCATGAATCTTCATGAATCTCCTCCATGAATCTTCATGAATCTCCATGAATCTCCATGCATCTCCATGAATCTCCATGAATCTCCATGAACCTCCTCCATGAATCTCCATGAATCTCCATGAATATCCTCCATGAATCTCCATGAATCTCCATGAATCTCCATGTATCTCCATGAATCTACATGAATCTCCATGAATCTGCATGAATCTCCTCCATGAATCTCCATGAATCTCCACGAATCTCCATGAATCTCCATGAATCTCCATGAATCTCCATGAATATCCATGAATATCCATGAATCTCCATGTATCTCCATGAATCTCCATGAATATCCATGAATCTTCATGAATCTCCTCCATGAATCTTCATGAATCTCCATGAATCTCCATGCCTCTCCATGAATCTCCATGCATCTCCATGAACCTCCTCCATGAATATCCATGAACCTCCTCCATGAATCTCCATGAATCTCCATGAATCTCCATGAATCTCCTTCATCAATCTCCACGAATCTCCATGAATCTACATGAATCTCCATGAATCTCCATGAATCTCCATGAATCTCCATGAATATCCATGAATATCCATGAATCTCCATATATCTCCATGTATCTCCATGAATCTCCATGAATATCCATGAATCTCCTCCATGAATCTTCATGAATCTCCATGAATCTCCATGCATCTCCATGAATCTCCATGAATCTCCATGAACCTCCTCCATGAATCTCCATGAATCTCCATGAATATCCATGAATCTCCATGAATCTCCATGAATATCCATGAATCTCCATGAATCTCCATGAATCTCCATGTATCTCCATGAATCTACATGAATCTCCATGAATCTCCATGAATCTCCTCCATGAATCTCCATAAATCACCATGAATCTCCTTCATCAATCTCCACGAATCTCCATGAATCTCCATGAATCTCCATGAATCTCCATGAATCTCCATGAATCTCCATGAATCTCCATGAATCTCCATTATATCCGGTATGAATCTTCATGAATCTCCATGAATCTCCATGATATCCGGTATGAATCTTCATGAATCTCCATGAATCTCCATGAATCTCCATGCATCTCCATGAATCTCCATGAATCTCCATGAACCTCCTCCATGAATCTCCATGAATCTCCATGAATATCCATGAACCTCCTCCATGAATCTCCATGAATCTCCTTCATCAATCTCCACGAATCTCCATGAATCTACATGAATCTCCATGAATCTCCATGCATCTCCATGAATCTCCATGAATGTCCATGAACCTCCTCCATGAATCTCCATGAATCTCCATGAATATCCTCCATGAATCTCCATGAATCTCCATGAATCTCCATGTATCTCCATGAATCTACATGAATCTCCATGAATCTCCATGAATCTCCTCCATTAATCTCCATGAATCACCATGAATCTCCTTCATCAATCTCCACGAATCTCCATGAATCTCCATGAATCTCCATGAATCTCCATGAATATCCATGAATATCCATGAATCTCCATGTATCTCCATGAATCTCCATGAATATCCATGAATCTTCATGAATCTCCTCCATGAATCTTCATGAATCTCCATGAATCTCCATGCCTCTCCATGAATCTCCATGAATCTCCATGAACCTCCTCCATGAATCTCCATGAATCTCCATGAATCTCCATGAATCTCCTTCATCAATCTCCACGAATCTCCATGAATCTACATGAATCTCCATGAATCTCCATGAATCTCCATGAATCTCCATGAATATCCATGAATCTCCATGAATCTCCATGAATCTCCACGAATCTCCATGATATCCGGTATGAATCTTCATGAATCTCCATGAATCTCCATGCATCTCCATGAATCTCCATGAATCTCCATGAATCTCCATGAACCTCCTCCATGAATCTCCATGAATCTCCTCCATGAATCTTCATGAATCTCCATGAATCTCCATGCATCTCCATGAATCTCCATGAATCTCCATGAACCTCCTCCATGAATCTCCATGAATCTCCATGAATATCCTCCATGAATCTCCATGAATCTCCATGAATCTCCATGTATCTAAATGAATCACCATGAATCTCCATGAATATCCTCCATGAATCTCCATTAATCTCCATGAATCTCCATGAATCTCCTTCATCAATCTCCACGAATCTCCATGAATCTACATGAATCTCCATGAATCTCCATGAATCTCCATGAATCTCCATGAATATCCATGAATATCCATGAATCTCCATGTATCTCCATGTATCTCCATGAATCTCCATGAATCTCCATGAATCTCCATGTATCTCCATGAATCTACATGAATCTCCATGAATCTCCATGAATCTCCTCCATGAATCTCCATAAATCACCATGAATCTCCATGATAACCTGTATGAATCTTCGTGAATCTCCATGAATCTCCATGCATCTCCATGAATCTCCATGAATCTCCATGAACCTCCTCCATGAATCTCCATGAATCTCCATGAATATCCATGAATCTCCATGAATCTCCATGAATATCCATGAATCTCCATGAATCTCCATGTATCTCCATGAATCTACATGAATCTCCATGAATCTCCATGAATCTCCTCCATGAATCTCCTTCATCAATCTCCACGAATCTCCATGAATCTCCATGAATCTCCATGAATCTCCATGAATCTCCATGAATCTCCATGAATCTCCATGAATCTCCATTATATCCGGTATGAATCTTCATGAATTTCCATGAATCTCCATGATATCCGGTATGAATCTTCATGAATCTCCATGAATCTCCATGAATCTCCATGCATCTCCATGAATCTCCATGAATCTCCATGAACCTCCTCCATGAATCTCCATGAATCTCCATGAATCTCCATGAATCTCCTTCATCAATCTCCACGAATCTCCATGAATCTACATGAATCTCCATGAATCTCCATGAATCTCCATGAATCTCCATGAATATCCATGAATATCCATGAATCTCCATGTATCTCCATGTATCTCCATGAATCTCCATGAATATCCATGAATCTTCATGAATCTCCTCCATGAATCTTCATGAATCTCCATGAATCTCCATGCATCTCCATGAATCTCCATGAATCTCCATGAACCTCCTCCATGAATCTCCATGAATCTCCATGAATATCCTCCATGAATCTCCATGAATCTCCATGAATCTCCATGAATCTCCATGAATATCCATGAATATCCATGAATCTCCATGAATCTCCATGAATCTCCATGAATCTCCATGAATATCCATGAATATCCATGAATCTCCATGTATCTCCATGAATCTCCATGAATATCCATGAATCTTCATGAATCTCCTCCATGAATCTTCATGAATCTCCATGAATCTCCATGAATCTCCATGAATCTCCATGAATATCCATGAACCTCCTCCATGAATCTCCATGAATCTCCATGAATCTCCATGAATCTCCATGAATATCCATGAATATCCATGAATCTCCATGTATCTCCATGAATCTCCATGAATATCCATGAATCTTCATGAATCTCCTCCATGAATCTTCATGAATCTCCATGAATCTCCATGCATCTCCATGAATCTCCATGAATCTCCATGAACCTCCTCCATGAATCTCCATGAATCTCCATGAATATCCTCCATGAATCTCCATGAATCTCCATGAATATCCATGAACCTCCTCCATGAATCTCCATGAATCTCCTTCATCAATCTCCACGAATCTCCATGAATCTACATGAATCTCCATGAATCTCCATGAATCTCCATGAATCTCCATGAATATCCATGAATATCCATGAATCTCCATGAATCTCCATGAATATCCATGAATATCCATGAATCTCCATGAATCTCCATGTATCTCCATGAATCTACATGAATCTCCATGAATCTCCATGAATCTCCACGAATCTCCATGATATCCGGTATGAATCTTCATGAATCTCCATGAATCTCCATGCATCTCCATGAATCTCCATGAATCTCCATGAATCTCCATGAATCTCCATGAATCTCCTTCATCAATCTCCACGAATCTCCATGAATCTACATGAATCTCCATGAATCTCCATGAATCTCCATGAATCTCCATGAATATCCATGAATATCCATGAATCTCCATGTATCTCCATGTATCTCCATGAATCTCCATGAATATCCATGAATCTTCATGAATCTCCTCCATGAATCTTCATGAATCTCCATGAATCTCCATGCATCTCCATGAATCTCCATGAATCTCCATGAACCTCCTCCATGAATCTCCATGAATCTCCATGAATCTCCATGAATCTCCATGAATCTCCATGAATATCCATGAATATCCATGAATCTCCATGTATCTCCATGAATCTCCATGAATATCCATGAATCTTCATGAATCTCCTCCATGAATCTTCATGAATCTCCATGAATCTCCATGCATCTCCATGAATCTCCATGAATCTCCATGAACCTCCTCCATGAATCTCCATGAATCTCCATGAATATCCTCCATGAATCTCCATGAATCTCCATGAATCTCCATGTATCTCCATGAATCTACATGAATCTCCATGAATCTGCATGAATCTCCTCCATGAATCTCCATGAATCTCCACGAATCTCCATGAATCTCCATGAATCTCCATGAATCTCCATGAATATCCATGAATATCCATGAATCTCCATGTATCTCCATGAATCTCCATGAATATCCATGAATCTTCATGAATCTCCTCCATGAATCTTCATGAATCTCCATGAATCTCCATGCCTCTCCATGAATCTCCATGCATCTCCATGAACCTCCTCCATGAATATCCATGAACCTCCTCCATGAATCTCCATGAATCTCCATGAATCTCCATGAATCTCCTTCATCAATCTCCACGAATCTCCATGAATCTACATGAATCTCCATGAATCTCCATGAATCTCCATGAATCTCCATGAATATCCATGAATATCCATGAATCTCCATGTATCTCCATGTATCTCCATGAATCTCCATGAATATCCATGAATCTCCTCCATGAATCTTCATGAATCTCCATGAATCTCCATGCATCTCCATGAATCTCCATGAATCTCCATGAACCTCCTCCATGAATCTCCATGAATCTCCATGAATATCCATGAATCTCCATGAATCTCCATGAATATCCATGAATCTCCATGAATCTCCATGAATCTCCATGTATCTCCATGAATCTACATGAATCTCCATGAATCTCCATGAATCTCCTCCATGAATCTCCATAAATCACCATGAATCTCCTTCATCAATCTCCACGAATCTCCATGAATCTCCATGAATCTCCATGAATCTCCATGAATCTCCATGAATCTCCATGAATCTCCATGAATCTCCATTATATCCGGTATGAATCTTCATGAATCTCCATGAATCTCCATGATATCCGGTATGAATCTTCATGAATCTCCATGAATCTCCATGAATCTCCATGCATCTCCATGAATCTCCATGAATCTCCATGAACCTCCTCCATGAATCTCCATGAATCTCCATGAATATCCATGAACCTCCTCCATGAATCTCCATGAATCTCCTTCATCAATCTCCACGAATCTCCATGAATCTACATGAATCTCCATGAATCTCCATGCATCTCCATGAATCTCCATGAATGTCCATGAACCTCCTCCATGAATCTCCATGAATCTCCATGAATATCCTCCATGAATCTCCATGAATCTCCATGAATCTCCATGTATCTCCATGAATCTACATGAATCTCCATGAATCTCCATGAATCTCCTCCATTAATCTCCATGAATCACCATGAATCTCCTTCATCAATCTCCACGAATCTCCATGAATCTCCATGAATCTCCATGAATCTCCATGAATATCCATGAATATCCATGAATCTCCATGTATCTCCATGAATCTCCATGAATATCCATGAATCTTCATGAATCTCCTCCATGAATCTTCATGAATCTCCATGAATCTCCATGCCTCTCCATGAATCTCCATGAATCTCCATGAACCTCCTCCATGAATCTCCATGAATCTCCATGAATCTCCATGAATCTCCTTCATCAATCTCCACGAATCTCCATGAATCTACATGAATCTCCATGAATCTCCATGAATCTCCATGAATCTCCATGAATATCCATGAATCTCCATGAATCTCCATGAATCTCCACGAATCTCCATGATATCCGGTATGAATCTTCATGAATCTCCATGAATCTCCATGCATCTCCATGAATCTCCATGAATCTCCATGAATCTCCATGAACCTCCTCCATGAATCTCCATGAATCTCCTCCATGAATCTTCATGAATCTCCATGAATCTCCATGCATCTCCATGAATCTCCATGAATCTCCATGAACCTCCTCCATGAATCTCCATGAATCTCCATGAATATCCTCCATGAATCTCCATGAATCTCCATGAATCTCCATGTATCTAAATGAATCACCATGAATCTCCATGAATATCCTCCATGAATCTCCATTAATCTCCATGAATCTCCATGAATCTCCTTCATCAATCTCCACGAATCTCCATGAATCTACATGAATCTCCATGAATCTCCATGAATCTCCATGAATCTCCATGAATATCCATGAATATCCATGAATCTCCATGTATCTCCATGTATCTCCATGAATCTCCATGAATCTCCATGAATCTCCATGTATCTCCATGAATCTACATGAATCTCCATGAATCTCCATGAATCTCCTCCATGAATCTCCATAAATCACCATGAATCTCCATGATAACCTGTATGAATCTTCGTGAATCTCCATGAATCTCCATGCATCTCCATGAATCTCCATGAATCTCCATGAACCTCCTCCATGAATCTCCATGAATCTCCATGAATATCCATGAATCTCCATGAATCTCCATGAATATCCATGAATCTCCATGAATCTCCATGAATCTCCATGTATCTCCATGAATCTACATGAATCTCCATGAATCTCCATGAATCTCCTCCATGAATCTCCTTCATCAATCTCCACGAATCTCCATGAATCTCCATGAATCTCCATGAATCTCCATGAATCTCCATGAATCTCCATGAATCTCCATGAATCTCCATTATATCCGGTATGAATCTTCATGAATTTCCATGAATCTCCATGATATCCGGTATGAATCTTCATGAATCTCCATGAATCTCCATGAATCTCCATGCATCTCCATGAATCTCCATGAATCTCCATGAACCTCCTCCATGAATCTCCATGAATCTCCATGAATCTCCATGAATCTCCTTCATCAATCTCCACGAATCTCCATGAATCTACATGAATCTCCATGAATCTCCATGAATCTCCATGAATCTCCATGAATATCCATGAATATCCATGAATCTCCATGTATCTCCATGTATCTCCATGAATCTCCATGAATATCCATGAATCTTCATGAATCTCCTCCATGAATCTTCATGAATCTCCATGAATCTCCATGCATCTCCATGAATCTCCATGAATCTCCATGAACCTCCTCCATGAATCTCCATGAATCTCCATGAATATCCTCCATGAATCTCCATGAATCTCCATGAATCTCCATGAATCTCCATGAATATCCATGAATATCCATGAATCTCCATGAATCTCCATGAATCTCCATGAATCTCCATGAATATCCATGAATATCCATGAATCTCCATGTATCTCCATGAATCTCCATGAATATCCATGAATCTTCATGAATCTCCTCCATGAATCTTCATGAATCTCCATGAATCTCCATGAATCTCCATGAATCTCCATGAATATCCATGAACCTCCTCCATGAATCTCCATGAATCTCCATGAATCTCCATGAATCTCCATGAATATCCATGAATATCCATGAATCTCCATGTATCTCCATGAATCTCCATGAATATCCATGAATCTTCATGAATCTCCTCCATGAATCTTCATGAATCTCCATGAATCTCCATGCATCTCCATGAATCTCCATGAATCTCCATGAACCTCCTCCATGAATCTCCATGAATCTCCATGAATATCCTCCATGAATCTCCATGAATCTCCATGAATATCCATGAACCTCCTCCATGAATCTCCATGAATCTCCTTCATCAATCTCCACGAATCTCCATGAATCTACATGAATCTCCATGAATCTCCATGAATCTCCATGAATCTCCATGAATATCCATGAATATCCATGAATCTCCATGAATCTCCATGAATATCCATGAATATCCATGAATCTCCATGAATCTCCATGTATCTCCATGAATCTACATGAATCTCCATGAATCTCCATGAATCTCCACGAATCTCCATGATATCCGGTATGAATCTTCATGAATCTCCATGAATCTCCATGCATCTCCATGAATCTCCATGAATCTCCATGAATCTCCATGAATCTCCATGAATCTCCTTCATCAATCTCCACGAATCTCCATGAATCTACATGAATCTCCATGAATCTCCATGAATCTCCATGAATCTCCATGAATATCCATGAATATCCATGAATCTCCATGTATCTCCATGTATCTCCATGAATCTCCATGAATATCCATGAATCTTCATGAATCTCCTCCATGAATCTTCATGAATCTCCATGAATCTCCATGCATCTCCATGAATCTCCATGAATCTCCATGAACCTCCTCCATGAATCTCCATGAATCTCCATGAATCTCCATGAATCTCCATGAATCTCCATGAATATCCATGAATATCCATGAATCTCCATGTATCTCCATGAATCTCCATGAATATCCATGAATCTTCATGAATCTCCTCCATGAATCTTCATGAATCTCCATGAATCTCCATGCATCTCCATGAATCTCCATGAATCTCCATGAATCTCCATGAACCTCCTCCATGAATCTCCATGAATCTCCTCCATGAATCTCTATGAATCACCATGAATCTCCTTCATCAATCTCCATGAATCTCCATGAATCTCCATGAATATCCATGAATATCCATGAATCTCCATGTATCTCCATGAATCTCCATGAATATCCATGAATCTTCATGAATCTCCTCCATGAATCTTCATGAATCTCCATGAATCTCCATGCCTCTCCATGAATCTCCATGAATCTCCATGAACCTCCTCCATGAATCTCCATGAATCTCCATGAATCTCCATGAATCTCCTTCATCAATCTCCACGAATCTCCATGAATCTACATGAATCTCCATGAATCTCCATGAATCTCCATGAATCTCCATGAATATCCATGAATATCCATGAATCTCCATGTATCTCCATGTATCTCCATGAATCTCCATGAATATCCATGAATCTTCATGAATCTCCTCCATGAATCTTCATGAATCTCCATGAATCTCCATGCATCTCCATGAATCTCCATGAATCTCCATGAACCTCCTCCATGAATCTCCATGAATCTCCATGAATATCCTCCATGAATCTCCATGAATCTCCATGAATCTCCATGAATCTCCATGAATATCCATGAATATCCATGAATCTCCATGAATCTCCATGAATCTCCATGAATCTCCATGAATATCCATGAATATCCATGAATCTCCATGTATCTCCATGAATCTCCATGAATATCCATGAATCTTCATGAATCTCCTCCATGAATCTTCATGAATCTCCATGAATCTCCATGCATTTCCATGAATCTCCATGAATCTCCATGAACCTCCTCCATGAATCTCCATGAATCTCCATGAATATCCTCCATGAATCTCCATGAATCTCCATGAATCTCCATGAATCTCCTTCATCAATCTCCACGAATCTCCATGAATCTACATGAATCTCCATTAATCTCCATGAATCTCCATGAATCTCCATGAATATCCATGAATATCCATGAATCTCCATGTATCTCCATGTATCTCCATGAATCTCCATGAATCTCCATGAATCTCCATGTATCTCCATGAATCTACATGAATCTCCATGAATCTCCATGAATCTCCACGAATCTCCATGATATCCGGTATGAATCTTCATGAATCTCCATGAATCTCCATGCATCTCCATGAATCTCCATGAATCTCCATGAATCTCCATGAACCTCCTCCATGAATCTCCATGAATCTCCTCCATGAATCTCCATGAATCACCATGAATATCCTTCATCAATCTCCACGAATCTCCATGAATCGCCATGAATCTCCATGAATCTCCATGAATATCCATGAATCTTCATGAATCTCCTCCATGAATCTTCATGAATCTCCATGAATCTCCATGCCTCTCCATGAATCTCCATGAATCTCCATGAACCTCCTCCATGAATCTCCATGAATCTCCATGAATCTCCATGAATCTCCTTCATCAATCTCCACGAATCTCCATGAATCTACATGAATCTCCATGAATCTCCATGAATCTCCATGAATCTCCATGAATATCCATGAATATCCATGAATCTCCATGTATCTCCATGTATCTCCATGAATCTCCATGAATATCCATGAATCTTCATGAATCTCCTCCATGAATCTTCATGAATCTCCATGAATCTCCATGCATCTCCATGAATCTCCATGAATCTCCATGAATCTCCATGAATCTCCATGAACCTCCTCCATGAATCTCCATGAATCTCCATGAATATCCTCCATGAATCTCCATGAATCTCCATGAATCTCCATGAATCTCCATGAATATCCATGAATATCCATGAATCTTCATGAATCTCCTCCATGAATCTTCATGAATCTCCATGAATCTCCATGCATCTCCATGAATCTCCATGAATCTCCATGAATCTCCATGAATCTCCATGAATATCCATGAATATCCATGAATCTCCATGTATCTCCATGAATCTCCATGAATCTCCATGCCTCTCCATGAATCTCCATGAATCTCCATGAACCTCCTCCATGAATCTCCATGAATCTCCATGAATCTCCATGAATCTCCTTCATCAATCTCCACGAATCTCCATGAATCTACATGAATCTCCATGAATCTCCATGAATCTCCATGAATCTCCATGAATATCCATGAATATCCATGAATCTCCATGTATCTCCATGTATCTCCATGAATCTCCATGAATATCCATGAATCTTCATGAATCTCCTCCATGAATCTTCATGAATCTCCATGAATCTCCATGCATCTCCATGAATCTCCATGAATCTCCATGAACCTCCTCCATGAATCTCCATGAATCTCCATGAATATCCTCCATGAATCTCCATGAATCTCCATGAATCTCCATGAATCTCCATGAATATCCATGAATATCCATGAATCTCCATGAATCTCCATGAATCTCCATGAATCTCCATGAATATCCATGAATATCCATGAATCTCCATGTATCTCCATGAATCTCCATGAATATCCATGAATCTTCATGAATCTCCTCCATGAATCTTCATGAATCTCCATGAATCTCCATGCATCTCCATGAATCTCCATGAATCTCCATGAACCTCCTCCATGAATCTCCATGAATCTCCATGAATATCCTCCATGAATCTCCATGAATCTCCATGAATCTCCATGAATCTCCTTCATCAATCTCCACGAATCTCCATGAATCTACATGAATCTCCATGAATCTCCATGAATCTCCATGAATCTCCATGAATATCCATGAATATCCATGAATCTCCATGTATCTCCATGTATCTGCATGAATCTCCATGAATCTCCATGAATCTCCATGTATCTCCATGAATCTACATGAATCTCCATGAATCTCCATGAATCTCCACGAATCTCCATGATATCCGGTATGAATCTTCATGAATCTCCATGAATCTCCATGCATCTCCATGAATCTCCATGAATCTCCATGAATCTCCATGAACCTCCTCCATGAATCTCCATGAATCTCCTCCATGAATCTCCATGAATCACCATGAATCTCCTTCATCAATCTCCACGAATCTCCATGAATCGCCATGAATCTCCATGAATCTCCATGAATATCCATGAATCTTCATGAATCTCCTCCATGAATCTTCATGAATCTCCATGAATCTCCATGCATCTCCATGAATCTCCATGAATCTCCATGAACCTCCTCCATGAATCTCCATGAATCTTCATGAATATCCTCCATGAATCTCCATGAATCTCCATGAATATCCATGAATATCCATGAATCTCCATGTATCTCCATGTATCTCCATGAATCTCCATGAATCTCCATGAATCTCCATGTATCTCCATGAATCTACATGAATCTCCATGAATCTCCATGAATCTCCACGAATCTCCATGATATCCGGTATGAATCTTCATGAATCTCCATGAATCTCCATGCATCTCCATGAATCTCCATGAATCTCCATGAATCTCCATGCATCTCCATAAATCTCCATGAATCTCCATGAACCTCCTCCATGAATCTCCATGAATCTCCATGAATATCCTCCATGAATCTCCATGAATCTCCATGAATCTCCATGTATCTCCATGAATCTCCATGAATCTCAATGAATATCCTCCATGAATCTCCATGAATCTCCATGAATCTCCATGAATCTCCTTCATCAATCTCCACGAATCTCCATGAATCTACATGAATCTCCATGAATCTCCATGAATCTCCATGAATCTCCATGAATATCCATGAATATCCATGAATCTCCATGTATGTCCATGTATCTCCATGAATCTCCATGAATCTCCATGAATCTCCATGTATCTCCATGAATCTACATGAATCTCCATGAATCTCCATGAATCTCCTCCATGAATCTCCATAAATCACCATGAATCTCCTTCATCAATCTCCACGAATCTCCATGAATCTCCATGAATCTCCATGAATCTCCATGAATCTCCATGAATCTCCATGATATCCGGTATGAATCTTCATGTATCTCCATGAATCTCCATGAATCTCCATGCATCTCCATGAATCTCCATGAATCTCCATGAACCTCCTCCATGAATCTCCATGAATCTCCATGAACATCCATGAACCTCCTCCATGAATCTCCATGAATCTCCATGAATCTCCATGAATCTCCTTCATCAATCTCCACGAATCTCCATGAATCTACATGAATCTCCATGAATCTCCATGCATCTCCATGAATCTCCATGAATCTCCATGAACCTCCTCCATGAATCTCCATGAATCTCCATGAATATCCATGAATCTCCATGAATCTCCATGAATATCCATGAATCTCCATGAATCTCCATGAATCTCCATGTATCTCCATGAATCTACATGAATCTCCATGAATCTCCATGAATCTCCTCCATGAATCTCCATAAATCACCATGAATCTCCTTCATCAATCTCCACGAATCTCCATGAATCTCCATGAATCTCCATGAATCTCCATGAATCTCCATGAATCTCCATGAATCTCCATGAATCTCCATGATATCCGGTATGAATCTTCATGAATCTCCATGAATCTCCATGAATCTCCATGCATCTCCATGAATCTCCATGAATCTCCATGAACCTCCTCCATGAATCTCCATGAATCTCCATGAATATCCATGAACCTCCTCCATGAATCTCCATGAATCTCCATGAATCTCCTTCATCAATCTCCACGAATCTCCATGAATCTACATGAATCTCCATGAATCTCCATGAATCTCCATGAATCTCCATGAATATCCATGAATCTCCATGAATCTCCATGTATCTCCATGTATCTCCATGAATCTCCATGAATATCCATGAATCTTCATGAATCTCCTCCATGAATCTTCATGAATCTCCATGAATCTCCATGCATCTCCATGAATCTCCATGAATCTCCATGAACCTCCTCCATGAATCTCCATGAATATCCTCCATGAATCTCCATGAATCTCCATGAATCTCCATGTATCTCCATGAATCTACATGAATCTCCATGAATCTGCATGAATCTCCTCCATGAATCTCCATGAATCTCCACGAATCTCCATGAATCTCCATGAATCTCCATGAATCTCCATGAATATCCATGAATATCCATGAATCTCCATGTATCTCCATGAATCTCCATGAATATCCATGAATCTTCATGAATCTCCTCCATGAATCTTCATGAATCTCCATGAATCTCCATGCCTCTCCATGAATCTCCATGCATCTCCATGAACCTCCTCCATGAATATCCATGAACCTCCTCCATGAATCTCCATGAATCTCCATGAATCTCCATGAATCTCCTTCATCAATCTCCACGAATCTCCATGAATCTACATGAATCTCCATGAATCTCCATGAATCTCCATGAATCTCCATGAATATCCATGAATATCCATGAATCTCCATGTATCTCCATGTATCTCCATGAATCTCCATGAATATCCATGAATCTCCTCCATGAATCTTCATGAATCTCCATGAATCTCCATGCATCTCCATGAATCTCC
Source organism: Lasioglossum villosulum (assembly GCA_963971365.1). NCBI lineage: Eukaryota > Metazoa > Arthropoda > Insecta > Hymenoptera > Halictidae > Lasioglossum > Lasioglossum villosulum. The sequence goes on along the minus strand of OZ020500.1, from coordinate 16,302,811 downwards.
ATGAATCTCCATGAACCTCCTCCATGAATCTCCATGAATCTCCATGAATATCCTCCATGAATCTCCATGAATCTCCATGAATCTCCATGAATCTCCATGAATATCCATGAATATCCATGAATCTCCATGAATCTCCATGAATCTCCATGAATCTCCATGAATATCCATGAATATCCATGAATCTCCATGTATCTCCATGAATCTCCACGAATCTCCATGAATCTACATGAATCTCCATGAATCTCCATGAATCTCCATGAATCTCCATGAATATCCATGAATATCCATGAATCTCCATGTATCTCCATGTATCTCCATGAATCTCCATGAATCTCCATGCATCTCCATGAATCTCCATTAATCTCCATGAACCTCCTCCATGAATCTCCATGAATCACCATGAATCTCCTTCATCAATCTCCACGAATCTCCATGAATCTCCATGAATCTCCATGAATCTCCATGAATATCCATGAATATCCATGAATCTCCATGTATCTCCATGAATCTCCATGAATATCCATGAATCTTCATGAATCTCCTCCATGAATCTTCATGAATCTTCATGAATCTCCATGCCTCTCCATGAATCTCCATGAATCTCCATGAACCTCCTCCATGAATCTCCATGAATCTCCATGAATATCCATGAACCTCCTCCATGAATCTCCATGAATCTCCATGAATCTCCATGAATCTCCATGAATCTCCATGAATCTCCATGAATCTCCTTCATCAATCTCCACGAATCTCTATGAATCTACATGAATCTCCATGAATCTCCATGAATCTCCATGAATCTCCATGAATATCCATGAATATCCATGAATCTCCATGTATCTCCATGTATCTCCATGAATCTCCATGAATATCCATGAATCTTCATGAATCTCCTCCATGAATCTTCATGAATCTCCATGAATCTCCATGCATCTCCATGAATCTCCATGAATCTCCATGAACCTCCTCCATGAATCTCCATGAATCTCCATGAATATCCTCCATGAATCTCCATGAATCTCCATGAATCTCCATGAATCTCCATGAATATCCATGAATATGCATGAATCTCCATGAATCTCCATGAATCTCCATGAATCTCCATGAATATCCATGAATATCCATGAATCTCCATGAATCTCCATGAATCTCCATGAATCTCCATGAATATCCATGAATATCCATGAATCTCCATGTATCTCCATGAATCTCCATGAATCTCCATGAATCTCCATGTATCTCCATGAATCTACATGAATCTCCATGAATCTCCATGAATCTCCACGAATCTCCATGATATCCGGTATGAATCTTCATGAATCTCCATGAATCTCCATGCATCTCCATGAATCTCCATGAATCTCCATGAATCTCCATGAACCTCCTCCATGAATCTCCATGAATCTCCTCCATGAATCTCCATGAATCACCATGAATCTCCTTCATCAATCTCCACGAATCTCCATGAATCTCCATGAATCTCCATGAATCTTCATGAATCTCCTCCATGAATCTTCATGAATCTCCATGAATCTCCATGCATCTCCATGAATCTCCATGAATCTCCATGAACCTCCTCCATGAATCTCCATGAATCTCCATGAATATGCTCCATGAATCTCCATGAATCTCCATGAATCTCCATGTATCTCCATGAATCTACATGAATCTCCATGAATCGCCATGAATCTCCTCCATGAATCTCCATGAATCACCATGAATCTCCATGAACCTCCTCCATGAATCTCCATGAATCTCTATGAATATCCATGAACCTCCTCCATGAATCTCCATGAATCTCCATGAATCTCCATGTATCTCCATGAATCTCCATGAATCTTCATGAATCTCCTCCATGAATCTTCATGAATCTCCATGAATCTCCATGCATCTCCATGAATCTCCATGAATCTCCATGAACCTCCTCCATGAATCTCCATGAATCTCCATGAATATCCTCCATGAATCTCCATGAATCTCCATGAATCTCCATGTATCTCCATGAATCTACATGAATCTCCATGAATCTCCATGAATCTCCTCCATGAATCTCCATGAATCTCCATGAATATCCATGAATATCCATGAATCTCCATGCATCTCCATGAATCTCCATGAATCTCCATGAACCTCCTCCATGAATCTCCATGAATCTCCATGAATATCCTCCATGAATCTCCATGAATCTCCATGAATCTCCATGAATCTCCTTCAAAAATCTCCACGAATCTCCATGAATCTACATGAATCTCCATGAATCTCCATGAATCTCCATGAATCTCCATGAATCTCCATGAATCTCCATGAATCTCCATGTATCTCCATGAATCTACATGAATCTCCATGAATCTCCATGAATCTCCACGAATCTCCATGATATCCGGTATGAATCTTCATGAATCTCCATGAATCTCCATGCATCTCCATGAATCTCCATGAATCTCCATGAATCTCCATGTATCTCCATGAATCTACATGAATCTCCATGAATCTCCATGAATCTCCTCCATGAATCTCCATGAATCACCATGAATCTCCTTCATCAATCTCCACGAAACTCCATGAATCTCCATGTATATCCATGAATCTCCATGAATATCCATGAATCTTCATGAATCTCCTCCATGAATCTTCATGAATCTCCATGAATCTCCATGCATCTCCATGAATCTCCATGAATCTCCATGAACCTCCTCCATGAATCTCCATGAATCTCCATGAATATCCTCCATGAATCTCCATGAATCTCCATGAATCTCCATGTATCTCCATGAATCTCCATGAATCTCCATGAATATCCTCCATGAATCTCCATGAATCTCCATGAATCTCCATGAATCTCCTCCATGAATCTCCATGAATATCCATGAATATCCATGAATCTCCATGAATCTCCATGAATCTCCATGAATCTCCATGAATATCCATGAATATCCATGAATCTCCATGTATCTCCATGAATCTCCATGAATATCCATGAATCTCCTCCATGAATCTTCATGAATCTCCATGAATCTCCATGCATCTCCATGAATCTCCATGAATCTCCATGAACCTCCTCCATGAATCTCCATGAATCTCCATGAATATCCTCCATGAATCTCCATGAATCTCCATGAATATCCATGAATCTCCATGAATCTCCATGAATATCCATGAACCTCCTCCATGAATCTCCATGAATCTCCATGAATCTCCATGAATCTCCTTCATCAATCTCCACGAATCTCCATGAATCTACATGAATCTCCATGAATCTCCATGAATCTCCATGAATCTCCATGAATATCCATGAATATCCATGAATCTCCATGTATCTCCATGTATCTCCATGAATCTCCATGAATATCCATGAATCTTCATGAATCTCCTCCATGAATCTTCATGAATCTCCATGAATCTCCATGCATCTCCATGAATCTCCATGAATCTCCATGAACCTCCTCCATGAATCTCCATGAATCTCCATGAATATCCTCCATGAATCTCCATGAATCTCCATGAATCTCCATGAATCTCCATGAATATCCATGAATATCCATGAATATCCATGAATCTCCATGAATCTCCATGAATCTCCATGAATCTCCATGAATATCCATGAATATCCATGAATCTCCATGTATCTCCATGAATCTCCATGAATATCCATGAATCTTCATGAATCTCCTCCATGAATCTTCATGAATCTCCATGAATCTCCATGCATCTCCATGAATCTCCATGAATCTCCATGAACCTCCTCCATGAATCTCCATGAATCTCCATGAATATCCTCCATGAATCTCCATGAATCTCCATGAATCTCCATGAATCTCCTTCATCACTCTCCACGAATCTCCATGAATCTACATGAATCTCCATGAATCTCCATGAATCTACATGAATCTCCATGAATATCCATGAATATCCATGAATCTCCATGTATCTCCATGTATCTCCATGAATCTCCATGAATCTCCATGAATCTCCATGTATCTCCATGAATCTACATGAATCTCCATGAATCTCCATGAATCTCCACGAATCTCCATGATATCCGGTATGAATCTTCATGAATCTCCATGAATCTCCATGCATCTCCATGAATCTCCATGAATCTCCATGAATCTCCATGAAGCTCCTCCATGAATCTCCATGAATCTCCTCCATGAATCTTCATGAATCTCCATGAATCTCCATGCATCTCCATGAATCTCCATGAATCTCCATGAACCTCCTCCATGAATCTCCATGAATCTCCATGAATATCCTCCATGAATCTCCATGAATCTCCATGAATCTCCATGTATCTCCATGAATCTCCATGAATCTCCATGAATATCCTCCATGAATCTCCATTAATCTCCATGAATCTCCATGAATCTCCATGAATCTCCATGAATCTCCATGAATCTCCATGATATCCGGTATGAATCTTCATGAATCTCCATGAATCTCCATGCATCTCCATGAATCTCCATGAATCTCCATGAATCTCCATGAACCTCCTCCATGAATCTCCATGAATCTCCTCCATGAATCTCCATGAATCTCCATGTATCTCCATGAATCTACATGAATCTCCATGAATCTCCATGAATCTCCTCCATGAATCTCCATAAATCACCATGAATCTCCTTCATCAATCTACACGAATCTCCATGAATCTCCATGAATCTCCATGAATCTCCATGAATCTCCATGAATCTCCATGAATCTCCATGAATCTCCATGATATCCGGTATGAATCTTCATGTATCTCCATGAATCTCCATGAATCTCCATGCATCTCCATGAATCTCCATGAATCTCCATGAACCTCCTCCATGAATCTCCATGAATCTCCATGAACATCCATGAACCTCCTCCATGAATCTCCATGAATCTCCATGAATCTCCATGAATCTCCTTCATCAATCTCCACGAATCTCCATGAATCTACATGAATCTCCATGAATCTCCATGCATCTCCATGAATCTCCATGAATCTCCATGAACCTCCTCCATGAATCTCCATGAATCTCCATGAATATCCATGAATCTCCATGAATCTCCATGAATATCCATGAATCTCCATGAATCTCCATGAATCTCCATGTATCTCCATGAATCTACATGAATCTCCATGAATCTCCATGAATCTCCTCCATGAATCTCCATAAATCACCATGAATCTCCTTCATCAATCTCCACGAATCTCCATGAATCTCCATGAATCTCCATGAATCTCCATGAATCTCCATGAATCTCCATGAATCTCCATGAATCTCCATGATATCCGGTATGAATCTTCATGAATCTCCATGAATCTCCATGAATCTCCATGCATCTCCATGAATCTCCATGAATCTCCATGAACCTCCTCCATGAATCTCCATGAATCTCCATGAATATCCATGAACCTCCTCCATGAATCTCCATGAATCTCCATGAATCTCCTTCATCAATCTCCACGAATCTCCATGAATCTACATGAATCTCCTTCATCAATCTCCACGAATCTCCATGAATCTACATGAATCTCCATGAATCTCCATGAATCTCCATGAATCTCCATGAATATCCATGAATCTCCATGAATCTCCATGTATCTCCATGTATCTCCATGAATCTCCATGAATATCCATGAATCTTCATGAATCTCCTCCATGAATCTTCATGAATCTCCATGAATCTCCATGCATCTCCATGAATCTCCATGAATCTCCATGAACCTCCTCCATGAATCTCCATGAATCTCCATGAATATCCTCCATGAATCTCCATGAATCTCCATGAATCTCCATGTATCTCCATGAATCTACATGAATCTCCATGAATCTCCATGAATCTCCTCCATGAATCTCCATGAATCTCCACGAATCTCCATGAATCTCCATGAATCTCCATGAATCTCCATGAATATCCATGAATATCCATGAATCTCCATGTATCTCCATGAATCTCCATGAATATCCATGAATCTTCATGAATCTCCTCCATGAATCTTCATGAATCTCCATGAATCTCCATGCCTCTCCATGAATCTCCATGCATCTCCATGAACCTCCTCCATGAATATCCATGAACCTCCTCCATGAATCTCCATGAATCTCCATGAATCTCCATGAATCTCCTTCATCAATCTCCACGAATCTCCATGAATCTACATGAATCTCCATGAATCTCCATGAATCTCCATGAATCTCCATGAATATCCATGAATATCCATGAATCTCCATGTATCTCCATGTATCTCCATGAATCTCCATGAATATCCATGAATCTCCTCCATGAATCTTCATGAATCTCCATGAATCTCCATGCATCTCCATGAATCTCCATGAATCTCCATGAACCTCCTCCATGAATCTCCATGAATCTCCATGAATATCCTCCATGAATCTCCATGAATCTCCATGAATCTCCATGAATCTCCATGAATATCCATGAATATCCATGAATCTCCATGAATCTCCATGAATCTCCATGAATCTCCATGAATATCCATGAATATCCATGAATCTCCATGTATCTCCATGAATCTCCACGAATCTCCATGAATCTACATGAATCTCCATGAATCTCCATGAATCTCCATGAACCTCCTCCATGAATCTCCATGAATCTCCATGAATATCCATGAATCTCCATGAATCTCCATGAATATCCATGAATCTCCATGAATCTCCATGAATCTCCATGTATCTCCATGAATCTACATGAATCTCCATGAATCTCCATGAATCTCCTTCATCAATCTCCACGAATCTCCATGAATCTCCATGAATCTCCATGAATCTCCATGAATATCCATGAATATCCATGAATCTCCATGTATCTCCATGAATCTCCATGAATATCCATGAATCTTCATGAATCTCCTCCATGAATCTTCATGAATCTTCATGAATCTCCATGCCTCTCCATGAATCTCCATGAATCTCCATGAACCTCCTCCATGAATCTCCATGAATCTCCATGAATATCCATGAACCTCCTCCATGAATCTCCATGAATCTCCATGAATCTCCATGAATCTCCATGAATCTCCATGAATCTCCATGAATCTCCTTCATCAATCTCCACGAATCTCCATGAATCTACATGAATCTCCATGAATCTCCATGAATCTCCATGAATCTCCATGAATATCCATGAATATCCATGAATCTCCATGTATCTCCATGTATCTCCATGAATCTCCATGAATATCCATGAATCTTCATGAATCTCCTCCATGAATCTTCATGAATCTCCATGAATCTCCATGCATCTCCATGAATCTCCATGAATCTCCATGAACCTCCTCCATGAATCTCCATGAATCTCCATGAATATCCTCCATGAATCTCCATGAATCTCCATGAATCTCCATGAATCTCCATGAATATCCATGAATATCCATGAATCTCCATGAATCTCCATGAATCTCCATGAATCTCCATGAATATCCATGAATATCCATGAATCTCCATGTATCTCCATGAATCTCCATGAATCTCCATGAATCTCCATGTATCTCCATGAATCTACATGAATCTCCATGAATCTCCATGAATCTCCACGAATCTCCATGATATCCGGTATGAATCTTCATGAATCTCCATGAATCTCCATGCATCTCCATGAATCTCCATGAATCTCCATGAATCTCCATGAACCTCCTCCATGAATCTCCATGAATCTCCTCCATGAATCTCCATGAATCACCATGAATCTCCTTCATCAATCTCCACGAATCTCCATGAATCTCCATGAATCTCCATGAATCTCCATGAATCTCCATGAACCTCCTCCATGAATCTCCATGAATCTCCATGAATATCCTCCATGAATCTCCATGAATCTCCATGAATCTCCATGTATCTCCATGAATCTACATGAATCTCCATGAATCTCCATGAATCTCCTCCATGAATCTCCATGAATCACCATGAATCTCCTTCATCAATCTCCACGAAACTCCATGAATCTCCATGTATCTCCATGAATCTCCATGAATATCCATGAATCTTCATGAATCTCCTCCATGAATCTTCATGAATCTCCATGAATCTCCATGCATCTCCATGAATCTCCATGAATCTCCATGAACCTCCTCCATGAATCTCCATGAATCTCCATGAATATCCTCCATGAATCTCCATGAATCTCCATGAATCTCCATGTATCTCCATGAATCTCCATGAATCTCCATGAATATCCTCCATGAATCTCCATGAATCTCCATGAATCTCCATGAATCTCCTCCATGAATCTCCATGAATATCCATGAATATCCATGAATCTCCATGAATCTCCATGAATCTCCATGAATCTCCATGAATATCCATGAATATCCATGAATCTCCATGTATCTCCATGAATCTCCATGAATATCCATGAATCTCCTCCATGAATCTTCATGAATCTCCATGAATCTCCATGCATCTCCATGAATCTCCATGAATCTCCTTGAACCTCCTCCATGAATCTCCATGAATCTCCATGAATCTCCATGAATATCCTCCATGAATCTCCATGAATCTCCATGAATATCCATGAATCTCCATGAATCTCCATGAATATCCATGAACCTCCTCCATGAATCTCCATGAATCTCCATGAATCTCCTTCATCAATCTCCACGAATCTCCATGAATCTACATGAATCTACATGAATCTCCATGAATCTCCATGAATCTCCATGAATCTCCATGAATATCCATGAATATCCATGAATCTCCATGTATCTCCATGTATCTCCATGAATCTCCATGAATATCCATGAATCTTCATGAATCTCCTCCATGAATCTTCATGAATCTCCATGAATCTCCATGCATCTCCATGAATCTCCATGAATCTCCATGAACCTCCTCCATGAATCTCCATGAATCTCCATGAATATCCTCCATGAATCTCCATGAATCTCCATGAATCTCCATGAATCTCCATGAATATCCATGAATATCCATGAATATCCATGAATCTCCATGAATCTCCATGAATCTCCATGAATCTCCATGAATATCCATGAATATCCATGAATCTCCATGTATCTCCATGAATCTCCATGAATATCCATGAATCTTCATGAATCTCCTCCATGAATCTTCATGAATCTCCATGAATCTCCATGCATCTCCATGAATCTCCATGAATCTCCATGAACCTCCTCCATGAATCTCCATGAATCTCCATGAATATCCTCCATGAATCTCCTTCATCAATCTCCACGAATCTCCATGAATCTACATGAATCTCCATGAATCTCCATGAATCTACATGAATCTCCATGAATATCCATGAATATCCATGAATCTCCATGTATCTCCATGTATCTCCATGAATCTCCATGAATCTCCATGAATCTCCATGTATCTCCATGAATCTACATGAATCTCCATGAATCTCCATGAATCTCCACGAATCTCCATGATATCCGGTATGAATCTTCATGAATCTCCATGAATCTCCATGCATCTCCATGAATCTCCATGAATCTCCATGAATCTCCATGAACCTCCTCCATGAATCTCCATGAATCTCCTCCATGAATCTTCATGAATCTCCATGAATCTCCATGCATCTCCATGAATCTCCATGAATCTCCATGAACCTCCTCCATGAATCTCCATGAATCTCCATGAATATGCTCCATGAATCTCCATGAATCTCCATGAATCTCCATGTATCTCCATGAATCTCCATGAATCTCCATGAATATCCTCCATGAATCTCCATTAATCTCCATGAATCTCCATGAATCTCCTTCATCAATCTCCACGAATCTCCATGAATCTACATGAATCTCCATGAATCTCCATGAATCTCCATGAATCTCCATGAATATCCATGAATATCCATGAATCTCCATGTATCTCCATGTATCTCCATGAATCTCCATGAATCTCCATGAATCTCCATGTATCTCCATGAATCTACATGAATCTCCATGAATCTCCATGAATCTCCTCCATGAATCTCCATAAATCACCATGAATCTCCATGATAACCTGTATGAATCTTCGTGAATCTCCATGAATCTCCATGCATCTCCATGAATCTCCATGAATCTCCATGAACCTCCTCCATGAATCTCCATGAATCTCCATGAATATCCATGAATCTCCATGAATCTCCATGAATATCCATGAATCTCCATGAATCTCCATGAATCTCCATGTATCTCCATGAATCTACATGAATCTCCATGAATCTCCATGAATCTCCTCCATGAATCTCCATAAATCACCATGAATCTCCTTCATCAATCTCCACGAATCTCCATGAATCTCCATGAATCTCCATGAATCTCCATGAATCTCCATGAATCTCCATGAATCTCCATGAATCTCCATTATATCCGGTATGAATCTTCATGAATCTCCATGAATCTCCATGATATCCGGTATGAATCTTCATGAATCTCCATGAATCTCCATGAATCTCCATGCATCTCCATGAATCTCCATGAATCTCCATGAACCTCCTCCATGAATCTCCATGAATCTCCATGAATATCCATGAACCTCCTCCATGAATCTCCATGAATCTCCTTCATCAATCTCCACGAATCTCCATGAATCTACATGAATCTCCATGAATCTCCATGCATCTCCATGAATCTCCATGAATGTCCATGAACCTCCTCCATGAATCTCCATGAATCTCCATGAATATCCTCCATGAATCTCCATGAATCTCCATGAATCTCCATGTATCTCCATGAATCTACATGAATCTCCATGAATCTCCATGAATCTCCTCCATTAATCTCCATGAATCACCATGAATCTCCTTCATCAATCTCCACGAATCTCCATGAATCTCCATGAATCTCCATGAATCTCCATGAATATCCATGAATATCCATGAATCTCCATGTATCTCCATGAATCTCCATGAATATCCATGAATCTTCATGAATCTCCTCCATGAATCTTCATGAATCTCCATGAATCTCCATGCCTCTCCATGAATATCCATGAATCTCCATGAACCTCCTCCATGAATCTCCATGAATCTCCATGAATCTCCATGAATCTCCTTCATCAATCTCCACGAATCTCCATGAATCTACATGAATCTCCATGAATCTCCATGAATCTCCATGAATCTCCATGAATCTCCATGAATATCCATGAATCTCCATGAATCTCCATGAATCTCCACGAATCTCCATGATATCCGGTATGAATCTTCATGAATCTCCATGAATCTCCATGCATCTCCATGAATCTCCATGAATCTCCATGAATCTCCATGAACCTCCTCCATGAATCTCCATGAATCTCCTCCATGAATCTTCATGAATCTCCATGAATCTCCATGAATCTCCTTCATCAATCTCCACGAATCTCCATGAATCTCCATGAATCTCCATGTATCTAAATGAATCACCATGAATCTCCATGAATATCCTCCATGAATCTCCATTAATCTCCATGAATCTCCATGAATCTCCTTCATCAATCTCCACGAATCTCCATGAATCTACATGAATCTCCATGAATCTCCATGAATCTCCATGAATCTCCATGAATATCCATGAATATCCATGAATCTCCATGTATCTCCATGTATCTCCATGAATCTCCATGAATCTCCATGAATCTCCATGTATCTCCATGAATCTACATGAATCTCCATGAATCTCCATGAATCTCCTCCATGAATCTCCATAAATCACCATGAATCTCCATGATAACCTGTATGAATCTTCGTGAATCTCCATGAATCTCCATGCATCTCCATGAATCTCCATGAATCTCCATGAACCTCCTCCATGAATCTCCATGAATCTCCATGAATATCCATGAATCTCCATGAATCTCCATGAATATCCATGAATCTCCATGAATCTCCATGAATCTCCATGTATCTCCATGAATCTACATGAATCTCCATGAATCTCCATGAATCTCCTCCATGAATCTCCATAAATCACCATTAATCTCCTTCATCAATCTCCACGAATCTCCATGAATCTCCATGAATCTCCATGAATCTCCATGAATCTCCATGAATCTACATGAATCTCCATGAATCTCCATGAATCTCCATGAATCTCCATGAATATCCATGAATATCCATGAATCTCCATGTATCTCCATGTATCTCCATGAATCTCCATGAATATCCATGAATCTTCATGAATCTCCTCCATGAATCTTCATGATTCTCCATGAATCTCCATGCATCTCCATGAATCTCCATGAATCTCCATGAACCTCCTCCATGAATCTCCATGAATCTCCATGAATATCCTCCATGAATCTCCATGAATCTCCATGAATCTCCATGAATCTCCATGAATATCCATGAATATCCATGAATCTCCATGAATCTCCATGAATCTCCATGAATCTCCATGAATATCCATGAATATCCATGAATCTCCATGTATCTCCATGAATCTCCATGAATATCCATGAATCTTCATGAATCTCCTCCATGAATCTTCATGAATCTCCATGAATCTCCATGAATCTCCATGAATCTCCATGAATCTCCATGAATCTCCATGAATCTCCATGATATCCGGTATGAATCTTCATGTATCTCCATGAATCTCCATGAATCTCCATGCATCTCCATGAATCTCCATGAATCTCCATGAACCTCCTCCATGAATCTCCATGAATCTCCATGAACATCCATGAACCTCCTCCATGAATCTCCATGAATCTCCATGAATCTCCATGAATCTCCTTCATCAATCTCCACGAATCTCCATGAATCTACATGAATCTCCATGAATCTCCATGCATCTCCATGAATCTCCATGAATCTCCATGAACCTCCTCCATGAATCTCCATAAATCTCCATGAATATCCATGAATCTCCATGAATCTCCATGAATATCCATGAATCTCCATGAATCTCCATGAATCTCCATGTATCTCCATGAATCTACATGAATCTCCATGAATCTCCATGAATCTCCTCCATGAATCTCCATAAATCACCATGAATCTCCTTCATCAATCTCCACGAATCTCCATGAATCTCCATGAATCTCCATGAATCTCCATGAATCTCCATGATATCCGGTATGAATCTTCATGAATCTCCATGAATCTCCATGAATCTCCATGCATCTCCATGAATCTCCATGAATCTCCATGAACCTCCTCCATGAATCTCCATGAATCTCCATGAATATCCATGAACCTCCTCCATGAATCTCCATGAATCTCCATGAATCTCCTTCATCAATCTCCACGAATCTCCATGAATCTACATGAATCTCCATGAATCTCCATGAATCTCCATGAATCTCCATGAATATCCATGAATCTCCATGAATCTCCATGTATCTCCATGTATCTCCATGAATCTCCATGAATATCCATGAATCTTCATGAATCTCCTCCATGAATCTTCATGAATCTCCATGAATCTCCATGCATCTCCATGAATCTCCATGAATCTCCATGAACCTCCTCCATGAATCTCCATGAATCTCCATGAATATCCTCCATGAATCTCCATGAATCTCCATGAATCTCCATGTATCTCCATGAATCTACATGAATCTCCATGAATCTCCATGAATCTCCTCCATGAATCTCCATGAATCTCCACGAATCTCCATGAATCTCCATGAATCTCCATGAATCTCCATGAATATCCATGAATATCCATGAATCTCCATGTATCTCCATGAATCTCCATGAATATCCATGAATCTTCATGAATCTCCTCCATGAATCTTCATGAATCTCCATGAATCTCCATGCCTCTCCATGAATCTCCATGCATCTCCACGAACCTCCTCCATGAATATCCATGAACCTCCTCCATGAATCTCCATGAATCTCCATGAATATCCTCCATGAATCTCCATGAATCTCCATGAATCTCCATGAATCTCCATGAATATCCATGAATATCCATGAATCTCCATAAATCACCATTAATCTCCTTCATCAATCTCCACGAATCTCCATGAATCTCCATGAATCTCCTTCATCAATCTCCACGAATCTCCATGAATCTACATGAATCTCCATGAATCTCCATGAATCTCCATGAATCTCCATGAATATCCATGAATATCCATGAATCTCCATGTATCTCCATGTATCTCCATGAATCTCCATGAATCTCCATGAATCTCCATGTATCTCCATGAATCTACATGAATCTCCATGAATCTCCATGAATCTCCTCCATGAATCTCCATAAATCACCATGAATCTCCATGATAACCTGTATGAATCTTCGTGAATCTCCATGAATCTCCATGCATCTCCATGAATCTCCATGAATCTCCATGAACCTCCTCCATGAATCTCCATGAATCTCCATGAATATCCATGAATCTCCATGAATCTCCATGAATATCCATGAATCTCCATGAATCTCCATGAATCTCCATGTATCTCCATGAATCTACATGAATCTCCATGAATCTCCATGAATCTCCTCCATGAATCTCCATAAATCACCATTAATCTCCTTCATCAATCTCCACGAATCTCCATGAATCTCCATGAATCTCCATGAATCTCCATGAATCTCCATGAATATCCATGAATATCCATGAATCTCCATGTATCTCCATGAATCTCCATGAATATCCATGAATCTTCATGAATCTCCTCCATGAATCTTCATGAATCTTCATGAATCTCCATGCCTCTCCATGAATCTCCATGAATCTCCATGAACCTCCTCCATGAATCTCCATGAATCTCCATGAATATCCATGAACCTCCTCCATGAATCTCCATGAATCTCCATGAATCTCCATGAATCTCCATGAATCTCCATGAATCTCCATGAATCTCCTTCATCAATCTCCACGAATCTCCATGAATCTACATGAATCTCCATGAATCTCCATGAATCTCCATGAATCTCCATGAATATCCATGAATATCCATGAATCTCCATGTATCTCCATGTATCTCCATGAATCTCCATGAATATCCATGAATCTTCATGAATCTCCTCCATGAATCTTCATGAATCTCCATGAATCTCCATGCATCTCCATGAATCTCCATGAATCTCCATGAACCTCCTCCATGAATCTCCATGAATCTCCATGAATATCCTCCATGAATCTCCATGAATCTCCATGAATCTCCATGAATCTCCATGAATATCCATGAATATCCATGAATCTCCATGAATCTCCATGAATCTCCATGAATCTCCATGAATATCCATGAATATCCATGAATCTCCATGTATCTCCATGAATCTCCATGAATCTCCATGAATCTCCATGTATCTCCATGAATCTACATGAATCTCCATGAATCTCCATGAATCTCCACGAATCTCCATGATATCCGGTATGAATCTTCATGAATCTCCATGAATCTCCATGCATCTCCATGAATCTCCATGAATCTCCATGAATCTCCATGAACCTCCTCCATGAATCTCCATGAATCTCCTCCATGAATCTCCATGAATCACCATGAATCTCCTTCATCAATCTCCACGAATCTCCATGAATCTCCATGAATCTCCATGAATCTTCATGAATCTCCTCCATGAATCTTCATGAATCTCCATGAATCTCCATGCATCTCCATGAATCTCCATGAATCTCCATGAACCTCCTCCATGAATCTCCATGAATCTCCATGAATATGCTCCATGAATCTCCATGAATCTCCATGAATCTCCATGTATCTCCATGAATCTACATGAATCTCCATGAATCGCCATGAATCTCCTCCATGAATCTCCATGAATCACCATGAATCTCCATGAACCTCCTCCATGAATCTCCATGAATCTCTATGAATATCCATGAACCTCCTCCATGAATCTCCATGAATCTCCATGAATCTCCATGTATCTCCATGAATCTCCATGAATCTTCATGAATCTCCTCCATGAATCTTCATGAATCTCCATCAATCTCCATGCATCTCCATGAATCTCCATGAATCTCCATGAACCTCCTCCATGAATCTCCATGAATCTCCATGAATATCCTCCATGAATCTCCATGAATCTCCATGAATCTCCATGTATCTCCATGAATCTACATGAATCTCCATGAATCTCCATGAATCTCCTCCATGAATCTCCATGAATCACCATGAATCTCCTTCATCAATCTCCACGAAACTCCATGAATCTCCATGTATCTCCATGAATCTCCATGAATATCCATGAATCTTCATGAATCTCCTCCATGAATCTTCATGAATCTCCATGAATCTCCATGCATCTCCATGAATCTCCATGAATCTCCATGAACCTCCTCCATGAATCTCCATGAATCTCCATGAATATCCTCCATGAATCTCCATGAATCTCCATGAATCTCCATGTATCTCCATGAATCTCCATGAATCTCCATGAATATCCTCCATGAATCTCCATGAATCTCCATGAATCTCCATGAATCTCCTCCATGAATCTCCATGAATATCCATGAATATCCATGAATCTCCATGAATCTCCATGAATCTCCATGAATCTCCATGAATATCCATGAATATCCATGAATCTCCATGTATCTCCATGAATCTCCATGAATATCCATGAATCTCCTCCATGAATCTTCATGAATCTCCATGAATCTCCATGCATCTCCATGAATCTCCATGAATCTCCTTGAACCTCCTCCATGAATCTCCATGAATCTCCATGAATATCCTCCATGAATCTCCATGAATCTCCATGAATATCCATGAATCTCCATGAATCTCCATGAATATCCATGAACCTCCTCCATGAATCTCCATGAATCTCCATGAATCTCCTTCATCAATCTCCACGAATCTCCATGAATCTACATGAATCTACATGAATCTCCATGAATCTCCATGAATCTCCATGAATCTCCATGAATATCCATGAATATCCATGAATCTCCATGTATCTCCATGTATCTCCATGAATCTCCATGAATATCCATGAATCTTCATGAATCTCCTCCATGAATCTTCATGAATCTCCATGAATCTCCATGCATCTCCATGAATCTCCATGAATCTCCATGAACCTCCTCCATGAATCTCCATGAATCTCCATGAATATCCTCCATGAATCTCCATGAATCTCCATGAATCTCCATGAATCTCCATGAATATCCATGAATATCCATGAATATCCATGAATCTCCATGAATCTCCATGAATCTCCATGAATCTCCATGAATATCCATGAATATCCATGAATCTCCATGTATCTCCATGAATCTCCATGAATATCCATGAATCTTCATGAATCTCCTCCATGAATCTTCATGAATCTCCATGAATCTCCATGCATCTCCATGAATCTCCATGAATCTCCATGAACCTCCTCCATGAATCTCCATGAATCTCCATGAATATCCTCCATGAATCTCCATGAATCTCCATGAATCTCCATGAATCTCCTTCATCAATCTCCACGAATCTCCATGAATCTACATGAATCTCCATGAATCTCCATGAATCTACATGAATCTCCATGAATATCCATGAATATCCATGAATCTCCATGTATCTCCATGTATCTCCATGAATCTCCATGAATCTCCATGAATCTCCATGTATCTCCATGAATCTACATGAATCTCCATGAATCTCCATGAATCTCCACGAATCTCCATGATATCCGGTATGAATCTTCATGAATCTCCATGAATCTCCATGCATCTCCATGAATCTCCATGAATCTCCATGAATCTCCATGAACCTCCTCCATGAATCTCCATGAATCTCCTCCATGAATCTTCATGAATCTCCATGAATCTCCATGCATCTCCATGAATCTCCATGAATCTCCATGAACCTCCTCCATGAATCTCCATGAATCTCCATGAATATGCTCCATGAATCTCCATGAATCTCCATGAATCTCCATGTATCTCCATGAATCTCCATGAATCTCCATGAATATCCTCCATGAATCGCCATTAATCTCCATGAAACTCCATGAATCTCCTTCATCAATCTCCACGAATCTCCATGAATCTACATGAATCTCCATGAATCTCCATGAATCTCCATGAATCTCCATGAATATCCATGAATATCCATGAATCTCCATGTATCTCCATGTATCTCCATGAATCTCCATGAATCTCCATGAATCTCCATGTATCTCCATGAATCTACATGAATCTCCATGAATCTCCATGAATCTCCTCCATGAATCTCCATAAATCACCATGAATCTCCTTCATCAATCTCCACGAATCTCCATGAATCTCCATGAATCTCCATGAATCTCCATGAATATCCATGAATATCCATGAATCTCCATGTATCTCCATGAATCTCCATGAATATCCATGAATCTTCATGAATCTCCTCCATGAATCTTCATGAATCTCCATGAATCTCCATGCCTCTCCATGAATATCCATGAATCTCCATGAACCTCCTCCATGAATCTCCATGAATCTCCATGAATCTCCATGAATCTCCTTCATCAATCTCCACGAATCTCCATGAATCTACATGAATCTCCATGAATCTCCATGAATCTCCATGAATCTCCATGAATCTCCATGAATATCCATGAATCTCCATGAATCTCCATGAATGTCCACGAATCTCCATGATATCCGGTATGAATCTTCATGAATCTCCATGAATCTCCATGCATCTCCATGAATCTCCATGAATCTCCATGAATCTCCATGAACCTCCTCCATGAATCTCCATGAATCTCCTCCATGAATCTTCATGAATCTCCATGAATCTCCATGAATCTCCTTCATCAATCTCCACGAATCTCCATGAATCTCCATGAATCTCCATGTATCTAAATGAATCACCATGAATCTCCATGAATATCCTCCATGAATCTCCATTAATCTCCATGAATCTCCATGAATCTCCTTCATCAATCTCCACGAATCTCCATGAATCTACATGAATCTCCATGAATCTCCATGAATCTCCATGAATCTCCATGAATATCCATGAATATCCATGAATCTCCATGTATCTCCATGAATCTCCATGAATATCCATGAATCTTCATGAATCTCCTCCATGAATCTTCATGAATCTCCATGAATCTCCATGCCTCTCCATGAATATCCATGAATCTCCATGAACCTCCTCCATGAATCTCCATGAATCTCCATGAATCTCCATGAATCTCCTTCATCAATCTCCACGAATCTCCATGAATCTACATGAATCTCCATGAATCTCCATGAATCTCCATGAATCTCCATGAATCTCCATGAATATCCATGAATCTCCATGAATCTCCATGAATGTCCACGAATCTCCATGATATCCGGTATGAATCTTCATGAATCTCCATGAATCTCCATGCATCTCCATGAATCTCCATGAATCTCCATGAATCTCCATGAACCTCCTCCATGAATCTCCATGAATCTCCTCCATGAATCTTCATGAATCTCCATGAATCTCCATGAATCTCCTTCATCAATCTCCACGAATCTCCATGAATCTCCATGAATCTCCATGTATCTAAATGAATCACCATGAATCTCCATGAATATCCTCCATGAATCTCCATTAATCTCCATGAATCTCCATGAATCTCCTTCATCAATCTCCACGAATCTCCATGAATCTACATGAATCTCCATGAATCTCCATGAATCTCCATGAATCTCCATGAATATCCATGAATATCCATGAATCTCCATGTATCTCCATGTATCTCCATGAATCTCCATGAATCTCCATGAATCTCCATGTATCTCCATGAATCTACATGAATCTCCATGAATCTCCATGAATCTCCTCCATGAATCTCCATAAATCACCATGAATCTCCATGATAACCTGTATGAATCTTCGTGAATCTCCATGAATCTCCATGCATCTCCATGAATCTCCATGAACCTCCTCCATGAATCTCCATGAATCTCCATGAATATCCATGAATCTCCATGAATCTCCATGAATATCCATGAATCTCCATGAATCTCCATGAATCTCCATGTATCTCCATGAATCTACATGAATCTCCATGAATCTCCATGAATCTCCTCCATGAATCTCCATAAATCACCATGAATCTCCTTCATCAATCTCCACGAATCTCCATGAATCTCCATGAATCTCCATGAATCTCCATGAATCTCCATGAATCTCCATGAATCTCCATGAATCTCCATTATATCCGGTATGAATCTTCATGAATCTCCATGAATCTCCATGATATCCGGTATGAATCTTCATGAATCTCCATGAATCTCCATGAATCTCCATGCATCTCCATGAATCTCCATGAATCTCCATGAACCTCCTCCATGAATCTCCATGAATCTCCATGAATATCCATGAACCTCCTCCATGAATCTCCATGAATCTCCTTCATCAATCTCCACGAATCTCCATGAATCTACATGAATCTCCATGAATCTCCATGCATCTCCATGAATCTCCATGAATGTCCATGAACCTCCTCCATGAATCTCCATGAATCTCCATGAATATCCTCCATGAATCTCCATGAATCTCCATGAATCTCCATGTATCTCCATGAATCTACATGAATCTCCATGAATCTCCATGAATCTCCTCCATTAATCTCCATGAATCACCATGAATCTCCTTCATCAATCTCCACGAATCTCCATGAATCTCCATGAATCTCCATGAATCTCCATGAATATCCATGAATATCCATGAATCTCCATGTATCTCCATGAATCTCCATGAATATCCATGAATCTTCATGAATCTCCTCCATGAATCTTCATGAATCTCCATGAATCTCCATGCCTCTCCATGAATATCCATGAATCTCCATGAACCTCCTCCATGAATCTCCATGAATCTCCATGAATCTCCATGAATCTCCTTCATCAATCTCCACGAATCTCCATGAATCTACATGAATCTCCATGAATCTCCATGAATCTCCATGAATCTCCATGAATCTCCATGAATATCCATGAATCTCCATGAATCTCCATGAATGTCCACGAATCTCCATGATATCCGGTATGAATCTTCATGAATCTCCATGAATCTCCATGCATCTCCATGAATCTCCATGAATCTCCATGAATCTCCATGAACCTCCTCCATGAATCTCCATGAATCTCCTCCATGAATCTTCATGAATCTCCATGAATCTCCATGAATCTCCTTCATCAATCTCCACGAATCTCCATGAATCTCCATGAATCTCCATGTATCTAAATGAATCACCATGAATCTCCATGAATATCCTCCATGAATCTCCATTAATCTCCATGAATCTCCATGAATCTCCTTCATCAATCTCCACGAATCTCCATGAATCTACATGAATCTCCATGAATCTCCATGAATCTCCATGAATCTCCATGAATATCCATGAATATCCATGAATCTCCATGTATCTCCATGTATCTCCATGAATCTCCATGAATCTCCATGAATCTCCATGTATCTCCATGAATCTACATGAATCTCCATGAATCTCCATGAATCTCCTCCATGAATCTCCATAAATCACCATGAATCTCCATGATAACCTGTATGAATCTTCGTGAATCTCCATGAATCTCCATGCATCTCCATGAATCTCCATGAATCTCCATGAACCTCCTCCATGAATCTCCATGAATCTCCATGAATATCCATGAATCTCCATGAATCTCCATGAATATCCATGAATCTCCATGAATCTCCATGAATCTCCATGTATCTCCATGAATCTACATGAATCTCCATGAATCTCCATGAATCTCCTCCATGAATCTCCATAAATCACCATTAATCTCCTTCATCAATCTCCACGAATCTCCATGAATCTCCATGAATCTCCATGAATCTCCATGAATCTCCATGAATCTACATGAATCTCCATGAATCTCCATGAATCTCCATGAATCTCCATGAATATCCATGAATATCCATGAATCTCCATGTATCTCCATGTATCTCCATGAATCTCCATGAATATCCATGAATCTTCATGAATCTCCTCCATGAATCTTCATGAATCTCCATGAATCTCCATGCATCTCCATGAATCTCCATGAATCTCCATGAACCTCCTCCATGAATCTCCATGAATCTCCATGAATATCCTCCATGAATCTCCATGAATCTCCATGAATCTCCATGAATCTCCATGAATATCCATGAATATCCATGAATCTCCATGAATCTCCATGAATCTCCATGAATCTCCATGAATATCCATGAATATCCATGAATCTCCATGTATCTCCATGAATCTCCATGAATATCCATGAATCTTCATGAATCTCCTCCATGAATCTTCATGAATCACCATGAATCTCCATGAATCTCCATGAATCTCCATGAATCTCCATGAATCTCCATGAATCTCCATGATATCCGGTATGAATCTTCATGTATCTCCATGAATCTCCATGAATCTCCATGCATCTCCATGAATCTCCATGAATCTCCATGAACCTCCTCCATGAATCTCCATGAATCTCCATGAACATCCATGAACCTCCTCCATGAATCTCCATGAATCTCCATGAATCTCCATGAATCTCCTTCATCAATCTCCACGAATCTCCATGAATCTACATGAATCTCCATGAATCTCCATGCATCTCCATGAATCTCCATGAATCTCCATGAACCTCCTCCATGAATCTCCATAAATCTCCATGAATATCCATGAATCTCCATGAATCTCCATGAATATCCATGAATCTCCATGAATCTCCATGAATCTCCATGTATCTCCATGAATCTACATGAATCTCCATGAATCTCCATGAATCTCCTCCATGAATCTCCATAAATCACCATGAATCTCCATCATCAATCTCCACGAATCTCCATGAATCTCCATGAATCTCCATGAATCTCCATGAATCTCCATGATATCCGGTATGAATCTTCATGAATCTCCATGAATCTCCATGCATCTCCATGCATCTCCATGAATCTCCATGAATCTCCATGAACCTCCTCCATGAATCTCCATGAATCTCCATGAATATCCATGAACCTCCTCCATGAATCTCCATGAATCTCCATGAATCTCCTTCATCAATCTCCACGAATCTCCATGAATCTACATGAATCTCCATGAATCTCCATGAATCTCCATGAATCTCCATGAATATCCATGAATCTCCATGAATCTCCATGTATCTCCATGTATCTCCATGAATCTCCATGAATATCCATGAATCTTCATGAATCTCCATGAATCTCCATGTATCTCCATGAATCTACATGAATCTCCATGAATCTCCATGAATCTCCTCCATGAATCTCCATAAATCACCATTAATCTCCTTCATCAATCTCCACGAATCTCCATGAATCTCCATGAATCTCCATGAATCTCCATGAATCTCCATGAATATCCATGAATATCCATGAATCTCCATGTATCTCCATGAATCTCCATGAATATCCATGAATCTCCATGAATCTCCTCCATGAATCTCCATAAATCACCATGAATCTCCATGATAACCTGTATGAATCTTCGTGAATCTCCATGAATCTCCATGCATCTCCATGAATCTCCATGAATCTCCATGAACCTCCTCCATGAATCTCCATGAATCTCCATGAATATCCATGAATCTCCATGAATCTCCATGAATATCCATGAATCTCCATGAATCTCCATGAATCTCCATGTATCTCCATGAATCTACATGAATCTCCATGAATCTCCATGAATCTCCTCCATGAATCTCCATAAATCACCATTAATCTCCTTCATCAATCTCCACGAATCTCCATGAATCTCCATGAATCTCCATGAATCTCCATGAATCTCCATGAATATCCATGAATATCCATGAATCTCCATGTATCTCCATGAATCTCCATGAATATCCATGAATCTTCATGAATCTCCTCCATGAATCTTCATGAATCTTCATGAATCTCCATGCCTCTCCATGAATCTCCATGAATCTCCATGAACCTCCTCCATGAATCTCCATGAATCTCCATGAATATCCATGAACCTCCTCCATGAATCTCCATGAATCTCCATGAATCTCCATGAATCTCCATGAATCTCCATGAATCTCCTTCATCAATCTCCACGAATCTCCATGAATCTACATGAATCTCCATGAATCTCCATGAATCTCCATGAATCTCCATGAATATCCATGAATATCCATGAATCTCCATGTATCTCCATGTATCTCCATGAATCTCCATGAATATCCATGAATCTTCATGAATCTCCTCCATGAATCTTCATGAATCTCCATGAATCTCCATGCATCTCCATGAATCTCCATGAATCTCCATGAACCTCCTCCATGAATCTCCATGAATCTCCATGAATATCCTCCATGAATCTCCATGAATCTCCATGAATCTCCATGAATCTCCATGAATATCCATGAATATCCATGAATCTCCATGAATCTCCATGAATCTCCATGAATCTCCATGAATATCCATGAATATCCATGAATCTCCATGTATCTCCATGAATCTCCATGAATCTCCATGAATCTCCATGTATCTCCATGAATCTACATGAATCTCCATGAATCTCCATGAATCTCCACGAATCTCCATGATATCCGGTATGAATCTTCATGAATCTCCATGAATCTCCATGCATCTCCATGAATCTCCATGAATCTCCATGAATCTCCATGAACCTCCTCCATGAATCTCCATGAATCTCCTCCATGAATCTCCATGAATCACCATGAATCTCCTTCATCAATCTCCACGAATCTCCATGAATCTCCATGAATCTCCATGAATCTTCATGAATCTCCTCCATGAATCTTCATGAATCTCCATGAATCTCCATGCATCTCCATGAATCTCCATGAATCTCCATGAACCTCCTCCATGAATCTCCATGAATCTCCATGAATATGCTCCATGAATCTCCATGAATCTCGATGAATCTCCATGTATCTCCATGAATCTACATGAATCTCCATGAATCGCCATGAATCTCCTCCATGAATCTCCATGAATCACCATGAATCTCCATGAACCTCCTCCATGAATCTCCATGAATCTCTATGAATATCCATGAACCTCCTCCATGAATCTCCATGAATCTCCATGAATCTCCATGTATCTCCATGAATCTCCATGAATCTTCATGAATCTCCTCCATGAATCTTCATGAATCTCCATGAATCTCCATGCATCTCCATGAATCTCCATGAATCTCCATGAACCTCCTCCATGAATCTCCATGAATCTCCATGAATATCCTCCATGAATCTCCATGAATCTCCATGAATCTCCATGTATCTCCATGAATCTACATGAATCTCCATGAATCTCCATGAATCTCCTCCATGAATCTCCATGAATCACCATGAATCTCCTTCATCAATCTCCACGAAACTCCATGAATCTCCATGTATCTCCATGAATCTCCATGAATATCCATGAATCTTCATGAATCTCCTCCATGAATCTTCATGAATCTCCATGAATCTCCATGCATCTCCATGAATCTCCATGAATCTCCATGAACCTCCTCCATGAATCTCCATGAATCTCCATGAATATCCTCCATGAATCTCCATGAATCTCCATGAATCTCCATGTATCTCCATGAATCTCCATGAATCTCCATGAATATCCTCCATGAATCTCCATGAATCTCCATGAATCTCCATGAATCTCCTCCATGAATCTCCATGAATATCCATGAATATCCATGAATCTCCATGAATCTCCATGAATCTCCATGAATCTCCATGAATATCCATGAATATCCATGAATCTCCATGTATCTCCATGAATCTCCATGAATATCCATGAATCTCCTCCATGAATCTTCATGAATCTCCATGAATCTCCATGCATCTCCATGAATCTCCATGAATCTCCTTGAACCTCCTCCATGAATCTCCATGAATCTCCATGAATATCCTCCATGAATCTCCATGAATCTCCATGAATATCCATGAATCTCCATGAATCTCCATGAATATCCATGAACCTCCTCCATGAATCTCCATGAATCTCCATGAATCTCCTTCATCAATCTCCACGAATCTCCATGAATCTACATGAATCTACATGAATCTCCATGAATCTCCATGAATCTCCATGAATCTCCATGAATATCCATGAATATCCATGAATCTCCATGTATCTCCATGTATCTCCATGAATCTCCATGAATATCCATGAATCTTCATGAATCTCCTCCATGAATCTCCATGAATCTCCATGCATCTCCATGAATCTCCATGAATCTCCATGAACCTCCTCCATGAATCTCCATGAATCTCCATGAATATCCTCCATGAATCTCCATGAATCTCCATGAATCTCCATGAATCTCCATGAATATCCATGAATATCCATGAATATCCATGAATCTCCATGAATCTCCATGAATCTCCATGAATCTCCATGAATATCCATGAATATCCATGAATCTCCATGTATCTCCATGAATCTCCATGAATATCCATGAATCTTCATGAATCTCCTCCATGAATCTTCATGAATCTCCATGAATCTCCATGCATCTCCATGAATCTCCATGAATCTCCATGAACCTCCTCCATGAATCTCCATGAATCTCCATGAATATCCTCCATGAATCTCCATGAATCTCCATGAATCTCCATGAATCTCCTTCATCAATCTCCACGAATCTCCATGAATCTACATGAATCTCCATGAATCTCCATGAATCTACATGAATCTCCATGAATATCCATGAATATCCATGAATCTCCATGTATCTCCATGTATCTCCATGAATCTCCATGAATCTCCATGAATCTCCATGTATCTCCATGAATCTACATGAATCTCCATGAATCTCCATGAATCTCCACGAATCTCCATGATATCCGGTATGAATCTTCATGAATCTCCATGAATCTCCATGCATCTCCATGAATCTCCATGAATCTCCATGAATCTCCATGAACCTCCTCCATGAATCTCCATGAATCTCCTCCATGAATCTTCATGAATCTCCATGAATCTCCATGCATCTCCATGAATCTCCATGAATCTCCATGAACCTCCTCCATGAATCTCCATGAATCTCCATGAATATGCTCCATGAATCTCCATGAATCTCCATGAATCTCCATGTATCTCCATGAATCTCCATGAATCTCCATGAATATCCTCCATGAATCTCCATTAATCTCCATGAATCTCCATGAATCTCCTTCATCAATCTCCACGAATCTCCATGAATCTACATGAATCTCCATGAATCTCCATGAATCTCCATGAATCTCCATGAATATCCATGAATATCCATGAATCTCCATGTATCTCCATGTATCTCCATGAATCTCCATGAATCTCCATGAATCTCCATGTATCTCCATGAATCTACATGAATCTCCATGAATCTCCATGAATCTCCTCCATGAATCTCCATAAATCACCATGAATCTCCATGATAACCTGTATGAATCTTCGTGAATCTCCATGAATCTCCATGCATCTCCATGAATCTCCATGAATCTCCATGAACCTCCTCCATGAATCTCCATGAATCTCCATGAATATCCATGAATCTCCATGAATCTCCATGAATATCCATGAATCTCCATGAATCTCCATGAATCTCCATGTATCTCCATGAATCTACATGAATCTCCATGAATCTCCATGAATCTCCTCCATGAATCTCCATAAATCACCATGAATCTCCTTCATCAATCTCCACGAATCTCCATGAATCTCCATGAATCTCCATGAATCTCCATGAATCTCCATGAATCTCCATGAATCTCCATGAATCTCCATTATATCCGGTATGAATCTTCATGAATCTCCATGAATCTCCATGATATCCGGTATGAATCTTCATGAATCTCCATGAATCTCCATGAATCTCCATGCATCTCCATGAATCTCCATGAATCTCCATGAACCTCCTCCATGAATCTCCATGAATCTCCATGAATATCCATGAACCTCCTCCATGAATCTCCATGAATCTCCTTCATCAATCTCCACGAATCTCCATGAATCTACATGAATCTCCATGAATCTCCATGCATCTCCATGAATCTCCATGAATGTCCATGAACCTCCTCCATGAATCTCCATGAATCTCCATGAATATCCTCCATGAATCTCCATGAATCTCCATGAATCTCCATGTATCTCCATGAATCTACATGAATCTCCATGAATCTCCATGAATCTCCTCCATTAATCTCCATGAATCACCATGAATCTCCTTCATCAATCTCCACGAATCTCCATGAATCTCCATGAATCTCCATGAATCTCCATGAATATCCATGAATATCCATGAATCTCCATGTATCTCCATGAATCTCCATGAATATCCATGAATCTTCATGAATCTCCTCCATGAATCTTCATGAATCTCCATGAATCTCCATGCCTCTCCATGAATATCCATGAATCTCCATGAACCTCCTCCATGAATCTCCATGAATCTCCATGAATCTCCATGAATCTCCTTCATCAATCTCCACGAATCTCCATGAATCTACATGAATCTCCATGAATCTCCATGAATCTCCATGAATCTCCATGAATCTCCATGAATATCCATGAATCTCCATGAATCTCCATGAATCTCCACGAATCTCCATGATATCCGGTATGAATCTTCATGAATCTCCATGAATCTCCATGCATCTCCATGAATCTCCATGAATCTCCATGAATCTCCATGAACCTCCTCCATGAATCTCCATGAATCTCCTCCATGAATCTTCATGAATCTCCATGAATCTCCATGAATCTCCTTCATCAATCTCCACGAATCTCCATGAATCTCCATGAATCTCCATGTATCTAAATGAATCACCATGAATCTCCATGAATATCCTCCATGAATCTCCATTAATCTCCATGAATCTCCATGAATCTCCTTCATCAATCTCCACGAATCTCCATGAATCTACATGAATCTCCATGAATCTCCATGAATCTCCATGAATCTCCATGAATATCCATGAATATCCATGAATCTCCATGTATCTCCATGTATCTCCATGAATCTCCATGAATCTCCATGAATCTCCATGTATCTCCATGAATCTACATGAATCTCCATGAATCTCCATGAATCTCCTCCATGAATCTCCATAAATCACCATGAATCTCCATGATAACCTGTATGAATCTTCGTGAATCTCCATGAATCTCCATGCATCTCCATGAATCTCCATGAATCTCCATGAACCTCCTCCATGAATCTCCATGAATCTCCATGAATCTCCATGAATCTCCATGTATCTCCATGAATCTACATGAATCTCCATGAATCTCCATGAATCTCCTCCATTAATCTCCATGAATCACCATGAATCTCCTTCATCAATCTCCACGAATCTCCATGAATCTCCATGAATCTCCATGAATCTCCATGAATATCCATGAATATCCATGAATCTCCATGTATCTCCATGAATCTCCATGAATATCCATGAATCTTCATGAATCTCCTCCATGAATCTTCATGAATCTCCATGAATCTCCATGCCTCTCCATGAATCTCCATGAATCTCCATGAACCTCCTCCATGAATCTCCATGAATCTCCATGAATCTCCATGAATCTCCTTCATCAATCTCCACGAATCTCCATGAATCTACATGAATCTCCATGAATCTCCATGAATCTCCATGAATCTCCATGAATATCCATGAATCTCCATGAATCTCCATGAATCTCCACGAATCTCCATGATATCCGGTATGAATCTTCATGAATCTCCATGAATCTCCATGCATCTCCATGAATCTCCATGAATCTCCATGAATCTCCATGAACCTCCTCCATGAATCTCCATGAATCTCCTCCATGAATCTTCATGAATCTCCATGAATCTCCATGAATCTCCTTCATCAATCTCCACGAATCTCCATGAATCTCCATGAATCTCCATGAATCTCCATGTATCTAAATGAATCACCATGAATCTCCATGAATATCCTCCATGAATCTCCATTAATCTCCATGAATCTCCATGAATCTCCTTCATCAATCTCCACGAATCTCCATGAATCTACATGAATCTCCATGAATCTCCATGAATCTCCATGAATCTCCATGAATATCCATGAATATCCATGAATCTCCATGTATCTCCCTGTATCTCCATGAATCTCCATGAATCTCCATGAATCTCCATGTATCTCCATGAATCTACATGAATCTCCATGAATCTCCATGAATCTCCTCCATGAATCTCCATAAATCACCATGAATCTCCATGATAACCTGTATGAATCTTCGTGAATCTCCATGAATCTCCATGCATCTCCATGAATCTCCATGAATCTCCATGAACCTCCTCCATGAATCTCCATGAATCTCCATGAATATCCATGAATCTCCATGAATCTCCATGAATATCCATGAATCTCCATGAATCTCCATGAATCTCCATGTATCTCCATGAATCTACATGAATCTCCATGAATCTCCATGAATCTCCTCCATGAATCTCCATAAATCACCATGAATCTCCTTCATCAATCTCCACGAATCTCCATGAATCTCCATGAATCTCCATGAATCTCCATGAATCTCCATGAATCTCCATGAATCTCCATGAATCTCCATTATATCCGGTATGAATCTTCATGAATCTCCATGAATCTCCATGATATCCGGTATGAATCTTCATGAATCTCCATGAATCTCCATGAATCTCCATGCATCTCCATGAATCTCCATGAATCTCCATGAACCTCCTCCATGAATCTCCATGAATCTCCATGAATCTCCATGAATCTCCTTCATCAATCTCCACGAATCTCCATGAATCTACATGAATCTCCATGAATCTCCATGAATCTCCATGAATCTCCATGAATATCCATGAATATCCATGAATCTCCATGTATCTCCATGTATCTCCATGAATCTCCATGAATATCCATGAATCTTCATGAATCTCCTCCATGAATCTTCATGAATCTCCATGAATCTCCATGCATCTCCATGAATCTCCATGAATCTCCATGAACCTCCTCCATGAATCTCCATGAATCTCCATGAATATCCTCCATGAATCTCCATGAATCTCCATGAATCTCCATGAATCTCCATGAATATCCATGAATATCCATGAATCTCCATGAATCTCCATGAATCTCCATGAATCTCCATGAATATCCATGAATATCCATGAATCTCCATGTATCTCCATGAATCTCCATGAATATCCATGAATCTTCATGAATCTCCTCCATGAATCTTCATGAATCTCCATGAATCTCCATGAATCTCCATGAATCTCCATGAATATCCATGAACCTCCTCCATGAATCTCCATGAATCTCCATGAATCTCCATGAATCTCCATGAATATCCATGAATATCCATGAATCTCCATGTATCTCCATGAATCTCCATGAATATCCATGAATCTTCATGAATCTCCTCCATGAATCTTCATGAATCTCCATGAATCTCCATGCATCTCCATGAATCTCCATGAATCTCCATGAACCTCCTCCATGAATCTCCATGAATCTCCATGAATATCCTCCATGAATCTCCATGAATCTCCATGAATATCCATGAACCTCCTCCATGAATCTCCATGAATCTCCTTCATCAATCTCCACGAATCTCCATGAATCTACATGAATCTCCATGAATCTCCATGAATCTCCATGAATCTCCATGAATATCCATGAATATCCATGAATCTCCATGAATCTCCATGAATATCCATGAATATCCATGAATCTCCATGAATCTCCATGTATCTCCATGAATCTACATGAATCTCCATGAATCTCCATGAATCTCCACGAATCTCCATGATATCCGGTATGAATCTTCATGAATCTCCATGAATCTCCATGCATCTCCATGAATCTCCATGAATCTCCATGAATCTCCATGAATCTCCATGAATCTCCTTCATCAATCTCCACGAATCTCCATGAATCTACATGAATCTCCATGAATCTCCATGAATCTCCATGAATCTCCATGAATATCCATGAATATCCATGAATCTCCATGTATCTCCATGTATCTCCATGAATCTCCATGAATATCCATGAATCTTCATGAATCTCCTCCATGAATCTTCATGAATCTCCATGAATCTCCATGCATCTCCATGAATCTCCATGAATCTCCATGAACCTCCTCCATGAATCTCCATGAATCTCCATGAATCTCCATGAATCTCCATGAATCTCCATGAATATCCATGAATATCCATGAATCTCCATGTATCTCCATGAATCTCCATGAATATCCATGAATCTTCATGAATCTCCTCCATGAATCTTCATGAATCTCCATGAATCTCCATGCATCTCCATGAATCTCCATGAATCTCCATGAATCTCCATGAACCTCCTCCATGAATCTCCATGAATCTCCTCCATGAATCTCTATGAATCACCATGAATCACCTTCATCAATCTCCATGAATCTCCATGAATCTCCATGAATATCCATGAATATCCATGAATCTCCATGTATCTCCATGAATCTCCATGAATATCCATGAATCTTCATGAATCTCCTCCATGAATCTTCATGAATCTCCATGAATCTCCATGCCTCTCCATGAATCTCCATGAATCTCCATGAACCTCCTCCATGAATCTCCATGAATCTCCATGAATCTCCATGAATCTCCTTCATCAATCTCCACGAATCTCCATGAATCTACATGAATCTCCATGAATCTCCATGAATCTCCATGAATCTCCATGAATATCCATGAATATCCATGAATCTCCATGTATCTCCATGTATCTCCATGAATCTCCATGAATATCCATGAATCTTCATGAATCTCCTCCATGAATCTTCATGAATCTCCATGAATCTCCATGCATCTCCATGAATCTCCATGAATCTCCATGAACCTCCTCCATGAATCTCCATGAATCTCCATGAATATCCTCCATGAATCTCCATGAATCTCCATGAATCTCCATGAATCTCCATGAATATCCATGAATATCCATGAATCTCCATGAATCTCCATGAATCTCCATGAATCTCCATGAATATCCATGAATATCCATGAATCTCCATGTATCTCCATGAATCTCCATGAATATCCATGAATCTTCATGAATCTCCTCCATGAATCTTCATGAATCTCCATGAATCTCCATGCATTTCCATGAATCTCCATGAATCTCCATGAACCTCCTCCATGAATCTCCATGAATCTCCATGAATATCCTCCATGAATCTCCATGAATCTCCATGAATCTCCATGAATCTCCTTCATCAATCTCCACGAATCTCCATGAATCTACATGAATCTCCATTAATCTCCATGAATCTCCATGAATCTCCATGAATATCCATGAATATCCATGAATCTCCATGTATCTCCATGTATCTCCATGAATCTCCATGAATCTCCATGAATCTCCATGTATCTCCATGAATCTACATGAATCTCCATGAATCTCCATGAATCTCCACGAATCTCCATGATATCCGGTATGAATCTTCATGAATCTCCATGAATCTCCATGCATCTCCATGAATCTCCATGAATCTCCATGAATCTCCATGAACCTCCTCCATGAATCTCCATGAATCTCCTCCATGAATCTCCATGAATCACCATGAATCTCCTTCATCAATCTCCACGAATCTCCATGAATCGCCATGAATCTCCATGAATCTCCATGAATATCCATGAATCTTCATGAATCTCCTCCATGAATCTTCATGAATCTCCATGAATCTCCATGCCTCTCCATGAATCTCCATGAATCTCCATGAACCTCCTCCATGAATCTCCATGAATCTCCATGAATCTCCATGAATCTCCTTCATCAATCTCCACGAATCTCCATGAATCTACATGAATCTCCATGAATCTCCATGAATCTCCATGAATCTCCATGAATATCCATGAATATCCATGAATCTCCATGAATCTCCATGAATCTCCATGAATCTCCATGAATATCCATGAATATCCATGAATCTCCATGTATCTCCATGAATCTCCATGAATATCCATGAATCTTCATGAATCTCCTCCATGAATCTTCATGAATCTCCATGAATCTCCATGCATCTCCATGAATCTCCATGAATCTCCATGAACCTCCTCCATGAATCTCCATGAATCTCCATGAATATCCTCCATGAATCTCCATGAATCTCCATGAATCTCCATGAATCTCCTTCATCAATCTCCACGAATCTCCATGAATCTACATGAATCTCCATGAATCTCCATGAATCTCCATGAATCTCCATGAATATCCATGAATATTCATGAATCTCCATGTATCTCCATGTATCTGCATGAATCTCCATGAATCTCCATGTATCTCCATGAATCTACATGAATCTCCATGAATCTCCATGAATCTCCACGAATCTCCATGATATCCGGTATGAATCTTCATGAATCTCCATGAATCTCCATGCATCTCCATGAATCTCCATGAATCTCCATGAATCTCCATGAACCTCCTCCATGAATCTCCATGAATCTCCTCCATGAATCTCCATGAATCACCATGAATCTCCTTCATCAATCTCCACGAATCTCCATGAATCTCCATGAATCTCCATGAACCTCCTCCATGAATCTCCATGAATCTCCTCCATGAATCTCCATGAATCACCATGAATCTCCTTCATCAATCTCCACGAATCTCCATGAATCGCCATGAATCTCCATGAATCTCCATGAATATCCATGAATCTTCATGAATCTCCTCCATGAATCTTCATGAATCTCCATGAATCTCCATGCCTCTCCATGAATCTCCATGAATCTCCATGAACCTCCTCCATGAATCTCCATGAATCTCCATGAATCTCCATGAATCTCCTTCATCAATCTCCACGAATCTCCATGAATCTACATGAATCTCCATGAATCTCCATGAATCTCCATGAATCTCCATGAATATCCATGAATATCCATGAATCTCCATGTATCTCCATGTATCTCCATGAATCTCCATGAATATCCATGAATCTTCATGAATCTCCTCCATGAATCTTCATGAATCTCCATGAATATCCATGAATATCCATGAATCTCCATGAATCTCCATGAATCTCCATGAATCTCCGTGAATATCCATGAATATCCATGAATCTCCATGAATCTCCATGTATCTCCATGTATCTCCATGAATCTCCATGAATCTCCATGAATCTCCATGTATCTCCATGAATCTACATGAATCTCCATGAATCTCCATGAATCTCCACGAATCTCCATGATATCCGGTATGAATCTTCATGAATCTCCATGAATCTCCATGCATCTCCATGAATCTCCATGAATCTCCATGAATCTCCATGAACCTCCTCCATGAATCTCCATGAATCTCCTCCATGAATCTCCATGAATCACCATGAATCTCCTTCATCAATCTCCACGAATCTCCATGAATCGCCATGAATCTCCATGAATCTCCATGAATATCCATGAATCTTCATGGATCTCCTCCATGAATCTTCATGAATCTCCATGAATCTCCATGCATCTCCATGAATCTCCATGAATCTCCATGAACCTCCTACATGAATCTCCATGAATCTCCATGAATATCCTCCATGAATCTCCATGAATCTCCATGAATCTCCATGTATCTCCATGAATCTACATGAATCTCCATAAATCTCCATGAATCTCCTCCATGAATCTCCATGAATCACCATGAATCTCCATGAACCTCCTCCATGAATCTCCATGAATCTCTATGAATATCCATGAACCTCCTCCATGAATCTCCATGAATCTCCATGTATCTCCATGTATCTCCATGAATCTCCATGAATATCCATGAATCTTCATGAATCTCCTCCATGAATCTTCATGAATCTCCATGAATCTCCATGCATCTCCATGAATCTCCATGAATCTCCATGAACCTCCTCCATGAATCTCCATGAATCTCCATGAAT
Source organism: Lasioglossum villosulum (assembly GCA_963971365.1). NCBI lineage: Eukaryota > Metazoa > Arthropoda > Insecta > Hymenoptera > Halictidae > Lasioglossum > Lasioglossum villosulum. Next base: position 16,267,105 of record OZ020500.1, on the reverse strand, counting down.
ATCCTCCATGAATCTCCATGAATATCCATGAATATCCATGAATCTCCATGAATCTCCATGAATCTCCATGAATCTCCATGAATATCCATGAATATCCATGAATCTCCATGTATCTCCATGAATCTCCATGAATATCCATGAATCTTCATGAATCTCCTCCATGAATCTTCATGAATCTCCATGAATCTCCATGCATCTCCATGAATCTCCATGAATCTCCATGAATCTCCATGAATCTCCATGAACCTCCTCCATGAATCTCCATGAATCTCCATGAATATCCTCCATGAATCTCCATGAATCTCCATGAATCTCCATGAATCTCCTTCATCAATCTCCACGAATCTCCATGAATCTACATGAATCTCCATGAATCTCCATGAATCTCCATGAATCTCCATGAATATCCATGAATATCCATGAATCTCCATGTATCTCCATGTATCTCCATGAATCTCCATGAATCTCCATGAATCTCCATGTATCTCCATGAATCTACATGAATCTCCATGAATCTCCATGAATCTCCACGAATCTCCATGATATCCGGTATGAATCTTCATGAATCTCCATGAATCTCCATGCATCTCCATGAATCTCCATGAATCTCCATGAATCTCCATGAACCTCCTCCATGAATCTCCATGAATCTCCTCCATGAATCTCCATGAATCACCATGAATCTCCTTCATCAATCTCCACGAATCTCCATGAATCTCCATGAATCTCCATGAATCTTCATGAATATCCATGAATCTTCATGAATCTCCTCCATGAATCTTCATGAATCTCCATGAATCTCCATGCATCTCCATGAATCTCCATGAATCTCCATGAACCTCCTCCATGAATCTCCATGAATCTCCATGAATATCCTCCATGAATCTCCATGAATCTCCATGAATATCCATGAACCTCCTCCATGAATCTCCATGAATCTCCATGTATCTCCATGTATCTCCATGAATCTCCATGAATATCCATGAATCTTCATGAATCTCCTCCATGAATCTTCATGAATCTCCATGAATCTCCATGCATCTCCATGAATCTCCATGATTCTCCATGAACCTCCTCCATGAATCTCCATGAATCTCCATGAATATCCTCCATGAATCTCCATGAATCTCCATGAATCTCCATGTATCTCCATGAATCTCCATGAATATCCATGAATCTTCATGAATCTCCTCCATGAATCTTCTTGAATCTCCATGAATCTCCATGCATCTCCATGAATCTCCATGAATCTCCATGAACCTCCTCCATGAATCTCCATGAATCTCCATCAATATCCTCCATGAATCTCCATGAATCTCCATGAATCTCCATGAATCTCCTTCATCAATCTCCACGAATCTCCATGAATCTCCATGAATCTCCATGAATCTCCATGTATCTCCATGAATCTACATGAATCTCCATGAATCTCCATGAATCTCCTCGATGAATCTCCATGAATCTTCATGAATCTCCTGATCCATGAACCTCTATGAAACTCCATGAATCTCCATGAATATCCTCTATGAATCTCCATGTATCTCCTGATCCATGAACCTCTATGAAACTCCATGAATCTCCATGAATATCCTCTATGAATCTCCATGTATCTCCATGAATGTCCATGAATCTCGTCCATGAATCTTCTGTATGAATCTCCTTGAATCTCCATGAATCTCCATGAATCTCCTTCATCAATCTCCACGAATCTCCATGAATCTCCATGATTCTCCATGAATCTCCATGAATCTCCTCCATGAATCTCCATGAATCTCCAAGAATCTCCTCCATGAATCTCCATGAATCTCCATGAATCTCCATGAATCTCCAAGAATCTACATGAATCTCCATGAATATCCTCCATGAATATCCACGAATCTTCATGAATCTCCTGATCCATGAACCTCTATGAATCTCCATGAATCTCCATGAAGATCCTCCATGAATCTCCATGAATCTCCATGAATGTCCATGAATCTCCTCCATGAATTTCCTGTATGAATCTCCATGAATCTCCATGCATCTCCATGAATCTCCATGAATCTCCATGAACCTCCTCCATGAATCTCCATGAATCTCCATGAATCTACATGAATATCCATGAATCTCCATGAATCTCCTCCATGAATCTCCATGAATCACCTCCATGAATCTCCATGAATCTCCATGACTCTAAATGAATCTCCTTGAATCTCCATGAATCTCCATAAATCTCCAAGAATCTCCGTGAATCTCCATGAATCTCCATGAATCTCCATGAATCTCCTCCATGAATTTCCATGAATCTCCAAGAATCTCCTCCATGAATCTCCATGAATCTCCATGAATCTCCATGTATCTCCATGAATCTACATGAATCTCCATGAATCTCAATGAACCTCCTCGATGAATCTCCATGAATCTCCATGAATATCCATGAATATCCATGAATCTCCATGAATCTCCATGAATCTCCATGAATCTCCATGAATATCCATGAATATCCATGAATCTCCATGTATCTCCATGAATCTCCATGAATATCCATGAATCTTCATGAATCTCCTCCATGAATCTTCATGAATCTCCATGAATCTCCATGCATCTCCATGAATCTCCATGAATCTCCATGAACCTCCTCCATGAATCTCCATGAATATCCATGAATATCCATGAATCTCCATGAATCTCCATGAATCTCCATGTATCTCCATGAATCTACATGAATCTCCATGAATCTCCATGAATCTCCTCGATGAATCTCCATGAATCTTCATGAATCTCCTGATCCATGAACCTCTATGAATCTCCATGAATCTCCATGAATATCCTCTATGAATCTCCATGTATCTCCATGAATGTCCATGAATCTCGTCCATGAATCTTCTGTATGAATCTCCTTGAATCTCCATGAATCTCCATGAATCTCCTTCATCAATCTCCACGAATCTCCATGAATCTCCATGATTCTCCATGAATCTCCATGAATCTCCTCCATGAATCTCCATGAATCTCCAAGAATCTCCTCCATGAATCTCCATGAATCTCCATGAATCTCCATGAATCTCCATGAATCTACATGAATCTCCATGAATATCCTCCATGAATATCCACGAATCTTCATGAATCTCCTGATCCATGAACCTCTATGAATCTCCATGAATCTCCATGAAGATCCTCCATGAATCTCCATTAATCTCCATGAATGTCCATGAATCTCCTCCATGAATTTCCTGTATGAATCTCCATGAATCTCCATGAATCTCCATGAATCTCCATGAATCTCCATGAATCTACATGAATCTCCATGAATATCCTCCATGAATATCCACGAATCTTCATGAATCTCCTGATCCATGAACCTCTATGAATCTCCATGAATCTCCATGAAGATCCTCCATGAATCTCCATGAATCTCCATGAATGTCCATGAATCTCCTCCATGAATTTCCTGTATGAATCTCCATGAATCTCCATGCATCTCCATGAATCTCCATGAATCTCCATGAACCTCCTCCATGAATCTCCATGAATCTCCATGAATCTACATGAATATCCATGAATCTCCATGAATCTCCTCCATGAATCTCCATGAATCACCTCCATGAATCTCCATGAATCTCCATGACTCTAAATGAATCTCCTTGAATCTCCATGAATCTCCATAAATCTCCAAGAATCTCCGTGAATCTCCATGAATCTCCATGAATCTCCATGAATCTCCTCCATGAATCTCCATGAATCTCCAAGAATCTCCTCCATGAATCTCCATGAATCTCCATGTATCTCCATGAATCTCCATGAATATCCATGAATATCCATGAATCTCCATGTATCTCCATGTATCTCCATGAATCTCCATGAATCTCCATGAATCTCCATGTATCTCCATGAATCTACATGAATCTCCATGAATCTCCATGAATCTCCACGAATCTCCATGATATCCGGTATGAATCTTCATGAATCTCCATGAATCTCCATGCATCTCCATGAATCTCCATGAATCTCCATGAATCTCCATGAACCTCCTCCATGAATCTCTATGAATCTCCTCCATGAATCTCCATGAATCACCATGAATCTCCTTCATCAATCTCCACGAATCTCCATGAATCTCCATGAATCTCCATGAATCTTCATGAATATCCATGAATCTTCATGAATCTCCTCCATGAATCTTCATGAATCTCCATGAATCTCCATGCATCTCCATGAATATCCATGAATCTCCATGAATCTCCATGAATATCCATGAATCTCCATGAATCTCCATGAATCTCCATGTATCTCCATGAATCTACATGAATCTCCATGAATCTCCATGAATCTCCTCCATGAATCTCCTTCATCAATCTCCACGAATCTCCATGAATCTCCATGAATCTCCATGAATCTCCATGAATCTCCATGAATCTCCATGAATCTCCATGAATCTCCATGATATCCGGTATGAATCTTCATGAATCTCCATGAATCTCCATGAATCTCCATGCATCTCCATGAATCTCCATGAATCTCCATGAACCTCCTCCATGAATCTCCATGAATCTACATGAATCTCCATGAATCTCCATGCATCTCCATGAATCTCCATGAATGTCCATGAACCTCCTCCATGAATCTCCATGAATCTCCATGAATATCCTCCATGAATCTCCATGAATCTCCATGAATCTCCGTGTATCTCCATGAATCTACATGAATCTCCATCAATCTCCACGAATCTCCATGAATCTCCATGAATCTCCATGAATCTTCATGAATCTCCTCCATGAATCTTCATGAATCTCCATGAATCTCCATGCATCTCCATGAATCTCCATGAATCTCCATGAACCTCCTCCATGAATCTCCATGAATCTCCATGAATATCCTCCATGAATCTCCATGAATCTCCATGAATCTCCATGAATCTCCTTCATCAATCTCCACGAATCTCCATGAATCTACATGAATCTCCATGAATCTCCATGAATCTCCATGAATCTCCATGAATATCCATGAATATCCATGAATCTCCATGTATCTCCATGTATCTCCATGAATCTCCATGAATCTCCATGAATCTCCATGTATCTCCATGAATCTACATGAATCTCCATGAATCTCCATGAATCTCCACGAATCTCCATGATATCCGGTATGAATCTTCATGAATCTCCATGAATCTCCATGCATCTCCATGAATCTCCATGAATCTCCATGAATCTCCATGAACCTCCTCCATGAATCTCCATGAATCTCCTCCATGAATCTCCATGAATCACCATGAATCTCCTTCATCAATCTCCACGAATCTCCATGAATCTCCATGAATCTCCATGAATCTTCATGAATATCCATGAATCTTCATGAATCTCCTCCATGAATCTTCATGAATCTCCATGAATCTCCATGCATCTCCATGAATCTCCATGAATCTCCATGAACCTCCTCCATGAATCTCCATGAATCTCCATGAATATCCTCCATGAATCTCCATGAATCTCCATGTATCTCCATGAATCTACATGAATCTCCATGAATCTCCATGAATCTCCTCCATGAATCTCCATGAATCACCATGAATCTCCATGAACCTCCTCCATGAATCTCCATGAATCTCTATGAATATCCATGAACCTCCTCCATGAATCTCCATGAATCTCCATGTATCTCCATGTATCTCCATGAATCTCCATGAATATCCATGAATCTTCATGAATCTCCTCCATGAATCTTCATGAATCTCCATGAATCTCCATGCATCTCCATGAATCTCCATGAATCTCCATGAACCTCCTCCATGAATCTCCATGAATCTCCATGAATATCCTCCATGAATCTCCATGAATCTCCATGAATCTCCATGTATCTCCATGAATCTCCATGAATATCCATGAATCTTCATGAATCTCCTCCATGAATCTTCTTGAATCTCCATGAATCTCCATGCATCTCCATGAATCTCCATGAATCTCCATGAACCTCCTCCATGAATCTCCATGAATATCCTCCATGAATCTCCATGAATCTCCATGAATCTCCATGAATCTCCTTCATCAATCTCCACGAATCTCCATGAATCTACATGAATCTCCATAAATCTCCATGAATCTCCATGAATCTCCATGAATATCCATGGATATCCATGAATCTCCATGAATCTCCATGAATCTCCATGTATCTCCATGAATCTACATGAATCTCCATGAATCTCCATGAATCTCCTCGATGAATCTCCATGAATCTTCATGAATCTCCTGATCCATGAACCTCTATGAAACTCCATGAATCTCCATGAATATCCTCTATGAATCTCCATGTATCTCCATGAATGTCCATGAATCTCGTCCATGAATCTTCTGTATGAATCTCCTTGAATCTCCATGAATCTCCATGAATCTCCTTCATCAATCTCCACGAATCTCCATGAATCTCCATGATTCTCCATGAATCTCCATGAATCTCCTCCATGAATCTCCATGAATCTCCAAGAATCTCCTCCATGAATCTCCATGAATCTCCATGAATCTCCATGAATCTCCATGAATCTACATGAATCTCCATGAATATCCTCCATGAATATCCACGAATCTTCATGAATCTCCTGATCCATGAACCTCTATGAATCTCCATGAATCTCCATGAAGATCCTCCATGAATCTCCATGAATCTCCATGAATGTCCATGAATCTCCTCCATGAATTTCCTGTATGAATCTCCATGAATCTCCATGCATCTCCATGAATCTCCATGAATCTCCATGAACCTCCTCCATGAATCTCCATGAATCTCCATGAATCTACATGAATATCCATGAATCTCCATGAATCTCCTCCATGAATCTCCATGAATCACCTCCATGAATCTCCATGAATCTCCATGACTCTAAATGAATCTCCTTGAATCTCCATGAATCTCCATAAATCTCCAAGAATCTCCGTGAATCTCCATGAATCTCCATGAATCTCCATGAATCTCCTGCATGAATCTCCATGAATCTCCAAGAATCTCCTCCATGAATCTCCATGAATCTCCATGAATCTCCATGTATCTCCATGAATCTACATGAATCTCCATGAATCTCAATGAACCTCCTCGATGAATCTCCATGAATCTCCATGAATATCCATGAATATCCATGAATCTCCATGAATCTCCATGAATCTCCATGAATCTCCATGAATATCCATGAATATCCATGAATCTCCATGTATCTCCATGAATCTCCATGAATATCCATGAATCTTCATGAATCTCCTCCATGAATCTTCATGAATCTCCATGAATCTCCATGCATCTCCATGAATCTCCATGAATCTCCATGAACCTCCTCCATGAATCTCCATGAATATCCATGAATATCCATGAATCTCCATGAATCTCCATGAATCTCCATGTATCTCCATGAATCTACATGAATCTCCATGAATCTCCATGAATCTCCTCGATGAATCTCCATGAATCTTCATGAATCTCCTGATCCATGAACCTCTATGAATCTCCATGAATCTCCATGAATATCCTCTATGAATCTCCATGTATCTCCATGAATGTCCATGAATCTCGTCCATGAATCTTCTGTATGAATCTCCTTGAATCTCCATGAATCTCCATGAATCTCCTTCATCAATCTCCACGAATCTCCATGAATCTCCATGATTCTCCATGAATCTCCATGAATCTCCTCCATGAATCTCCATGAATCTCCAAGAATCTCCTCCATGAATCTCCATGAATCTCCATGAATCTCCATGAATCTCAATGAATCTACATGAATCTCCATGAATATCCTCCATGAATATCCACGAATCTTCATGAATCTCCTGATCCATGAACCTCTATGAATCTCCATGAATCTCCATGAAGATCCTCCATGAATCTCCATGAATCTCCATGAATGTCCATGAATCTCCTCCATGAATTTCCTGTATGAATCTCCATGAATCTCCATGCATCTCCATGAATCTCCATGAATCTCCATGAATCTCCATGAATCTCCATGAATCTACATGAATATCCATGAATCTCCATGAATCTCCTCCATGAATCTCCATGAATCACCTCCATGAATCTCCATGAATCTCCATGACTCTAAATGAATCTCCTTGAATCTCCATGAATCTCCATAAATCTCCAAGAATCTCCGTGAATCTCCATGAATCTCCATGAATCTCCATGAATCTCCTCCATGAATCTCCATGAATCTCCAAGAATCTCCTCCATGAATCTCCATGAATCTCCATGTATCTCCATGAATCTCCATGAATATCCATGAATATCCATGAATCTCCATGTATCTCCATGTATCTCCATGAATCTCCATGAATCTCCATGAATCTCCATGTATCTCCATGAATCTACATGAATCTCCATGAATCTCCATGAATCTCCACGAATCTCCATGATATCCGGTATGAATCTTCATGAATCTCCATGAATCTCCATGCATCTCCATGAATCTCCATGAATCTCCATGAATCTCCATGAACCTCCTCCATGAATCTCCATGAATCTCCTCCATGAATCTCCATGAATCACCATGAATCTCCTTCATCAATCTCCACGAATCTCCATGAATCTCCATGAATCTCCATGAATCTTCATGAATATCCATGAATCTTCATGAATCTCCTCCATGAATCTTCATGAATCTCCATGAATCTCCATGCATCTCCATGAATATCCATGAATCTCCATGAATCTCCATGAATATCCATGAATCTCCATGAATCTCCATGAATCTCCATGTATCTCCATGAATCTACATGAATCTCCATGAATCTCCATGAATCTCCTCCATGAATCTCCTTCATCAATCTCCACGAATCTCCATGAATCTCCATGAATCTCCATGAATCTCCATGAATCTCCATGAATCTCCATGAATCTCCATGAATCTCCATGATATCCGGTATGAATCTTCATGAATCTCCATGATATCCGGTATGAATCTTCATGAATCTCCATGAATCTCCATGAATCTCCATGCATCTCCATGAGTCTCCATGAACCTCCTCCATGAATCTCCATGAATCTACATGAATCTCCATGAATCTCCATGCATCTCCCTGAATCTCCATGAATGTCCATGAACCTCCTCCATGAATCTCCATGAATCTCCATGAATATCCTCCATGAATCTCCATGAATCTCCATGAATCTCCGTGTATCTCCATGAATCTACATGAATCTCCATCAATCTCCACGAATCTCCATGAATCTCCATGAATCTCCATGAATCTCCATGAATATCCATGAATATCCATGAATCTCCATGTATCTCCATGAATCTCCATGAATATCCATGAATCTTCATGAATCTCCTCCATGAATCTTCATGAATCTCCATGAATCTCCATGCCTCTCCATGAATCTCCATGAATTTCCATGAACCTCCTCCATGAATCTCCATGAATCTCCATGAATCTCCATGAATCTCCTTCATCAATCTCCACGAATCTCCATGAATCTACATGAATCTCCATGAATCTCCATGAATCTCCATGAATCTCCATGAATATCCATGAATATCCATGAATCTCCATGCATCTCCATGAATCTCCATGAATCTCCATGAACCTCCATGAATCTCCATGAATATCCTCCATGAATCTCCATGAATCTCCATGAATCTCCATGAATCTCCTTCATCAATCTCCACGAATCTCCATGAATCTACATGAATCTCCATGAATCTCCATGAATCTCCATGAATCTCCATGAATCTCCATGAATCTCCATGAATCTCCATGAATCTCCATGAATCTCCATGTATCTCCATGAATCTACATGAATCTCCATGAATCTCCATGTATCTCCATGAATCTACATGAATCTCCATGAATCTCCATGAATCTCCTCGATGAATCTCCATGAATCTTCATGAATCTCCTGATCCATGAACCTCTATGAATCTCCATGAATCTCCATGAATATCCTCTATGAATCTCCATGTATCTCCATGAATGTCCATGAATCTCGTCCATGAATCTTCTGTATGAATCTCCTTGAATCTCCATGAATCTCCATGAATCTCCTTCATCAATCTCCACGAATCTCCATGAATCTCCATGATTCTCCATGAATCTCCATGAATCTCCTCCATGAATCTCCATGAATCTCCAAGAATCTCCTCCATGAATCTCCATGAATCTCCATGAATCTCCATGAATCTCCATGAATCTACATGAATCTCCATGAATATCCTCCATGAATATCCACGAATCTTCATGAATCTCCTGATCCATGAACCTCTATGAATCTCCATGAATCTCCATGAAGATCCTCCATGAATCTCCATGAATCTCCATGAATGTCCATGAATCTCCTCCATGAATTTCCTGTATGAATCTCCATGAATCTCCATGAATCTCCATGAATCTCCATGAATCTCCATGAATCTACATGAATCTCCATGAATATCCTCCATGAATATCCACGAATCTTCATGAATCTCCTGATCCATGAACCTCTATGAATCTCCATGAATCTCCATGAAGATCCTCCATGAATCTCCATGAATCTCCATGAATGTCCATGAATCTCCTCCATGAATTTCCTGTATGAATCTCCATGAATCTCCATGCATCTCCATGAATCTCCATGAATCTCCATGAACCTCCTCCATGAATCTCCATGAATCTCCATGAATCTACATGAATATCCATGAATCTCCATGAATCTCCTCCATGAATCTCCATGAATCACCTCCATGAATCTCCATGAATCTCCATGACTCTAAATGAATCTCCTTGAATCTCCATGAATCTCCATAAATCTCCAAGAATCTCCGTGAATCTCCATGAATCTCCATGAATCTCCATGAATCTCCTCCATGAATCTCCATGAATCTCCAAGAATCTCCTCCATGAATCTCCATGAATCTCCATGTATCTCCATGAATCTCCATGAATATCCATGAATATCCATGAATCTCCATGTATCTCCATGTATCTCCATGAATCTCCATGAATCTCCATGAATCTCCATGTATCTCCATGAATCTACATGAATCTCCATGAATCTCCATGAATCTCCACGAATCTCCATGGTATCCGGTATGAATCTTCATGAATCTCCATGAATCTCCATGCATCTCCATGAATCTCCATGAATCTCCATGAATCTCCATGAACCTCCTCCATGAATCTCCATGAATCTCCTCCATGAATCTCCATGAATCACCATGAATCTCCATGAATCACCATGAATCTCCTTCATCAATCTCCACGAATCTCCATGAATCTCCATGAATCTCCATGAATCTTCATGAATATCCATGAATCTTCATGAATCTCCTCCATGAATCTTCATGAATCTCCATGAATCTCCATGCATCTCCATGAATATCCATGAATCTCCATGAATCTCCATGAATCTCCATGAATGTCCATGAACCTCCTCCATGAATCTCCATGAATCTCCATGAATATCCTCCATGAATCTCCATGAATCTCCATGAATCTCCGTGTATCTCCATGAATCTACATGAATCTCCATCAATCTCCACGAATCTCCATGAATCTCCATGAATCTCCATGAATCTCCATGAATATCCATGAATATCCATGAATCTCCATGTATCTCCATGAATCTCCATGAATATCCATGAATCTTCATGAATCTCCTCCATGAATCTTCATGAATCTCCATGAATCTCCATGCCTCTCCATGAATCTCCATGAATCTCCATGAACCTCCTCCATGAATCTCCATGAATCTCCATGAATCTCCATGAATCTCCTTCATCAATCTCCACGAATCTCCATGAATCTACATGAATCTCCATGAATCTGCATGAATCTCCATGAATCTCCATGAATATCCATGAATATCCATGAATCTCCATGCATCTCCATGAATCTCCATGAATCTCCATGAACCTCCTCCATGAATCTCCATGAATCTCCATGAATATCCTCCATGAATCTCCATGAATCTCCATGAATCTCCATGAATCTCCATGATATCCGGTATGAATCTTCATGAATCTCCATGAATCTCCATGAATCTCCATGCATCTCCATGAATCTCCATGAATCTCCATGAATCTCCATGAACCTCCTCCATGAATCTCCATGAATCTACATGAATCTCCATGAATCTCCATGCATCTCCATGAATCTCCATGAATGTCCATGAACCTCCTCCATGAATCTCCATGAATCTCCATGAATCTCCATGAATATCCATGAATATCCATGAATCTCCATGTATCTCCATGAATCTCCATGAATATCCATGAATCTTCATGAATCTCCTCCATGAATCTTCATGAATCTCCATGAATCTCCATGCCTCTCCATGAATCTCCATGAATCTCCATGAACCTCCTCCATGAATCTCCATGAATCTCCATGAATCTCCATGAATCTCCTTCATCAATCTCCACGAATCTCCATGAATCTACATGAATCTCCATGAATCTCCATGAATCTCCATGAATCTCCATGAATATCCATGAATATCCATGAATCTCCATGCATCTCCATGAATCTCCATGAATCTCCATGAACCTCCTCCATGAATCTCCATGAATCTCCATGAATATCCTCCATGAATCTCCATGAATCTCCATGAATCTCCATGAATCTCCTTCATCAATCTCCACGAATCTCCATGAATCTACATGAATCTCCATGAATCTCCATGAATCTCCATGAATCTCCATGAATCTCCATGAATCTCCATGAATCTCCATGAATCTCCATGAATCTCCATGTATCTCCATGAATCTACATGAAACTCCATGAATCTCCATGAATCTCCACGAATCTCCATGATATCCGGTATGAATCTTCATGAATCTCCATGAATCTCCATGCATCTCCATGAATCTCCATGAATCTCCATGAACCTCCTCCATGAATCTCCATGAATATCCATGAATATCCATGAATCTCCATGAATCTCCATGAATCTCCATGTATCTCCATGAATCTACATGAATCTCCATGAATCTCCATGAATCTCCTCGATGAATCTCCATGAATCTTCATGAATCTCCTGATCCATGAACCTCTATGAATCTCCATGAATCTCCATGAATATCCTCTATGAATCTCCATGTATCTCCATGAATCTCCATGAATCTCCTTCATCAATCTCCACGAATCTCCATGAATCTACATGAATCTCCATGAATCTGCATGAATCTCCATGAATCTCCATGAATATCCATGAATATCCATGAATCTCCATGCATCTCCATGAATCTCCATGAATCTCCATGAACCTCCTCCATGAATCTCCATGAATCTCCATGAATCTCCATGAATCTCCTTCATCAATCTCCACGAATCTCCATGAATCTACATGAATCTCCATGAATCTGCATGAATCTCCATGAATCTCCATGAATCTCCATGAATCTCCATGAATATCCATGAATATCCATGAATCTCCATGTATCTCCATGAATCTCCATGAATATCCATGAATCTTCATGAATCTCCTCCATGAATCTTCATGAATCTCCATGAATCTCCATGCCTCTCCATGAATCTCCATGAATCTCCATGAACCTCCTCCATGAATCTCCATGAATCTCCATGAATCTCCATGAATCTCCTTCATCAATCTCCACGAATCTCCATGAATCTACATGAATCTCCATGAATCTGCATGAATCTCCATGAATCTCCATGAATATCCATGAATATCCATGAATCTCCATGCATCTCCATGAATCTCCATGAATCTCCATGAACCTCCTCCATGAATCTCCATGAATCTCCATGAATATCCTCCATGAATCTCCATGAATCTCCATGAATCTCCATGAATCTCCATGATATCCGGTATGAATCTTCATGAATCTCCATGAATCTCCATGAATCTCCATGCATCTCCATGAATCTCCATGAATCTCCATGAATCTCCATGAACCTCCTCCATGAATCTCCATGAATCTACATGAATCTCCATGAATCTCCATGCATCTCCATGAATCTCCATGAATGTCCATGAACCTCCTCCATGAATCTCCATGAATCTCCATGAATCTCCATGAATATCCATGAATATCCATGAATCTCCATGTATCTCCATGAATCTCCATGAATATCCATGAATCTTCATGAATCTCCTCCATGAATCTTCATGAATCTCCATGAATCTCCATGCCTCTCCATGAATCTCCATGAATCTCCATGAACCTCCTCCATGAATCTCCATGAATCTCCATGAATCTCCATGAATCTCCTTCATCAATCTCCACGAATCTCCATGAATCTACATGAATCTCCATGAATCTCCATGAATCTCCATGAATCTCCATGAATATCCATGAATATCCATGAATCTCCATGCATCTCCATGAATCTCCATGAATCTCCATGAACCTCCTCCATGAATCTCCATGAATCTCCATGAATATCCTCCATGAATCTCCATGAATCTCCATGAATCTCCATGAATCTCCTTCATCAATCTCCACGAATCTCCATGAATCTACATGAATCTCCATGAATCTCCATGAATCTCCATGAATCTCCATGAATCTCCATGAATCTCCATGAATCTCCATGAATCTCCATGAATCTCCATGTATCTCCATGAATCTACATGAATCTCCATGAATCTCCATGAATCTCCACGAATCTCCATGATATCCGGTATGAATCTTCATGAATCTCCATGAATCTCCATGCATCTCCATGAATCTCCATGAATCTCCATGAACCTCCTCCATGAATCTCCATGAATATCCATGAATATCCATGAATCTCCATGAATCTCCATGAATCTCCATGTATCTCCATGAATCTACATGAATCTCCATGAATCTCCATGAATCTCCTCGATGAATCTCCATGAATCTTCATGAATCTCCTGATCCATGAACCTCTATGAATCTCCATGAATCTCCATGAATATCCTCTATGAATCTCCATGTATCTCCATGAATGTCCATGAATCTCGTCCATGAATCTTCTGTATGAATCTCTTTGAATCTCCATGAATCTCCATGAATCTCCTTCATCAATCTCCACGAATCTCCATGAATCTCCATGATTCTCCATGAATCTCCATGAATCTCCATGAATCTCCATGAATCTCCATGAATCTACATGAATCTCCATGAATATCCTCCATGAATATCCACGAATCTTCATGAATCTCCTGATCCATGAACCTCTATGAATCTCCATGAATCTCCATGAAGATCCTCCATGAATCTCCATGAATCTCCATGAATGTCCATGAATCTCCTCCATGAATTTCCTGTATGAATCTCCATGAATCTCCATGAATCTCCATGAATCTCCATGAATCTCCATGAATCTACATGAATCTCCATGAATATCCTCCATGAATATCCACGAATCTTCATGATCTCCTGATCCATGAACCTCTATGAATCTCCATGAATCTCCATGAAGATCCTCCATGAATCTCCATGAATCTCCATGAATGTCCATGAATCTCCTCCATGAATTTCCTGTATGAATCTCCATGAATCTCCATGCATCTCCATGAATCTCCATGAATCTCCATGAACCTCCTCCATGAATCTCCATGAATCTCCATGAATCTACATGAATATCCATGAATCTCCATGAATCTCCTCCATGAATCTCCATGAATCACCTCCATGAATCTCCATGAATCTCCATGACTCTAAATGAATCTCCTTGAATCTCCATGAATCTCCATAAATCTCCAAGAATCTCCGTGAATCTCCATGAATCTCCATGAATCTCCATGAATCTCCTCCATGAATCTCCATGAATCTCCAAGAATCTCCTCCATGAATCTCCATGAATCTCCATGTATCTCCATGAATCTCCATGAATATCCATGAATATCCATGAATCTCCATGTATCTCCATGTATCTCCATGAATCTCCATGAATCTCCATGAATCTCCATGTATCTCCATGAATCTACATGAATCTCCATGAATCTCCATGAATCTCCACGAATCTCCATGATATCCGGTATGAATCTTCATGAATCTCCATGAATCTCCATGCATCTCCATGAATCTCCATGAATCTCCATGAATCTCCATGAACCTCCTCCATGAATCTCCATGAATCTCCTCCATGAATCTCCATGAATCACCATGAATCTCCTTCATCAATCTCCACGAATCTCCATGAATCTCCATGAATCTCCATGAATCTTCATGAATATCCATGAATCTTCATGAATCTCCTCCATGAATCTTCATGAATCTCCATGAATCTCCATGCATCTCCATGAATATCCATGAATCTCCATGAATCTCCATGAATATCCATGAATCTCCATGAATCTCCATGAATCTCCATGTATCTCCATGAATCTACATGAATCTCCATGAATCTCCATGAATCTCCTCCATGAATCTCCTTCATCAATCTCCACGAATCTCCATGAATCTCCATGAATCTCCATGAATCTCCATGATATCCGGTATGAATCTTCATGAATCTCCATGAATCTCCATGAATCTCCATGCATCTCCATGAATCTCCATGAATCTCCATGAACCTCCTCCATGAATCTCCATGAATCTACATGAATCTCCATGAATCTCCATGCATCTCCATGAATCTCCATGAATGTCCATGAACCTCCTCCATGAATCTCCATGAATCTCCATGAATATCCTCCATGAATCTCCATGAATCTCCATGAATCTCCGTGTATCTCCATGAATCTACATGAATCTCCATCAATCTCCACGAATCTCCATGAATCTCCATGAATCTCCATGAATCTCCATGAATATCCATGAATATCCATGAATCTCCATGTATCTCCATGAATCTCCATGAATATCCATGAATCTTCATGAATCTCCTCCATGAATCTTCATGAATCTCCATGAATCTCCATGCTTCTCCATGAATCTCCATGAATCTCCATGAACCTCCTCCATGAATCTCCATGAATCTCCATGAATCTCCATGAATCTCCTTCATCAATCTCCACGAATCTCCATGAATCTACATGAATCTCCATGAATCTGCATGAATCTCCATGAATCTCCATGAATATCCATGAATATCCATGAATCTCCATGCATCTCCATGAATCTCCATGAATCTCCATGAACCTCCTCCATGAATCTCCATGAATCTCCATGAATATCCTCCATGAATCTCCATGAATCTCCATGAATCTCCATGAATCTCCTTCATCAATCTCCACGAATCTCCATGAATCTACATGAATCTCCATGAATCTCCATGAATCTCCATGAATCTCCATGAATCTCCATGAATCTCCATGAATCTCCATGAATCTCCATGAATCTCCATGTATCTCCATGAATCTACATGAATCTCCATGAATCTCCATGAATCTCCACGAATCTCCATGATATCCGGTATGAATCTTCATGAATCTCCATGAATCTCCATGCATCTCCATGAATCTCCATGAATCTCCATGAACCTCCTCCATGAATCTCCATGAATCTCCTCCATGAATCTCCATGAATCACCATGAATCTCCTTCATCAATCTCCACGAATCTCCATGAATCTCCATGAATCTCCATGAATCTTCATGAATATCCATGAATCTTCATGAATCTCCTCCATGAATCTTCATGAATCTCCATGAATCTCCATGAATCTACATGAATCTCCATGAATCTCCATGAATCTCCATGAATCACCATGAATCTCCTTCATCAATCTCCACGAATCTCCATGAATCTCCATGAATCTCCATGAATCTCCATGAATATCCATGAATATCCATGAATCTCCATGTATCTCCATGAATCTCCATGAATATCCATGAATCTTCATGAATCTCCTCCATGAATCTTCATGAATCTCCATGAATCTCCATGCCTCTCCATGAATCTCCATGAATCTCCATGAACCTCCTCCATGAATCTCCATGAATCTCCATGAATCTCCATGAATCTCCTTCATCAATCTCCACGAATCTCCATGAATCTACATGAATCTCCATGAATCTCCATGAATCTCCATGAATCTCCATGAATATCCATGAATATCCATGAATCTCCATGCATCTCCATGAATCTCCATGAATCTCCATGAACCTCCTCCATGAATCTCCATGAATCTCCATGAATATCCTCCATGAATCTCCATGAATCTCCATGAATCTCCATGAATCTCCTTCATCAATCTCCACGAATCTCCATGAATCTACATGAATATCCATGAATCTTCATGAATCTCCTCCATGAATCTTCATGAATCTCCATGAATCTCCATGCATCTCCATGAATCTCCATGAATCTCCATGGACCTCCTCCATGAATCTCCATGAATCTCCATGAATATCCTCCATGAATCTCCATGAATCTCCATGAATCTCCATGTATCTCCATGAATCTACATGAATCTCCATGAATCTCCATGAATCTCCTCCATGAATCTCCATGAATCACCATGAATCTCCATGAACCTCCTCCATGAATCTCCATGAATCTCTATGAATATCCATGAACCTCCTCCATGAATCTCCATGAATCTCCATGTATCTCCATGTATCTCCATGAATCTCCATGAATATCCATGAATCTTCATGAATCTCCTCCATGAATCTTCATGAATCTCCATGAATCTCCATGCATCTCCATGAATCTCCATGAATCTCCATGAACCTCCTCCATGAATCTCCATGAATCTCCATGAATATCCTCCATGAATCTCCATGAATCTCCATGAATCTCCATGTATCTCCATGAATCTACATGAATCTCCACGAATCTCCATGAATCTCCTCCATGAATCTCCATGAATCACCATGAATCTCCTTCATCAATCTCCACGAATCTCCATGAATCTCCATGAATCTCCATGTATCTCCATGAATCTCCATGAATATCCATGAATCTTCATGAATCTCCTCCATGAATCTTCTTGAATCTCCATGAATCTCCATGCATCTCCATGAATCTCCATGAATCTCCATGAACCTCCTCCATGAATCTCCATGAATCTCCATGAATATCCTCCATGAATCTCCATGAATCTCCATGAATCTCCATGAATCTCCTTCATCAATCTCCACGAATCTCCATGAATCTACATGAATCTCCATGAATCTCCATGAATCTCCATGAATCTCCATGAATATCCATGAATATCCATGAATCTCCATGAATCTCCATGAATCTCCATGTATCTCCATGAATCTACATGAATCTCCATGAATCTCCATGAATCTCCTCGATGAATCTCCATGAATCTTCATGAATCTCCTGATCCATGAACCTCTATGAATCTCCATGAATCTCCATGAATATCCTCTATGAATCTCCATGTATCTCCATGAATGTCCATGAATCTCGTCCATGAATCTTCTGTATGAATCTCCTTGAATCTCCATGAATCTCCATGAATCTCCTTCATCAATCTCCGCGAATCTCCATGAATCTCCATGATTCTCCATGAATCTCCATGAATCTCCTCCATGAATCTCCATGAATCTCCAAGAATCTCCTCCATGAATCTCCATGAATCTCCATGAATCTCCATGAATCTCCATGAATCTACATGAATCTCCATGAATATCCTCCATGAATATCCACGAATCTTCATGAATCTCCTGATCCATGAACCTCTATGAATCTCCATGAATCTCCATGAAGATCCTCCATGAATCTCCATGAATCTCCATGAATGTCCATGAATCTCCTCCATGAATTTCCTGTATGAATCTCCATGAATCTCCATGCATCTCCATGAATCTCCATGAATCTCCATGAACCTCCTCCATGAATCTCCATGAATCTCCATGAATCTACATGAATATCCATGAATCTCCATGAATCTCCTCCATGAATCTCCATGAATCACCTCCATGAATCTCCATGAATCTCCATGACTCTAAATGAATCTCCTTGAATCTCCATGAATCTCCATAAATCTCCAAGAATCTCCGTGAATCTCCATGAATCTCCATGAATCTCCATGAATCTCCTCCATGAATCTCCATGAATCTCCAAGAATCTCCTCCATGAATCTCCATGAATCTCCATGAATCTCCATGTATCTCCATGAATCTACATGAATCTCCATGAATCTCAATGAACCTCCTCGATGAATCTCCATGAATCTCCATGAATATCCATGAATCTCCATGAATCTCCATGAATCTCCATGATATCCGGTATGAATCTTCATGAATCTCCATGAATCTCCATGAATCTCCATGCATCTCCATGAATCTCCATGAATCTCCATGAACCTCCTCCATGAATCTCCATGAATCTCCATGAATATCCATGAACCTCCTCCATGAATCTCCATGCATCTCCATGAATCTCCATGAATCTCCATGAACCTCCTCCATGAATCTCCATGAATCTCCATGAATATCCTCCATGAATCTCCATGAATCTCCATGAATCTCCATGAATCTCCTTCATCAATCTCCACGAATCTCCATGAATCTCCATGAATCTCCATGAATCTCCATGAATCTCCATGAATCTCCATGCATCTCCATGAATCTCCATGAATCTCCATGAATCTCCATGAACCTCCTCCATGAATCTCCATGAATCTCCTCCATGAATCTCCATGAATCACCATGAATCTCCTTCATCAATCTCCACGAATCTCCATGAATCTCCATGAATCTCCATGAATCTTCATGAATATCCATGAATCTTCATGAATCTCCTCCATGAATCTTCATGAATCTCCATGAATCTCCATGCATCTCCATGAATCTCCATGAATCTCCATGAATATCCATGAATCTCCATGAATCTCCATGAATCTCCATGTATCTCCATGAATCTACATGAATCTCCATGAATCTCCATGAATCTCCTCCATGAATCTCCATAAATCACCATGAATCTCCTTCATCAATCTCCACGAATCTCCATGAATCTCCATGAATCTCCATGAATCTCCATGAATCTCCATGAATCTCCATGATATCCGGTATGAATCTTCATGAATCTCCATGAATCTCCATGAATCTCCATGCATCTCCATGAATCTCCATGAATCTCCATGAACCTCCTCCATGAATCTCCATGAATCTCCATGAATATCCATGAACCTCCTCCATGAATCTCCATGAATCTCCATGAATCTCCATGAATCTCCTTCATCAATCTCCACGAATCTCCATGAATCTTCATGAATCTCCATGAATCTCCATGCCTCTCCATGAATCTCCATGAATCTCCATGAACCTCCTCCATGAATCTCCATGAATCTCCATGAATCTCCATGAATCTCCTTCATCAATCTCCACGAATCTCCATGAATCTACATGAATCTCCATGAATCTCCATGAATCTCCATGAATATCCATGAATCTTCATGAATCTCCTCCATGAATCTTCATGAATCTCCATGAATCTCCATGAATCTCCATGCATCTCCATGAATCTCCATGAATCTCCATGAATATCCATGAATATCCATGAATCTCCATGTATCTCCATGAATCTCCATGAATATCCATGAATCTTCATGAATCTCCTCCATGAATCTTCATGAATCTCCATGAATCTCCATGCATCTCCATGAATCTCCATGAATCTCCATGAACCTCCTCCATGAATCTCCATGAATCTCCATGAATATCCTCCATGAATCTCCATGAATCTCCATGAATCTCCATGTATCTCCATGAATCTACATGAATCTCCATGAATCTCCATGAATCTCCTCCATGAATCTCCATGAATCACCATGAATCTCCTTCATCAATCTCCACGAATCTCCATGAATCTCCATGAATCTCCATGTATCTCCATGAATCTCCATGAATATCCATGAATCTTCATGAATCTCCTCCATGAATCTTCATGAATCTCCATGAATCTCCATGAATCTCCATGCATCTCCATGAATCTCCATGAATCTCCATGAATATCCATGAATATCCATGAATCTCCATGTATCTCCATGAATCTCCATGAATATCCATGAATCTTCATGAATCTCCTCCATGAATCTTCATGAATCTCCATGAATCTCCATGCATCTCCATGAATCTCCATGAATCTCCATGAACCTCCTCCATGAATCTCCATGAATCTCCATGAATATCCTCCATGAATCTCCATGAATCTCCATGAATCTCCTTCATCAATCTCCACGAATCTCCATGAATCTACATGAATCTCCATGAATCTCCATGAATCTCCATGAATCTCCATGAATATCCATGAATATCCATGAATCTCCATGTATCTCCATGTATCTCCATGAATCTCCATGAATCTCCATGAATCTCCATGTATCTCCATGAATCTCCATGTATCTCCATGAATCTCCATGAATATCCATGAATCTTCATGAATCTCCTCCATGAATCTTCATGAATCTCCATGAATCTCCATGCATCTCCATGAATCTCCATGAATCTCCATGAACCTCCTCCATGAATCTCCATGAATCTCCATGAATATCCTCCATGAATCTCCATGAATCTCCATGAATCTCCATGTATCTCCATGAATCTACATGAATCTCCATGAATCTCCATGAATCTCCTCCATGAATCTCCATGAATCTCCTTCATCAATCTCCACGAATCTCCATGAATCTCCATGAATCTCCATGTATCTCCATGAATCTCCATGAATATCCATGAATCTTCATGAATCTCCTCCATGAATCTTCATGAATCTCCATGAATCTCCATGCATCTCCATGAATCTCCATGAATCTCCATGAACCTCCTCAATGAATCTCCATGAACCTCCTCAATGAATCTCCATGAATCTCCATGAATATCCTCCATGAATCTCCATGAATATCCATGAATATCCATGAATCTCCATGAATCTCCATGAATCTCCATGAATCTCCAAGAATCTCCTCCATGAATCTCCATGAATCTACATGAATCTCCATGTATCTCCATGAATCTACATGAATCTCCATGAATCTCCATGAATCTCCATGAATCTCCATGAATCTCCATGAATCTCCATGAATCTCTTTCATCAATCTCCACGAATCTCCATGAATCTCCATGAATCTCCATGAATGTCCATGAACCTCCTCCATGAATCTCCATGAATCTCCATGAATATCCTCCATGAATCTCCATGAATCTCCATGAATCTCCGTGTACCTCCATGAATCTACATGAATCTCCATCAATCTCCACGAATCTCCATGAATCTCCATGAATCTCCATGAATCTCCATGAATATCCATGAATATCCATGAATCTCCATGTATCTCCATGAATCTCCATGAATATCCATGAATCTTCATGAATCTCCTCCATGAATCTTCATGAATCTCCATGAATCTCCATGCCTCTCCATGAATCTCCATGAATCTCCATGAACCTCCTCCATGAATCTCCATGAATCTCCATGAATCTCCATGAATCTCCTTCATCAATCTCCACGAATCTCCATGAATCTACATGAATCTCCATGAATCTCCATGTATCTCCATGAATCTACATGAATCTCCATGAATCTCCATGAATCTCCTCCATGAATCTCCATGAATCACCATGAATCTCCTTCATCAATCTCCACGAATCTCCATGAATCTCCATGAATCTCCATGTATCTCCATGAATCTCCATGAATATCCATGAATCTTCATGAATCTCCTCCATGAATCTTCATGAATCTCCATGAATCTCCATGAATCTCCATGCATCTCCATGAATCTCCATGAATCTCCATGAATATCCATGAATATCCATGAATCTCCATGTATCTCCTTGAATCTCCATGAATATCCATGAATCTTCATGAATCTCCATGAATCTCCATGCATCTCCATGAATGTCCATGAATCTCCATGAACCTCCTCCATGAATCTCCATGAATATCCTCCATGAATCTCCATGAATCTCCATGAATCTCCTTCATCAATCTCCACGAATCTCCATGAATCTACATGAATCTCCATGAATCTCCATGAATCTCCATGAATCTCCATGAATATCCATGAATATCCATGAATCTCCATGTATCTCCACGTATCTCCATGAATCTCCATGAATCTCCATGAATCTCCATGTATCTCCATGAATCTCCATGTATCTCCATGAATCTCCATGAATATCCATGAATCTTCATGAATCTCCTCCATGAATCTTCATGAATCTCCATGAATCTCCATGCATCTCCATGAATCTCCATGAATCTCCATGAACCTCCTCCATGAATCTCCATGAATCTCCATGAATATCCTCCATGAATCTCCATGAATCTCCATGAATCTCCATGTATCTCCATGAATCTACATGAATCTCCATGAATCTCCATGAATCACCATGAATCTCCATGAACCTCCTCCATGAATCTCCATGAATCTCTATGAATATCCATGAACCTCCTCCATGAATCTCCATGAATCTCCATGTATCTCCATGTATCTCCATGAATCTCCATGAATATCCATGAATCTTCATGAATCTCCTCCATGAATCTTCATGAATCTCCATGAATCTCCATGCATCTCCATGAATCTCCATGAATCTCCATGAACCTCCTCCATGAATCTCCATGAATCTCCATGAATATCCTCCATGAATCTCCATGAATCTCCATGAATCTCCATGTATCTCCATGAATCTACATGAATCTCCATGAATCTCCATGAATCTCCTCCATGAATCTCCATGAATCACCATGAATCTCCTTCATCAATCTCCACGAATCTCCATGAATCTCCATGAATCTCCATGTATCTCCATGAATCTCCATGAATATCCATGCATCTCCATGAATCTCCATGAATCTCCATGAATATCCATGAATATCCATGAATCTCCATGTATCTCCATGAATCTCCATGAATATCCATGAATCTTCATGAATCTCCTCCATGAATCTTCATGAATCTCCATGAATCTCCATGCATCTCCATGAATCTCCATGAATCTCCATGAACCTCCTCCATGAATCTCCATGAATCTCCATGAATATCCTCCATGAATCTCCATGAATCTCCATGAATCTCCTTCATCAATCTCCACGAATCTCCATGAATCTACATGAATCTCCATGAATCTCCATGAATCTCCATGAATCTCCATGAATATCCATGAATATCCATGAATCTCCATGTATCTCCATGTATCTCCATGAATCTCCATGAATCTCCATGAATCTCCATGTATCTCCATGAATCTCCATGTATCTCCATGAATCTCCATGAATATCCATGAATCTTCATGAATCTCCTCCATGAATCTTCATGAATCTCCATGAATCTCCATGCATCTCCATGAATCTCCATGAATCTCCATGAACCTCCTCCATGAATCTCCATGAATCTCCATGAATATCCTCCATGAATCTCCATGAATCTCCATGAATCTCCATGAATCTCCATGAATCTCCATGAACCTCCTCAATGAATCTCCATGAATCTCCATGAATATCCTCCATGAATCTCCATGAATATCCATGAATATCCATGAATCTCCATGAATCTCCATGAATCTCCATGAATCTCCAAGAATCTCCTCCATGAATCTCCATGAATCTACATGAATCTCCATGTATCTCCATGAATCTACATGAATCTCCATGAATCTCCATGAATCTCCATGAATCTCCATGAATCTCCATGAATCTCCATGAATCTCCATGAATCTCCATGAATCTCTTTCATCAATCTCCACGAATCTCCATGAATCTCCATGAATCTCCATGAATGTCCATGAACCTCCTCCATGAATCTCCATGAATCTCCATGAATATCCTCCATGAATCTCCATGAATCTCCATGAATCTCCGTGTACCTCCATGAATCTACATGAATCTCCATCAATCTCCACGAATCTCCATGAATCTCCATGAATCTCCATGAATCTCCATGAATATCCATGAATATCCATGAATCTC
The DNA here is from genome assembly GCA_963971365.1 of Lasioglossum villosulum. Taxonomy (NCBI): domain Eukaryota; kingdom Metazoa; phylum Arthropoda; class Insecta; order Hymenoptera; family Halictidae; genus Lasioglossum; species Lasioglossum villosulum. The sequence continues at coordinate 16,241,356 of OZ020500.1, read as the reverse complement.
CATGTATCTCCATGAATCTCCATGAATATCCATGAATCTTCATGAATCTCCTCCATGAATCTTCATGAATCTCCATGAATCTCCATGCCTCTCCATGAATCTCCATGAATCTCCATGAACCTCCTCCATGAATCTCCATGAATCTCCATGAATCTCCATGAATCTCCTTCATCAATCTCCACGAATCTCCATGAATCTACATGAATCTCCATGAATCTCCATGAATCTCCATGAATCTCCATGAATATCCATGAATATCCATGAATCTCCATGCATCTCCATGAATCTCCATGAATCTCCATGAACCTCCTCCATGAATCTCCATGAATCTCCATGAATATCCTCCATGAATCTCCATGAATCTCCATGAATCTCCATGAATCTCCTTCATCAATCTCCACGAATCTCCATGAATCTACATGAATCTCCATGAATCTCCATGAATCTCCATGAATCTCCATGAATCTCCATGAATCTCCATGAATCTCCATGAATCTCCATGAATCTCCATGTATCTCCATGAATCTACATGAATCTCCATGAATCTCCATGAATCTCCACGAATCTCCATGAATCTCCATGTATCTCCATGAATCTCCATGAATATCCATGAATCTTCATGAATCTCCTCCATGAATCTTCATGAATCTCCATGAATCTCCATGCCTCTCCATGAATCTCCATGAATCTCCATGAACCTCCTCCATGAATCTCCATGAATCTCCATGAATCTCCATGAATCTCCTTCATCAATCTCCACGAATCTCCATGAATCTACATGAATCTCCATGAATCTCCATGAATCTCCATGAATCTCCATGAATATCCATGAATATCCATGAATCTCCATGCATCTCCATGAATCTCCATGAATCTCCATGAAACTCCTCCATGAATCTCCATGAATCTCCATGAATATCCTCCATGAATCTCCATGAATCTCCATGAATCTCCATGAATCTCCTTCATCAATCTCCACGAATATCCATGAATCTACATGAATCTCCATGAATCTCCATGAATCTCCATGAATCTCCATGAATCTCCATGAATCTCCATGAATCTCCATGAATCTCCATGAATCTCCATGTATCTCCATGAATCTACATGAATCTCCATGAATCTCCATGAATCTCCACGAATCTCCATGATATCCGGTATGAATCTTCATGAATCTCCATGAATCTCCATGCATCTCCATGAATCTCCATGAATCTCCATGAATCTCCATGAACCTCCTCCATGAATCTCCATGAATCCCCTCCATGAATCTCCATGAATCACCATGAATCTCCTTCATCAATCTCCACGAATCTCCATGAATCTCCATGAATCTCCATGAATCTTCATGAATATCCATGAATCTTCATGAATCTCCTGCATGAATCTTCATGAATCTCCATGAATCTCCATGCATCTCCATGAATCTCCATGAATCTCCATGAACCTCCTCCATGAATCTCCATGAATCTCCATGAATATCCTCCATGAATCTCCATGAATCTCCATGAATCTCCATGTATCTCCATGAATCTCCATGAATCTCCATGAATCTCCATGAATCTCCTTCATCAATCTCCACGAATCTCCATGAATCTACATGAACCTCCATGAATCTCCATGCATCTCCATGAATCTCCATGAATGTCCATGAACCTCCTCCATGAATCTCCATGAATCTCCATGAATATCCTCCATGAATCTCCATGAATCTCCATGAATCTCCGTGTATCTCCATGAATCTACATGAATCTCCATGAATCTCCATGAATCTCCTCCATGAATCTCCATGAATCACCATGAATCTCCTTCATCAATCTCCACGAATCTCCATGAATCTCCATGAATCTCCATGAATCTCCATGAATCTCCATGAATCTCCTTCATCAATCTCCACGAATCTCCATGAATCTACATGAATCTCCATGAATCTCCATGAATCTCCATGAATCTCCATGAATATCCATGAATATCCATGAATCTCCATGCATCTCCATGAATCTCCATGAATCTCCATGAACCTCCTCCATGAATCTCCATGAATCTCCATGAATATCCTCCATGAATCTCCATGAATCTCCATGAATCTCCATGAATCTCCTTCATCAATCTCCACGAATCTCCATGAATCTACATGAATCTCCATGAATCTCCATGAATCTCCATGAATCTCCATGAATCTACATGAATCTCCATGAATCTCCATGAATCTCCATGCATCTCCATGAATCTCCATGAATCTCCATGAATCTCCATGAACCTCCTCCATGAATCTCCATGAATCTCCTCCATGATTCTCCATGAATCACCATGAATCTCCTTCATCAATCTCCACGAATCTCCATGAATCTCCATGAATCTCCATGAATCTTCATGAATATCCATGAATCTTCATGAATCTCCTCCATGAATCTTCATGAATCTCCATGAATCTCCATGCATCTCCATGAATCTCCATGAATCTCCATGAACCTCCTCCATGAATCTCCATGAATCTCCATGAATATCCTCCATGAATCTCCATGAATCTCCATGAATCTCCAAGTATCTCCATGAATCTACATGAATCTCCATGAATCTCCATGAATCTCCTCCATGAATCTCCATGAATCACCATGAATCTCCATGAACCTCCTCCATGAATCTCCATGAATCTCTATGAATATCCATGAACCTCCTCCATGAATCTCCATGAATCTCCATGTATCTCCATGTATCTCCATGAATCTCCATGAATATCCATGAATCTTCATGAATCTCCTCCATGAATCTTCATGAATCTCCATGAATCTCCATGCATCTCCATGAATCTCCATGAATCTCCATGAACCTCCTCCATGAATCTCCATGAATCTCCATGAATATCCTCCATGAATCTCCATGAATCTCCATGAATCTCCATGTATCTCCATGAATCTACATGAATCTCCATGAATCTCCATGAATCTCCTCCATGAATCTCCATGAATCACCATGAATCTCCATGAACCTCCTCCATGAATCTCCATGAATCTCTATGAATATCCATGAACCTCCTCCATGAATCTCCATGAATCTCCATGTATCTCCATGTATCTCCATGAATCTCCATGAATATCCATGAATCTTCATGAATCTCCTCCATGAATCTTCATGAATCTCCATGAATCTCCATGCATCTCCATGAATCTCCATGAATCTCCATGAACCTCCTCCATGAATCTCCATGAATCTCCATGAATATCCTCCATGAATCTCCATGAATCTCCATGAATCTCCATGTATCTCCATGAATCTACATGAATCTCCATGAATCTCCATGAACCTCCTCCATGAATCTCCATGAATCACCATGAATCTCCTCCATGAATCTTCTTGAATCTCCATGAATATCCATGAATATCCATGAATCTCCATGTATCTCCATGAATCTCCATGAATATCCATGAATCTTCATGAATCTCCTCCATGAATCTTCATGAATCTCCATGAATCTCCATGCCTCTCCATGAATCTCCATGAATCTCCATGAACCTCCTCCATGAATCTCCATGAATCTCCATGAATCTCCATGAATCTCCTTCATCAATCTCCACGAATCTCCATGAATCTACATGAATCTCCATGAATCTCCATGAATCTCCATGAATCTCCATGAATATCCATGAATATCCATGAATCTCCATGCATCTCCATGAATCTCCATGAATCTCCATGAACCTCCTCCATGAATCTCCATGAATCTCCATGAATATCCTCCATGAATCTCCATGAATCTCCATGAATCTCCATGAATCTCCTTCATCAATCTCCACGAATCTCCATGAATCTACATGAATCTCCATGAATCTCCATGAATCTCCATGAATCTCCATGAATCTCCATGAATCTCCATGAATCTCCATGAATCTCCATGTATCTCCATGAATCTACATGAATCTCCATGAATCTCCATGAATCTCCACGAATCTCCATGAATCTCCATGTATCTCCATGAATCTCCATGAATATCCATGAATCTTCATGAATCTCCTCCATGAATCTTCATGAATCTCCATGAATCTCCATGCCTCTCCATGAATCTCCATGAATCTCCATGAACCTCCTCCATGAATCTCCATGAATCTCCATGAATCTCCATGAATCTCCTTCATCAATCTCCACGAATCTCCATGAATCTACATGAATCTCCATGAATCTCCATGAATCTCCATGAATCTCCATGAATATCCATGAATATCCATGAATCTCCATGCATCTCCATGAATCACCATGAATCTCTATGAACCTCCTCCATGAATCTCCATGAATCTCTATGAATATCCATGAACCTCCTCCATGAATCTCCATGAATCTCCATGTATCTCCATGAATCTCCATGAATCTCCATGAATCTCCTTCATCAATCTCCACGAATCTCCATGAATCTACATGAATCTCCATGAATCTCCATGAATCTCCATGAATCTCCATGAATATCCATGAATATCCATGAATCTCCATGCATCTCCATGAATCTCCATGAATCTCCATGAACCTCCTCCATGAATCTACATGAATCTCCATGAATCTCCATGAATCTCCATGAATCTCCATGAATCTACATGAATCTCCATGAATCTCCATGAATCTCCATGAATCTCCATGAATCTCCATGAATCTCCATGAATCTCCATGAATCTCCATGAATCTCCATGTACCTCCATGAATCTACATGAATCTCCATGAATCTCCATGAATCTCCACGAATCTCCATGATATCCGGTATGAATCTTCATGAATCTCCATGAATCTCCATGCATCTCCATGAATCTCCATGAATCTCCATGAATCTCCATGAACCTCCTCCATGAATCTCCATGAATCTCCTCCATGAATCTCCATGAATCACCATGAATCTCCTTCATCAATCTCCACGAATCTCCATGAATCTCCATGAATCTCCATGAATCTTCATGAATATCCATGAATCTTCATGAATCTCCTCCATGAATCTTCATGAATCTCCATGAATCTCCATGCATCTCCATGAATCTCCATGAATCTCCATGAACCTCCTCCATGAATCTCCATGAATCTCCATGAATATCCTCCATGAATCTCCATGAATCTCCATGAATCTCCATGTATCTCCATGAATCTACATGAATCTCCATGAATCTCCATGAATCTCCTCCATGAATCTCCATGAATCACCATGAATCTCCATGAACCTCCTCCATGAATCTCCATGAATCTCTATGAATATCCATGAACCTCCTCCATGAATCTCCATGAATCTCCATGTATCTCCATGTATCTCCATGAATCTCCATGAATATCCATGAATCTTCATGAATCTCCTCCATGAATCTTCATGAATCTCCATGAATCTCCATGCATCTCCATGAATCTCCATGAATCTCCATGAACCTCCTCCATGAATCTCCATGAATCTCCATGAATATCCTCCATGAATCTCCATGAATCTCCATGAATCTCCATGTATCTCCATGAATCTACATGAATCTCCATGAATCTCCATGAATCTCCTCCATGAATCTCCATGAATCACCATGAATCTCCATGAACCTCCTCCATGAATCTCCATGAATCTCTATGAATATCCATGAACCTCCTCCATGAATCTCCATGAATCTCCATGTATCTCCATGTATCTCCATGAATCTCCATGAATATCCATGAATCTTCATGAATCTCCTCCATGAATCTTCATGAATCTCCATGAATCTCCATGCATCTCCATGAATCTCCATGAATCTCCATGAACCTCCTCCATGAATCTCCATGAATCTCCATGAATATCCTCCATGAATCTCCATGAATCTCCATGAATCTCCATGTATCTCCATGAATCTACATGAATCTCCATGAATCTCCATGAATCTCCTCCATGAATCTCCATGAATCACCATGAATCTCCTCCATGAATCTTCTTGAATCTCCATGAATCTCCATGCATCTCCATGAATCTCCATGAATCTCCATGAACCTCCTCCATGAATCTCCATGAATCTCCATGAATATCCTCCATGAATCTCCATGAATCTCCATGAATCTCCATGAATCTCCTTCATCAATCTCCACGAATCTCCATGAATCTACATGAATCTCCATGAATCTCCATGAATCTCCATGAATCTCCATGAATATCCATGAATATCCATGAATCTCCATGAATCTCCATGAATCTCCATGTATCTCCATGAATCTACATGAATCTCCATGAATCTCCATGAATCTCCTCGATGAATCTCCATGAATCTTCATGAATCTCCTGATCCATGAACCTCTATGAATCTCCATGAATCTCCATGAATATCCTCTATGAATCTCCATGTATCTCCATGAATGTGCATGAATCTCGTCCATGAATCTTCTGTATGAATCTCCTTGAATCTCCATGAATCTCCATGAATCTCCTTCATCAATCTCCGCGAATCTCCATGAATCTCCATGATTCTCCATGAATCTCCATGAATCTCCTCCATGAATCTCCATGAATCTCCAAGAATCTCCTCCATGAATCTCCATGAATCTCCATGAATCTCCATGAATCTCCATGAATCTACATGAATCTCCATGAATATCCTCCATGAATATCCACGAATCTTCATGAATCTCCTGATCCATGAACCTCTATGAATCTCCATGAATCTCCATGAAGATCCTCCATGAATCTCCATCAATCTCCATGAATGTCCATGAATCTCCTCCATGAATTTCCTGTATGAATCTCCATGAATCTCCATGCATCTCCATGAATCTCCATGAATCTCCATGAACCTCCTCCATGAATCTCCATGAATCTCCATGAATCTACATGAATATCCATGAATCTCCATGAATCTCCTCCATGAATCTCCATGAATCACCTCCATGAATCTCCATGAATCTCCATGAATCTCCATGACTCTAAATGAATCTCCTTGAATCTCCATGAATCTCCATAAATCTCCAAGAATCTCCGTGAATCTCCATGAATCTCCATGAATCTCCATGAATCTCCTCCATGAATCTCCATGAATCACCTCCATGAATCTCCATGAATCTCCATGAATCTCCATGACTCTAAATGAATCTCCTTGAATCTCCATGAATCTCCATAAATCTCCAAGAATCTCCGTGAATCTCCATGAATCTCCATGAATCTCCATGCATCTCCATGAATCTCCATGAATCTCCATGAACCTCCTCCATGAATCTCCATGAATCTCCATGAATCTACATGAATATCCATGAATCTCCATGAATCTCCTCCATGAATCTCCATGAATCACCTCCATGAATCTCCATGAATCTCCATGAATCTCCATGACTCTAAATGAATCTCCTTGAATCTCCATGAATCTCCATAAATCTCCAAGAATCTCCGTGAATCTCCATGAATCTCCATGAATCTCCATGAATCTCCTCCATGAATCTCCATGAATCTCCAAGAATCTCCTCCATGAATCTCCATGAATCTCCATGAATCTCCATGTATCTCCATGAATCTACATGAATCTCCATGAATCTCAATGAACCTCCTCGATGAATCTCCATGAATCTCCATGAATATCCATGAATCTCCATGAATCTCCATGATATCCGGTATGAATCTTCATGAATCTCCATGAATCTCCATGAATCTCCATGCATCTCCATGAATCTCCATGAATCTCCATGAACCTCCTCCATGAATCTCCATGAATCTCCATGAATATCCATGAACCTCCTCCATGAATCTCCATGCATCTCCATGAATCTCCATGAATCTCCATGAACCTCCTCCATGAATCTCCATGAATCTCCATGAATATCCTCCATGAATCTCCATGAATCTCCATGAATCTCCATGAATCTCCTTCATCAATCTCCACGAATCTCCATGAATCTACATGAATCTCCATGAATCTCCATGAATCTCCATGAATCTCCATGAATCTCCATGAATATCCATGAATATCGATGAATCTCCATGTATCTCCATGAATCTCCATGAATCTAAATGAATCTCCATGTATCTCCATGAATCTACATGAATCTCCATGAATCTCCATGAATCTCCACGAATCTCCATGATATCCGGTATGAATCTTCATGAATCTCCATGAATCTCCATGCATCTCCATGAATCTCCATGAATCTCCATGAACCTCCTCCATGAATCTCCATGAATCTCCTCCATGAATCTCCATGAATCACCATGAATCTCCTTCATCAATCTCCACGAATCTCCATGAATCTCCATGAATCTCCATGAATCTTCATGAATATCCATGAATCTTCATGAATCTCCTCCATGAATCTTCATGAATCTCCATGAATCTCCATGCATCTCCATGAATATCCATGAATCTCCATGAATCTCCATGAATATCCATGAATCTCCATGAATCTCCATGAATCTCCATGTATCTCCATGAATCTACATGAATCTCCATGAATCTCCATGAATCTCCTCCATGAATCTCCATAAATCACCATGAATCTCCTTCATCAATCTCCACGAATCTCCATGAATCTCCATGAATCTCCATGAATCTCTATGAATCTCCATGAATCTCCATGAATCTCCATGAATCTCCATGATATCCGGTATGAATCTTCATGAATCTCCATGAATCTCCATGAATCTCCATGCATCTCCATGAATCTCCATGAATCTCCATGAACCTCCTCCATGAATCTCCATGAATCTCCATGAATATCCATGAACCTCCTCCATGAATCTCCATGAATCTCCATGAATCTCCTTCATCAATCTCCACGAATCTCCATGAATCTTCATGAATCTCCATGAATCTCCATGCGTCTCCATGAATCTCCATGAATCTCCATGAACCTCCTCCATGAATCTCCATGAATCTCCATGAATCTCCATGAATCTCCTTCATCAATCTCCACGAATCTCCATGAATCTACATGAATCTCCATGAATCTCCATGAATCTCCATGAATCTCCATGAATATCCATGAATATCCATGAATCTCCATGTATCTCCATGTATCTCCATGAATCTCCATGAATATCCATGAATCTTCATGAATCTCCTCCATGAATCTTCATGAATCTCCATGAATCTCCATGCATCTCCATGAATCTCCATGAATCTCCATGAACCTCCTCCATGAATCTCCATGAATCTCCATGAATATCCTCCATGAATCTCCATGAATCTCCATGAATCTCCATGAATCTCCATGAATATCCATGAATATCCATGAATCTCCATGAATCTCCATGAATCTCCATGAATCTCCATGAATATCCATGAATATCCATGAATCTCCATGTATCTCCATGAATCTTCATGAATCTCCTCCATGAATCTTCATGAATCTCCATGAATCTCCATGCATCTCCATGAATCTCCATGAATCTCCATGAACCTCCTCCATGAATCTCCATGATTCTCCATGAATATCCTCCATGAATCTCCATGAATCTCCATGAATCTCCATGAATCTCCTTCATCAATCTCCACGAATCTCCATGAATCTACATGAATCTCCATGAATCTCCATGAATCTCCATGAATCTCCATGAATATCCATGAATATCCATGAATCTCCATGTATCTCCATGTATCTCCATGAATCTCCATGAATCTCTATGAATATCCATGAACCTCCTCCATGAATCTCCATGAATCTCCATGTATCTCCATGTATCTCCATGAATCTCCATGAATATCCATGAATCTTCATGAATCTCCTCCATGAATCTTCATGAATCTCCATGAATCTCCATGCATCTCCATGAATCTCCATGAATCTCCATGAACCTCCTCCATGAATCTCCATGAATCTCCATCAATCTCCATGAATCTCCATGTATCTCCATGAATCTACATGAATCTCCATGAATCTCCATGAATCTCCTCCATGAATCTCCATGAATCTCCATGAATCTCCATGAATCTACATGAATCTCCATGAATATCCTCCATGAATATCCACGAATCTTCATGAATCTCCTGATCCATGAACCTCTATGAATCTCCATGAATCTCCATGAAGATCCTCCATGAATCTCCATCAATCTCCATGAATGTCCATGAATCTCCTCCATGAATTTCCTGTATGAATCTCCATGAATCTCCATGCATCTCCATGAATCTCCATGAATCTCCATGAACCTCCTCCATGAATCTCCATGAATCTCCATGAATCTACATGAATATCCATGAATCTCCATGAATCTCCTCCATGAATCTCCATGAATCACCTCCATGAATCTCCATGAATCTCCATGAATCTCCATGACTCTAAATGAATCTCCTTGAATCTCCATGAATCTCCATAAATCTCCAAGAATCTCCGTGAATCTCCATGAATCTCCATGAATCTCCATGAATCTCCTCCATGAATCTCCATGAATCACCTCCATGAATCTCCATGAATCTCCATGAATCTCCATGACTCTAAATGAATCTCCTTGAATCTCCATGAATCTCCATAAATCTCCAAGAATCTCCGTGAATCTCCATGAATCTCCATGAATCTCCATGCATCTCCATGAATCTCCATGAATCTCCATGAACCTCCTCCATGAATCTCCATGAATCTCCATGAATCTACATGAATATCCATGAATCTCCATGAATCTCCTCCATGAATCTCCATGAATCACCTCCATGAATCTCCATGAATCTCCATGAATCTCCATGACTCTAAATGAATCTCCTTGAATCTCCATGAATCTCCATAAATCTCCAAGAATCTCCGTGAATCTCCATGAATCTCCATGAATCTCCATGAATCTCCTCCATGAATCTCCATGAATCTCCAAGAATCTCCTCCATGAATCTCCATGAATCTCCATGAATCTCCATGTATCTCCATGAATCTACATGAATCTCCATGAATCTCAATGAACCTCCTCGATGAATCTCCATGAATCTCCATGAATATCCATGAATCTCCATGAATCTCCATGATATCCGGTATGAATCTTCATGAATCTCCATGAATCTCCATGAATCTCCATGCATCTCCATGAATCTCCATGAATCTCCATGAACCTCCTCCATGAATCTCCATGAATCTCCATGAATATCCATGAACCTCCTCCATGAATCTCCATGCATCTCCATGAATCTCCATGAATCTCCATGAACCTCCTCCATGAATCTCCATGAATCTCCATGAATATCCTCCATGAATCTCCATGAATCTCCATGAATCTCCATGAATCTCCTTCATCAATCTCCACGAATCTCCATGAATCTACATGAATCTCCATGAATCTCCATGAATCTCCATGAATCTCCATGAATCTCCATGAATATCCATGAATATCCATGAATCTCCATGTATCTCCATGAATCTCCATGAATCTAAATGAATCTCCATGTATCTCCATGAATCTACATGAATCTCCATGAATCTCCATGAATCTCCACGAATCTCCATGATATCCGGTATGAATCTTCATGAATCTCCATGAATCTCCATGCATCTCCATGAATCTCCATGAATCTCCATGAACCTCCTCCATGAATCTCCATGAATCTCCTCCATGAATCTCCATGAATCACCATGAATCTCCTTCATCAATCTCCACGAATCTCCATGAATCTCCATGAATCTCCATGAATCTTCATGAATATCCATGAATCTTCATGAATCTCCTCCATGAATCTTCATGAATCTCCATGAATCTCCATGCATCTCCATGAATATCCATGAATCTCCATGAATCTCCATGAATATCCATGAATCTCCATGAATCTCCATGAATCTCCATGTATCTCCATGAATCTACATGAATCTCCATGAATCTCCATGAATCTCCTCCATGAATCTCCATAAATCACCATGAATCTCCTTCATCAATCTCCACGAATCTCCATGAATCTCCATGAATCTCCATGAATCTCTATGAATCTCCATGAATCTCCATGAATCTCCATGAATCTCCATGATATCCGGTATGAATCTTCATGAATCTCCATGAATCTCCATGAATCTCCATGCATCTCCATGAATCTCCATGAATCTCCATGAACCTCCTCCATGAATCTCCATGAATCTCCATGAATATCCATGAACCTCCTCCATGAATCTCCATGAATCTCCATGAATCTCCTTCATCAATCTCCACGAATCTCCATGAATCTTCATGAATCTCCATGAATCTCCATGCGTCTCCATGAATCTCCATGAATCTCCATGAACCTCCTCCATGAATCTCCATGAATCTCCATGAATCTCCATGAATCTCCTTCATCAATCTCCACGAATCTCCATGAATCTACATGAATCTCCATGAATCTCCATGAATCTCCATGAATCTCCATGAATATCCATGAATATCCATGAATCTCCATGTATCTCCATGTATCTCCATGAATCTCCATGAATATCCATGAATCTCCATGAATCTCCTTCATCAATCTCCACGAATCTCCATGAATCTACATGAATCTCCATGAATCTCCATGAATCTCCATGAATCTCCATGAATATCCATGAATATCCATGAATCTCCATGTATCTCCATGTATCTCCATGAATCTCCATGATTCTCTATGAATATCCATGAACCTCCTCCATGAATCTCCATGAATCTCCATGTATCTCCATGTATCTCCATGAATCTCCATGAATATCCATGAATCTTCATGAATCTCCTCCATGAATCTTCATGAATCTCCATGAATCTCCATGCATCTCCATGAATCTCCATGAATCTCCATGAACCTCCTCCATGAATCTCCATGAATCTCCATCAATCTCCATGAATCTCCATGTATCTCCATGAATCTACATGAATCTCCATGAATCTCCATGAATCTCCTCCATGAATCTCCATGAATCACCATGAATCTCCTTCATCAATCTCCACGAATCTCCATGAATCTCCATGAATCTCCATGTATCTCCATGAATCTCCATGAATATCCATGAATCTTCATGAATCTCCTCCATGAATCTTCATGAATCTCCATGAATCTCCATGCATCTCCATGAATCTCCATGAATCTCCATGAACCTCCTCAATGAATCTCCATGAATCTCCATGAATATCCTCCATGAATCTCCATGAATATCCATGAATCTCCATGTATCTCCATGTATCTCCATGAATCTCCATGAATCTCCATGAATCTCCATGTATCTCCATGAATCTACATGAATCTCAATGAATCTCCATGAATCTCGACGAATCTCCATGATATCCGGTATGAATCTTCATGAATCTCCATGAACCTCCTCCATGAATCTCCATGAATCTCCTCCATGAATCTCCATGAATCACCATGAATCTCCTTCATCAATCTCCACGAATCTCCATGAATCACCATGAATCTCCTTCATCAATCTCCACGAATCTCCATGAATCTCCATGAATCTCCATGAATCTTCATGAATATCCATGAATCTTCATGAATCTCCTCCATGAATCTTCATGAATCTCCATGAATCTCCATGCATCTCCATGAATCTCCATGAATCTCCATGAACCTCCTCCATGAATCTCCATGTATCTCCATGAATATCCTCCATGAATCTCCATGAATCTCCATGAATCTCCATGTATCTCCATGAATCTACATGAATCTCCATGAATCTCCATGAATCTCCTCCATGAATCTCCATGAATCACCATGAATCTCCATGAACCTCCTCCTTGAATCTCCATGAATCTCTATGAATATCCATGAACCTCCTCCATGAACCTCCATGAATCTCCATGTATCTCCATGAATCTCCATGAATATCCATGAATCTTCATGAATCTCCTCCATGAATCTTCATGAATCTCCATGAATCTCCATGCATCTCCATGAATCTCCATGAATCTCCATGAACCTCCTCCATGAATCTCCATGAATCTCCATGAATATCCTCCATGAATCTCCATGAATCTCCATGAATCTCCATGAATCTCCATGTATCTCCATGAATCTACATGAATCTCCATGAATCTCCATGAATCTCCTCCATGAATCTCCATGAATCACCATGAATCTCCTTCATCAATCTCCACGAATCTCCATGAATCTCCATGAATCTCCATGTATCTCCATGAATCTCCATGAATATCCATGAATCTTCATAAATCTCCTCCATGAATCTTCTTGAATCTCCATGAATCTCCATGCATCTCCATGAATCTCCATGAATCTCCATGAACCTCCTCCATGAATCTCCATGAATCTCCATGAATATCCTCCATGAATCTCCATGAATCTCCATGAATCTCCATGAATCTCCTTCATCAATCTCCACGAATCTCCATGAATCTACATGAATCTCCATGAATCTCCATGAATCTCCATGAATCTCCATGAATATCCATGAATATCCATGAATCTCCATGAATCTCCATGAATCTCCATGTATCTCCATGAATCTACATGAATCTCCATGAATCTCCATGAATCTCCTCGATGAATCTCCATGAATCTTCATGAATCTCCTGATCCATGAACCTCTATGAATCTCCATGAATCTCCATGAATATCCTCTATGAATCTCCATGTATCTCCATGAATGTCCATGAATCTCGTCCATGAATCTTCTGTATGAATCTCCTTGAATCTCCATGAATCTCCATGAATCTCCTTCATCAATCTCCACGAATCTCCATGAATCTCCATGATTCTCCATGAATCTCCATGAATCTCCTCCATGAATCTCCATGAATCTCCAAGAATCTCCTTCATGAATCTCCATGAATCTCCATGAATCTACATGAATATCCACGAATCTTCATGAATCTCCTGATCCATGAACCTCTATGAATCTCCATGAATCTCCATGAAGATCCTCCATGAATCTCCATGAATCTCCATGAATGTCCATGAATCTCCTCCATGAATTTCCTGTATGAATCTCCATGAATCTCCATGCATCTCCATGAATCTCCATGAATATCCATGAATCTTCATGAATCTCCTCCATGAATCTTCATGAATCTCCATGAATCTCCATGCATCTCCATGAATCTCCATGAATATCCATGAATCTTCATGAATCTCCTCCATGAATCTTCATGAATCTCCATGAATCTCCATGCATCTCCATGAATCTCCATGAATCTCCATGAACCTCCTCCATGAATCTCCATGAATCTCCATGAATATCCTCCATGAATCTCCATGAATCTCCATGAATCTCCATGTATCTCCATGAATCTACATGAATCTCCATGAATCTCCATGAATCTCCTCCATGAATCTCCATGAATCACCATGAATCTCCTTCATCAATCTCCACGAATCTCCATGAATCTCCATGAATCTCCATGTATCTCCATGAATCTCCATGAATATCCATGAATCTTCATGAATCTCCTCCATGAATCTCCATGAATCTCCATGCATCTCCATGAATCTCCATGAATCTCCATGAACCTCCTCCATGAATCTCCATGAATCTCCATGAATATCCTCCATGAATCTCCATGAATCTCCATGAATCTCCATGTATCTCCATGAATCTACATGAATCTCCATGAATCTCCATGAATCTCCTCCATGAATCTCCATGAATCACCATGAATCTCCTTCATCAATCTCCACGAATCTCCATGAATCTCCATGAATCTCCATGTATCTCCATGAATCTCCATGAATATCCATGAATCTTCATGAATCTCCTCCATGAATCTTCTTGAATCTCCATGAATCTCCATGCATCTCCATGAATCTCCATGAATCTCCATGAACCTCCTCCATGAATCTCCATGAATCTCCATGAATATCCTCCATGAATCTCCATGAATCTCCATGAATCTCCATGAATCTCCTTCATCAATCTCCACGAATCTCCATGAATCTACATGAATCTCCATGAATCTCCATGAATCTCCATGAATCTCCATGAATATCCATGAATATCCATGAATCTCCATGAATCTCCATGAATCTCCATGTATCTCCATGAATCTACATGAATCTCCATGAATCTCCATGAATCTCCTCGATGAATCTCCATGAATCTTCATGAATCTCCTGATCCATGAACCTCTATGAATCTCCATGAATCTCCATGAATATCCTCTATGAATCTCCATGTATCTCCATGAATGTCCATGAATCTCGTCCATGAATCTTCTGTATGAATCTCCTTGAATCTCCATGAATCTCCATGAATCTCCTTCATCAATCTCCACGAATCTCCATGAATCTCCATGATTCTCCATGAATCTCCATGAATCTCCTCCATGAATCTCCATGAATCTCCAAGAATCTCCTTCATGAATCTCCATGAATCTCCATGAATCTACATGAATATCCACGAATCTTCATGAATCTCCTGATCCATGAACCTCTATGAATCTCCATGAATCTCCATGAAGATCCTCCATGAATCTCCATGAATCTCCATGAATGTCCATGAATCTCCTCCATGAATTTCCTGTATGAATCTCCATGAATCTCCATGCATCTCCATGAATCTCCATGAATCTCCATGAACCTCCTCCAAGAATCTCCATGAATCTCCATGAATCTACATGAATATCCATGAATCTCCATGAATCTCCTCCATGAATCTCCATGAATCACCTCCATGAATCTCCATGAATCTCCATGACTCTAAATGAATCTCCTTGAATCTCCATGAATCTCCATAAATCTCCAAGAATCTCCGTGAATCTCCATGAATCTCCATGAATCTCCATGAATCTCCTCCATGAATCTCCATGAATCTCCAAGAATCTCCTCCATGAATCTCCATGAATCTCCATGAATCTCCATGTATCTCCATGAATCTACATGAATCTCCATGAATCTCAATGAACCTCCTCGATGAATCTCCATGAATCTCCATGAATATCCATGAATATCCATGAATCTCCATGAATCTCCATGAATCTCCATGAATCTCCATGAATATCCATGAATATCCATGAATCTCCATGTATCTCCATGAATCTCCATGAATATCCATGAATCTTCATGAATCTCCTCCATGAATCTTCATGAATCTCCATGAATCTCCATGCATCTCCATGAATCTCCATGAATATCCATGAATCTTCATGAATCTCCTCCATGAATCTTCATGAATCTCCATGAATCTCCATGCATCTCCATGAATCTCCATGAATCTCCATGAACCTCCTCCATGAATCTCCATGAATCTCCATGAATATCCTCCATGAATCTCCATGAATCTCCATGAATCTCCATGTATCTCCATGAATCTACATGAATCTCCATGAATCTCCATGAATCTCCTCCATGAATCTCCATGAATCACCATGAATCTCCTTCATCAATCTCCACGAATCTCCATGAATCTCCATGAATCTCCATGTATCTCCATGAATCTCCATGAATATCCATGAATCTTCATGAATCTCCTCCATGAATCTCCATGATTCTCCATGAATCTCCATGAATCTCCTCCATGAATCTCCATGAATCTCCAAGAATCTCCTCCATGAATCTCCATGAATCTCCATGAATCTACATGAATCTCCATGAATATCCTCCATGAATCTCCATGAATCTCCATGAATGTCCATGAATCTCCTCCATGAATTTCCTGTATGAATCTCCATGAATCTCCATGCATCTCCATGAATCTCCATGAATCTCCATGAACCTCCTCCATGAATCTCCATGAATCTCCATGAACCTCCTCCATGAATCTCCATGAATCTCCATGAATATCCTCCATGAATCTCCATGAATCTCCATGAATCTCCATGTATCGCCATGAATCTACATGAATCTCCATGAATCTCCATGAATCTCCTCCATGAATCTCCATGAATCACCATGAATCTCCTTCATCAATCTCCACGAATCTCCATGAATCTCCATGAATCTCCATGTATCTCCATGAATCTCCATGAATATCCATGAATCTTCATGAATCTCCTCCATGAATCTTCTTGAATCTCCATGAATCTCCATGCATCTCCATGAATCTCCATGAATCTCCATGAACCTCCTCCATGAATCTCCATGAATCTCCATGAATATCCTCCATGAATCTCCATGAATCTCCATGAATCTCCTTCATCAATCTCCACGAATCTCCATGAATCTCCATGATTCTCCATGAATCTCCATGAATCTCCTCCATGAATCTCCATGAATCTCCAAGAATCTCCTTCATGAATCTCCATGAATCTCCATGAATCTACATGAATATCCACGAATCTTCATGAATCTCCTGATCCATGAACCTCTATGAATCTCCATGAATCTCCATGAAGATCCTCCATGAATCTCCATGAATCTCCATGAATGTCCATGAATCTCCTCCATGAATTTCCTGTATGAATCTCCATGAATCTCCATGCATCTCCATGAATCTCCATGAATCTCCATGAACCTCCTCCATGAATCTCCATGAATCTCCATGAATCTACATGAATATCCATGAATCTCCATGAATCTCCTCCATGAATCTCCATGAATCACCTCCATGAATCTCCATGAATCTCCATGACTCTAAATGAATCTCCTTGAATCTCCATGAATCTCCATAAATCTCGAAGAATCTCCGTGAATCTCCATGAATCTCCATGAATCTCCATGAATCTCTTCCATGAATCTCCATGAATCTCCAAGAATCTCCTCCATGAATCTCCATGAATCTCCATGAATCTCCATGTATCTCCATGAATCTACATGAATCTCCATGAATCTCAATGAACCTCCTCGATGAATCTCCATGAATCTCCATGAATATCCATGAATATCCATGAATCTCCATGAATCTCCATGAATCTCCATGAATCTCCATGAATATCCATGAATATCCATGAATCTCCATGTATCTCCATGAATCTCCATGAATATCCATGAATCTTCATGAATCTCCTCCATGAATCTTCATGAATCTCCATGAATCTCCATGCATCTCCATGAATCTCCATGAATATCCATGAATCTTCATGAATCTCCTCCATGAATCTTCATGAATCTCCATGAATCTCCATGCATCTCCATGAATCTCCATGAATCTCCATGAACCTCCTCCATGAATCTCCATGAATCTCCATGAATATCCTCCATGAATCTCCATGAATCTCCATGAATCTCCATGTATCTCCATGAATCTACATGAATCTCCATGAATCTCCATGAATCTCCTCCATGAATCTCCATGAATCACCATGAATCTCCTTCATCAATCTCCACGAATCTCCATGAATCTCCATGAATCTCCATGTATCTCCATGAATCTCCATGAATATCCATGAATCTTCATGAATCTCCTCCATGAATCTCCATGATTCTCCATGAATCTCCATGAATCTCCTCCATGAATCTCCATGAATCTCCAAGAATCTCCTCCATGAATCTCCATGAATCTCCATGAATCTACATGAATCTCCATGAATATCCTCCATGAATATCCACGAATCTTCATGAATCTCCTGATCCATGAACCTCTATGAATCTCCATGAATCTCCATGAAGATCCTCCATGAATCTCCATGAATCTCCATGAATGTCCATGAATCTCCTCCATGAATTTCCTGTATGAATCTCCATGAATCTCCATGCATCTCCATGAATCTCCATGAATCTCCATGAACATCCTCCATGAATCTCCATGAATCTCCATGAATCTACATGAATATCCATGAATCTCCATGAATCTCCTCCATGAATCTCCATGAATCACCTCCATGAATCTCCATGAATCTCCATGACTCTAAATGAATCTCCTTGAATCTCCATGAATCTCCATAAATCTCCAAGAATCTCCGTGAATCTCCATGAATCTCCATGAATCTCCATGAATCTCCATGCATCTCCATGAATCTCCATGAATATCCATGAATCTCCATGCATCTCCATGAATCTCCATGAATCTCCATGAACCTCCTCCATGAATCTCCATGAATCTCCATGAATATCCTCCATGAATCTCCATGAATCTCCATGAATCTCCATGAATCTCCTTTGTTACGTCGTACCAACGTTTGCTTCAGCATTTGCGCGAACAGACAAATTCTCGGGATATATAATTCGCGCGAACGAATCGTGGCCGTTACGCCGATTTTAATTCTATTTTCGTCCCGGGTCAATCAAAGCGTACATTTATGTATCAAAATGTATATATATATATATATATATATATATATATATATATATACATACATATTCATATCAAACCACAACCATGAGACGCCGGTGCCAGCGAACCCTGGCATAGCAACAGCTATTACAGGTGTTTATCGAACATTCGCGAATAATAGTGACACGAAGAACAATAGTATAAATCGTATGATCGAGAACAATTAATGTCACGCTCCACCGAATTCTTATGGTCCGCGCTCCCATTATAAATATGGCAAGATTCGCGCTCTGCGACAGTTCTTCGCAACAGTTTCTTGAATTCACTTCGCTCTTCTAATTCCTAGTCTTCTGACCTAATCGTACCGCATCTTGCCATATTCGTTTTGTTCATTTCGATTTTCATCTATCTCATTTCCTTTGTATTATAATTCTAGTTCGTAATTTAGTTTAGTGCGCGTTGTTCTATCATAGTTAATTAATTTTAGTTTCGTTTATCGAATTTCGAATTGCGTTAATCCCTAAGTTTAGTTATAGTTATTCCCGTATATTTAGTTATTTCATTTATATCGTGTTCGCGTCGTTATCTCGCCATCGTGCAGTGCTCTAGTTTAATTTTCGTTTTCGTAGCTATCGCGTAATTTTGTATTCAGCCACTTCCTTTTAGTTATTACACGTTGATTTAATTTACTTATTTTCTTTTCTTTTATTTTTCTGTTCTCCTTTTGTGTTGTGCGATTACGTCAGTGTGGTTGTGTCCTTATAGTGTTTCGAATGCCGCGTCGCGCAGGTCGCAAGTACCAGCTCAAGAGATTGTTCGGAGGACTCTTCCGGGAGGGAAAAGGGACCCCCAAGTAAACCATCGCGACACGGACGAGAGAAAACACAAGTGTAAGTGAGTGCGCGCGATACGACGTAGGTGCCGATCTAACTACTGACGATTGTGGTCAAGAAAAATCCGGTGTTCCGCCTCGTACGTCTGAGCCCACCAGGGCCCGGTACAATCGGAGGAACACGGATTCTCGCGCACGGATCTCCCCGAGTTACACATTAAACGTCAAATTGTCAGATCTCTAAAATCCGGTGTTCCGCCTCGTACGTCTGAGCCCACCAGGGCCCGGTACAATCGGAGGAACACGGATTCTCGCGCACGGATCTCCCCGAGTTGCATACCAAACGTCAAAACTGTCAGATTTCGTAAATCGGTGTTCCCCCTCGTACGTCTGAGCCCACCAGGGCCCGGTACAATCGGAGGAACACGGATTATCGCGTCATAATCCGTCCTCCCAAGAATTCGATTCGCACGCCGTGCCACGATCACTGTGACGTCAGGGACCGCCCGGAACCTTCGCGATTGTATAAGAATACCGTTACGCGTCGTAAATCGCGGTTCCCACTCTAGCAGCAACGCGACTTCGCTAATTCCCCGTTCCCGTTATTATAACTCTCGGACAACCGAAAATTCGGGCCTGGTCAGACGTGGACGTACGTGCCACGTGGACCGAAGATCGTCAAAGTCCATAAACACGTTACGACCCCCATCCGGGACGTAACACCTTCATCAATCTCCACGAATCTCCATGAATCTACATGAATCTCCATGAATCTCCATGAATCTCCATGAATCTCCATGAATATCCATGAATATCCATGAATCTCCATGAATCTCCATGAATCTCCATGTATCTCCATGAATCTACATGAATCTCCATGAATCTCCATGAATCTCCTCGATGAATCTCCATGAATCTTCATGAATCTCCTGATCCATGAACCCCTATGAATCTCCATGAATCTCCATGAATATCCTCTATGAATCTCCATGTATCTCCATGAATGTCCATGAATCTCGTCCATGAATCTTCTGTATGAATCTCCTTGAATCTCCATGAATCTCCATGAATCTCCTTCATCAATCTCCACGAATCTCCATGAATCTCCATGATTCTCCATGAATCTCCATGAATCTCCTCCATGAATCTCCATGAATCTCCAAGAATCTCCTTCATGAATCTCCATGAATCTCCATGAATCTACATGAATATCCACGAATCTTCATGAATCTCCTGATCCATGAACCTCTATGAATCTCCATGAATCTCCATGAATGTCCATGAATCTCCTCCATGAATTTCCTGTATGAATCTCCATGAATCTCCATGCATCTCCATGAATCTCCATGAATCTCCATGAACCTCCTCCATGAATCTCCATGAATCTCCATGAATCTACATGAATATCCATGAATCTCCATGAATCTCCTCCATGAATCTCCATGAATCACCTCCATGAATCTCCATGAATCTCCATGACTCTAAATGAATCTCCTTGAATCTCCATGAATCTCCATAAATCTCCAAGAATCTCCGTGAATCTCCATGAATCTCCATGAATCTCCATGAATCTCCTCCATGAATCTCCATGAATCTCCAAGAATCTCCTCCATGAATCTCCATGAATCTCCATGAATCTCCATGTATCTCCATGAATCTACATGAATCTCCATGAATCTCAATGAACCTCCTCGATGAATCTCCATGAATCTCCATGAATATCCATGAATATCCATGAATCTCCATGAATCTCCATGAATCTCCATGAATCTCCATGAATATCCATGAATATCCATGAATCTCCATGTGTCTCCATGAATCTCCATGAATATCCATGAATCTTCATGAATCTCCTCCATGAATCTTCATGAATCTCCATGAATCTCCATGCATCTCCATGAATCTCCATGAATATCCATGAATCTTCATGAATCTCCTCCATGAATCTCCATGAATCTCCATGAACCTCCTCCATGAATCTCCATGAATCTCCATGAATATCCTCCATGAATCTCCATGAATCTCCATGAATCTCCATGTATCTCCATGAATCTACATGAATCTCCATGAATCTCCATGAATCTCCTCCATGAATCTCCATGAATCACCATGAATCTCCTTCATCAATCTCCACGAATCTCCATGAATCTCCATGAATCTCCATGTATCTCCATGAATCTCCATGAATATCCATGAATCTTCATGAATCTCCTCCATGAATCTCCATGATTCTCCATGAATCTCCATGAATCTCCTCCATGAATCTCCATGAATCTCCAAGAATCTCCTCCATGAATCTCCATGAATCTCCATGAATCTACACGAATCTCCATGAATATCCTCCATGAATATCCACGAATCTTCATGAATCTCCTGATCCATGAACCTCTATGAATCTCCATGAATCTCCATGAAGATCCTCCATGAATCTCCATGAATCTCCATGAATGTCCATGAATCTCCTCCATGAATTTCCTGTATGAATCTCCATGAATCTCCATGCATCTCCATGAATCTCCATGAATCTCCATGAACCTCCTCCATGAATCTCCATGAATCTCCATGAATCTACATGAATATCCATGAATCTCCATGAATCTCCTCCATGAATCTCCATGAATCACCTCCATGAATCTCCATGAATCTCCATGACTCTAAATGAATCTCCTTGAATCTCCATGAATCTCCATAAATCTCCAAGAATCTCCGTGAATCTCCATGAATCTCCATGAATCTCCATGAATCTCCTCCATGAATCTCCATGAATCTCCAAGAATCTCCTCCATGAATCTCCATGAATCTCCTCCATGAATCTCCATGAATCACCATGAATCTCCTTCATCAATCTCCACGAATCTCCATGAATCTCCATGAATCTCCATGAATCTTCATGAATATCCATGAATCTTCATGAATCTCCTCCATGAATCTTCATGAATCTCCATGAATCTCCATGCATATCCATGAATCTCCATGAATCTCCATGAACCTCCTCCATGAATCTCCATGTATCTCCATGAATATCCTCCATGAATATCCATGAATATCCATGAATCTCCATGAATCTCCATGAATCTCCATGAATCTCCATGAATATCCATGAATATCCATGAATCTCCATGTATCTCCATGAATCTCCATGAATCTCCATGAATATCCATGAATCTTCATGAATCTCCTCCATGAATCTTCATGAATCTCCATGAATCTCCATGCATCTCCATGAATCTCCATGAATCTTCATGAATCTCCTCCATGAATCTTCATGAATCTCCATGAATCTCCATGCATCTCCATGAATCTCCATGAATCTCCATGAACCTCCTCCATGAATCTCCATGAATCTCCATGAATATCCTCCATGAATCTCCATGAATCTCCATGAATCTCCATGTATCTCCATGAATCTACATGAATCTCCATGAATCTCCATGAATCTCCTCCATGAATCTCCATGAATCACCATGAATCTCCTTCATCAATCTCCACGAATCTCCATGAATCTCCATGAATCTCCATGTATCTCCATGAATCTCCATGAATCTCCATGAATCTCCATGAACCTCCTCCATGAATCTCCATGAATCACCATGAATCTCCTTCATCAATCTCCACGAATCTCCATGAATCTCCATGAATCTCCATGAATCTTCATGAATATCCATGAATCTTCATGAATCTCCTCCATGAATCTTCATGAATCTCCATGAATCTCCATGCATATCCATGAATCTCCATGAATCCCCATGAACCTCCTCCATGAATCTCCATGTATCTCCATGAATATCCTCCATGAATCTCCATGAATCTCCATGAATCTCCATGTATCTCCATGAATCTACATGAATCTCCATGAATCTCCATGAATCTCCTCCATGAATCTCCATGAATCACCATGAATCTCCATGAACCTCCTCCATGAATCTCCATGAATCTCTATGAATATCCATGAACCTCCTCCATGAATCTCCATGTACCTCCATGAATCTCCATGAATATCCATGAATCTCCATGAATCTCCATGAACCTCCTTCATGAATCTCCATGAATCTCCATGAATATCCTCCATGAATCTCCATGAATCACCATGAATCTCCATGAACCTCCTCCATGAATCTCCATGAATCTCCATGAATCTCCTTCATCAATCTCCACGAATCTCCATGAATCTACATGAATCTCCATGAATCTCCATGAATCTCCATGAATATCCATGAATATCCATGAATCTCCATGAATCTCCATGAATCTCCATGTATCTCCATGAATCTACATGAATCTCCATGAATCTCCATGAATCTCCTCGATGAATCTCCATGAATCTTCTTGAATCTCCTGATCCATGAGCCTCTATGAATCTCCATGAATCTCCATGAATATCCTCTATGAATCTCCATGTATCTCCATGAATGTCCATGAATCTCGTCCATGAATCTTCTGTATGAATCTCCTTGAATCTCCATGAATCTCCATGAATCTCCTTCATCAATCTCCACGAATCTCCATGAATCTCCATGATTCTCCATGTATCTCCATGAATCTCCATGAATATCCATGAATCTTCATGAATCTCCTCCATGAATCTTCATGAATCTCCATGAATCTCCATGCATCTCCATGAATCTCCATGAATATCCATGAATCTTCATGAATCTCCTCCATGAATCTTCATGAATCTCCATGAATCTCCATGCATCTCCATGAATCTCCATGAATCTCCATGAACCTCCTCCATGAATCTCCATGAATCTCCATGAATATCCTCCATGAATCTCCATGAATCTCCATGAATCTCCATGTATCTCCATGAATCTACATGAATCTCCATGAATCTCCATGAATCTCCTCCATGAATCTCCATGAATCACCATGAATCTCCTTCATCAATCTCCACGAATCTCCATGAATCTCCATGAATCTCCATGTATCTCCATGAATCTCCATGAATATCCATGAATCTTCATGAATCTCCTCCATGAATCTCCATGATTCTCCATGAATCTCCATGAATCTCCTCCATGAATCTCCATGAATCTCCAAGAATCTCCTCCATGAATCTCCATGAATCTCCATGAATCTACATGAATCTCCATGAATATCCTCCATGAATATCCACGAATCTTCATGAATCTCCTGATCCATGAACCTCTATGAATCTCCATGAATCTCCATGAAGATCCTCCATGAATCTCCATGAATCTCCATGAATGTCCATGAATCTCCTCCATGAATTTCCTGTATGAATCTCCATGAATCTCCATGCATCTCCATGAATCTCCATGAATCTCCATGAACCTCCTCCATGAATCTCCATGAATCTCCATGAATCTACATGAATATCCATGAATCTCCATGAATCTCCTCCATGAATCTCCATGAATCACCTCCATGAATCTCCATGAATCTCCATGACTCTAAATGAATCTCCTTGAATCTCCATGAATCTCCATAAATCTCCAAGAATCTCCGTGAATCTCCATGAATCTCCATGAATCTCCATGAATCTCCTCCATGAATCTCCATGAATCTCCAAGAATCTCCTCCATGAATCTCCATGAATCTCCTCCATGAATCTCCATGAATCACCATGAATCTCCTTCATCAATCTCCACGAATCTCCATGAATCTCCATGAATCTCCATGAATCTTCATGAATATCCATGAATCTTCATGAATCTCCTCCATGAATCTTCATGAATCTCCATGAATCTCCATGCATATCCATGAATCTCCATGAATCTCCATGAACCTCCTCCATGAATCTCCATGTATCTCCATGAATATCCTCCATGAATATCCATGAATATCCATGAATCTCCATGAATCTCCATGAATCTCCATGAATCTCCATGAATATCCATGAATATCCATGAATCTCCATGTATCTCCATGAATCTCCATGAATATCCATGAATCTTCATGAATCTCCTCCATGAATCTTCATGAATCTCCATGAATCTCCATGCATCTCCATGAATCTCCATGAATATCCATGAATCTTCATGAATCTCCTCCATGAATCTTCATGAATCTCCATGAATCTCCATGCATCTCCATGAATCTCCATGAATCTCCATGAACCTCCTCCATGAATCTCCATGAATCTCCATGAATATCCTCCATGAATCTCCATGAATCTCCATGAATCTCCATGTATCTCCATGAATCTACATGAATCTCCATGAATCTCCATGAATCTCCTCCATGAATCTCCATGAATCACCATGAATCTCCTTCATCAATCTCCACGAATCTCCATGAATCTCCATGAATCTCCATGAATCTCCATGAATCTCCATGAACCTCCTCCATGAATCTCCATGAATCTCCTCCATGAATCTCCATGAATCACCATGAATCTCCTTCATCAATCTCCACGAATCTCCATGAATCTCCATGAATCTCCATGAATCTTCATGAATATCCATGAATCTTCATGAATCTCCTCCATGAATCTTCATGAATCTCCATGAATCTCCATGCATATCCATGAATCTCCATGAATCTCCATGAACCTCCTCCATGAATCTCCATGTATCTCCATGAATATCCTCCATGAATCTCCATGAATCTCCATGAATCTCCATGTATCTCCATGAATCTACATGAATCTCCATGAATCTCCATGAATCTCCTCCATGAATCTCCATGAATCACCATGAATCTCCATGAACCTCCTCCATGAATCTCCATGAATCTCTATGAATATCCATGAACCTCCTCCATGAATCTCCATGAATCTCCATGTATCTCCATGTATCTCCATGAATCTCCATGAATATCCATGAATCTTCATGAATCTCCTCCATGAATCTTCTTGAATCTCCATGAATCTCCATGCATCTCCATGAATCTCCATGAATCTCCATGAACCTCCTTCATGAATCTCCATGAATCTCCATGAATATCCTCCATGAATCTCCATGAATCACCATGAATCTCCATGAACCTCCTCCATGAATCTCCATGAATCTCCATGAATCTCCTTCATCAATCTCCACGAATCTCCATGAATCTACATGAATCTCCATGAATCTCCATGCATCTCCATGAATCTCCATGAATCTCCATGAACCTCCTTCATGAATCTCCATGAATCTCCATGAATATCCTCCATGAATCTCCATGAATCACCATGAATCTCCATGAACCTCCTCCATGAATCTCCATGAATCTCCATGAATCTCCTTCATCAATCTCCACGAATCTCCATGAATCTACATGAATCTCCATGAATCTCCATGAATCTCCATGAATATCCATGAATATCCATGAATCTCCATGAATCTCCATGAATCTCCATGTATCTCCATGAATCTACATGAATCTCCATGAATCTCCATGAATCTCCTCGATGAATCTCCATGAATCTTCTTGAATCTCCTGATCCATGAGCCTCTATGAATCTCCATGAATCTCCATGAATATCCTCTATGAATCTCCATGTATCTCCATGAATGTCCATGTATCTCGTCCATGAATCTTCTGTATGAATCTCCTTGAATCTCCATGAATCTCCAAGAATCTCCTCCATGAATCTCCATGAATCTCCATGAATCTCCATGATTCTCCATGAATCTCCATGAATCTCCATGAATCTCAATGAACCTCCTCGATGAATCTCCATGAATCTCCATGAATATCCATGAATATCCATGAATCTCCATGAATCTCCATGAATCTCCATGAATCTCCATGAATATCCATGAATATCCATGAATCTCCATGTATCTCCATGAATCTCCATGAATATCCATGAATCTTCATGAATCTCCTCCATGAATCTTCATGAATCTCCATGAATCTCCATGCATCTCCATGAATCTCCATGAATATCCATGAATCTTCATGAATCTCCTCCATGAATCTTCATGAATCTCCATGAATCTCCATGCATCTCCATGAATCTCCATGAATCTCCATGAACCTCCTCCATGAATCTCCATGAATCTCCATGAATATCCTCCATGAATCTCCATGAATCTCCATGAATCTCCATGTATCTCCATGAATCTACATGAATCTCCATGAATCTCCATGAATCTCCTCCATGAATCTCCATGAATCACCATGAATCTCCTTCATCAATCTCCACGAATCTCCATGAATCTCCATGAATCTCCATGTATCTCCATGAATCTCCATGAATATCCATGAATCTTCATGAATCTCCTCCATGAATCTCCATGATTCTCCATGAATCTCCATGTATCTCCATGAATCTACATGAATCTCCATGAATCTCCATGAATATCCTCCATGAATCTCCATGAATCTCCATGAATCTCCATGTATCTCCATGAATCTACATGAATCTCCATGAATCTCCATGAATCTCCTCCATGAATCTCCATGAATCACCATGAATCTCCTTCATCAATCTCCACGAATCTCCATGAATCTCCATGAATCTCCATGTATCTCCATGAATCTCCATGAATATCCATGAATCTTCATGAATCTCCATGAACCTCCTCCATGAATCTCCATGTATCTCCATGAATATCCTCCATGAATCTCCATGAATCTCCATGAATCTCCATGTATCTCCATGAATCTACATGAATCTCCATGAATCTCCATGAATCTCCTCCATGAATCTCCATGAATCACCATGAATCTCCATGAACCTCCTCCATGAATCTCCATGAATCTCTATGAATATCCATGAACCTCCTCCATGAATCTCCATGAATCTCCATGTATCTCCATGTATCTCCATGAATCTCCATGAATATCCATGAATCTTCATGAATCTCCTCCATGAATCTTCTTGAATCTCCATGAATCTCCATGCATCTCCATGAATCTCCATGAATCTCCATGAACCTCCTTCATGAATCTCCATGAATCTCCATGAATATCCTCCATGAATCTCCATGAATCACCATGAATCTCCATGAACCTCCTCCATGAATCTCCATGAATCTCCATGAATCTCCTTCATCAATCTCCACGAATCTCCATGAATCTACATGAATCTCCATGAATCTCCATGCATCTCCATGAATCTCCATGAATCTCCATGAACCTCCTTCATGAATCTCCATGAATCTCCATGAATATCCTCCATGAATCTCCATGAATCACCATGAATCTCCATGAACCTCCTCCATGAATCTCCATGAATCTCCATGAATCTCCTTCATCAATCTCCACGAATCTCCATGAATCTACATGAATCTCCATGAATCTCCATGAATCTCCATGAATATCCATGAATATCCATGAATCTCCATGAATCTCCATGAATCTCCATGTATCTCCATGAATCTACATGAATCTCCAAGAATCTCCATGAATCTCCTCGATGAATCTCCATGAATCTTCTTGAATCTCCTGATCCATGAGCCTCTATGAATCTCCATGAATCTCCATGAATATCCTCTATGAATCTCCATGTATCTCCATGAATGTCCATGTATCTCGTCCATGAATCTTCTGTATGAATCTCCTTGAATCTCCATGAATCTCCAAGAATCTCCTCCATGAATCTCCATGAATCTCCATGAATCTCCATGATTCTCCATGAATCTCCATGAATCTCCATGAATCTCAATGAACCTCCTCGATGAATCTCCATGAATCTCCATGAATATCCATGAATATCCATGAATCTCCATGAATCTCCATGAATCTCCATGAATCTCCATGAATATCCATGAATATCCATGAATCTCCATGTATCTCCATGAATCTCCATGAATATCCATGAATCTTCATGAATCTCCTCCATGAATCTTCATGAATCTCCATGAATCTCCATGCATCTCCATGAATCTCCATGAATATCCATGAATCTTCATGAATCTCCTCCATGAATCTTCATGAATCTCCATGAATCTCCATGCATCTCCATGAATCTCCATGAATCTCCATGAACCTCCTCCATGAATCTCCATGAATCTCCATGAATATCCTCCATGAATCTCCATGAATCTCCATGAATCTCCATGTATCTCCATGAATCTACATGAATCTCCATGAATCTCCATGAATCTCCTCCATGAATCTCCATGAATCACCATGAATCTCCTTCATCAATCTCCACGAATCTCCATGAATCTCCATGAATCTCCATGTATCTCCATGAATCTCCATGAATATCCATGAATCTTCATGAATCTCCTCCATGAATCTCCATGATTCTCCATGAATCTCCATGTATCTCCATGAATCTACATGAATCTCCATGAATCTCCATGAATATCCTCCATGAATCTCCATGAATCTCCATGAATCTCCATGTATCTCCATGAATCTACATGAATCTCCATGAATCTCCATGAATCTCCTCCATGAATCTCCATGAATCACCATGAATCTCCTTCATCAATCTCCACGAATCTCCATGAATCTCCATGAATCTCCATGTATCTCCATGAATCTCCATGAATATCCATGAATCTTCATGAATCTCCTCCATGAATCTCCATGATTCTCCATGAATCTCCATGAATCTCCTCCATGAATCTCCATGAATCTCCAAGAATCTCCTCCATGAATCTCCATGAATCTCCATGAATCTACATGAATCTCCATGAATATCCTCCATGAATATCCACGAATCTTCATGAATCTCCTGATCCATGAACCTCTATGAATCTCCATGAATCTCCATGAAGATCCTCCATGAATCTCCATGAATCTCCATGAATGTCCATGAATCTCCTCCATGAATTTCCTGTATGAATCTCCATGAATCTCCATGCATCTCCATGAATCTCCATGAATCTCCATGAACCTCCTCCATGAATATCCATGAATCTCCATGAATCTACATGAATATCCATGAATCTCCATGAATCTCCTCCATGAATCTCCATGAATCACCTCCATGAATCTCCATGAATCTCCATGACTCTAAATGAATCTCCTTGAATCTCCATGAATCTCCATAAATCTCCAAGAATCTCCGTGAATCTCCATGAATCTCCATGAATCTCCATGAATCTCCTCCATGAATCTCCATGAATCTCCAAGAATCTCCTCCATGAATCTCCATGAATCTCCTCCATGAATCTCCATGAATCACCATGAATCTCCTTCATCAATCTCCACGAATCTCCATGAATCTCCATGAATCTCCATGAATCTTCATGAATATCCATGAATCTTCATGAATCTCCTCCATGAATCTTCATGAATCTCCATGAATCTCCATGCATATCCATGAATCTCCATGAATCTCCATGAACCTCCTCCATGAATCTCCATGTATCTCCATGAATATCCTCCATGAATATCCATGAATATCCATGAATCTCCATGAATCTCCATGAATCTCCATGAATCTCCATGAATATCCATGAATATCCATGAATCTCCATGTATCTCCATGAATCTCCATGAATATCCATGAATCTTCATGAATCTCCTCCATGAATCTTCATGAATCTCCATGAATCTCCATGCATCTCCATGAATCTCCATGAATATCCATGAATCTTCATGAATCTCCTCCATGAATCTTCATGAATCTCCATGAATCTCCATGCATCTCCATGAATCTCCATGAATCTCCATGAACCTCCTCCATGAATCTCCATGAATCTCCATGAATATCCTCCATGAATCTCCATGAATCTCCATGAATCTCCATGTATCTCCATGAATCTACATGAATCTCCATGAATCTCCATGAATCTCCTCCATGAATCTCCATGAATCACCATGAATCTCCTTCATCAATCTCCACGAATCTCCATGAATCTCCATGAATCTCCATGAATCTCCATGAATCTCCATGAACCTCCTCCATGAATCTCCATGAATCTCCTCCATGAATCTCCATGAATCACCATGAATCTCCTTCATCAATCTCCACGAATCTCCATGAATCTCCATGAATCTCCATGAATCTTCATGAATATCCATGAATCTTCATGAATCTCCTCCATGAATCTTCATGAATCTCCATGAATCTCCATGCATATCCATGAATCTCCATGAATCTCCATGAACCTCCTCCATGAATCTCCATGTATCTCCATGAATATCCTCCATGAATCTCCATGAATCTCCATGAATCTCCATGTATCGCCATGAATCTACATGAATCTCCATGAATCTCCATGAATCTCCTCCATGAATCTCCATGAATCACCATGAATCTCCATGAACCTCCTCCATGAATCTCCATGAATCTCTATGAATATCCATGAACCTCCTCCATGAATCTCCATGAATCTCCATGTATCTCCATGTATCTCCATGAATCTCCATGAATATCCATGAATCTTCATGAATCTCCTCCATGAATCTTCTTGAATCTCCATGAATCTCCATGCATCTCCATGAATCTCCATGAATCTCCATGAACCTCCTTCATGAATCTCCATGAATCTCCATGAATATCCTCCATGAATCTCCATGAATCACCATGAATCTCCATGAACCTCCTCCATGAATCTCCATGAATCTCCATGAATCTCCTTCATCAATCTCCACGAATCTCCATGAATCTACATGAATCTCCATGAATCTCCATGAATCTCCATGAATATCCATGAATATCCATGAATCTCCATGAATCTCCATGAATCTCCATGTATCTCCATGAATCTACATGAATCTCCATGAATCTCCATGAATCTCCTCGATGAATCTCCATGAATCTTCTTGAATCTCCTGATCCATGAGCCTCTATGAATCTCCATGAATCTCCATGAATATCCTCTATGAATCTCCATGTATCTCCATGAATGTCCATGAATCTCGTCCATGAATCTTCTGTATGAATCTCCTTGAATCTCCATGAATCTCCATGAATCTCCTTCATCAATCTCCACGAATCTCCATGAATCTCCATGATTCTCCATGAATCTCCATGAATCTCCTCCATGAATCTCCATGAATCTCCAAGAATCTCCTCCATGAATCTCCATGAATCTCCATGAATCTACATGAATCTCCATGAATATCCTCCATGAATATCCACGAATCTTCATGAATCTCCTGATCCATGAACCTCTATGAATCTCCATGAATCTCCATGAAGATCCTCCATGAATCTCCATGAATCTCCATGAATGTCCATGAATCTCCTCCATGAATTTCCTGTATGAATCTCCATGAATCTCCATGCATCTCCATGAATCTCCATGAATCTCCATGAACCTCCTCCATGAATCTCCATGAATCTCCATGAATCTACATGAATCTCCATGAATCTCAATGAACCTCCTCGATGAATCTCCATGAATCTCCATGAATATCCATGAATATCCATGAATCTCCATGAATCTCCATGAATCTCCATGAATCTCCATGAATCTCCATGAATCTCCATGAATATCCATGAATATCCATGAATCTCCATGTATCTCCATGAATCTCCATGAATATCCATGAATCTTCATGAATCTCCTCCATGAATCTCCATGAATCTCCTTCATCAATCTCCACGAATCTCCATGAATCTACATGAATCTCCATGAATCTCCTCCATGAATCTCCATGAATCACCATGAATCTCCATGAACCTCCTCCATGAATCTCCATGAATCTCTATGAATATCCATGAACCTCCTCCATGAATCTCCATGAATCTCCATGTTTCTCCATGTATCTCCATGAATCTCCATGAATCTCTATGAATATCCATGAACCTCCTCCATGAATCTCCATGAATCTCCATGTATCTCCATGTTTCTCCATGAATCTCCATGAATATCCATGAATCTTCATGAATCTCCTCCATGAATCTTCTTGAATCTCCATGAATCTCCATGCATCTCCATGAATCTCCATGAATCTCCATGAACCTCCTTCATGAATCTCCATGAATCTCCATGAATATCCTCCATGAATCTCCATGAATCACCATGAATCTCCATGAACCTCCTCCATGAATCTCCATGAATCTCCATGAATCTCCTTCATCAATCTCCACGAATCTCCATGAATCTACATGAATCTCCATGAATCTCCATGAATCTCCATGAATATCCATGAATATCCATGAATCTCCATGAATCTCCATGAATCTCCATGTATCTCCATGAATCTACATGAATCTCCATGAATCTCCATGAATCTCCTCGATGAATCTCCATGAATCTTCTTGAATCTCCTGATCCATGAGCCTCTATGAATCTCCATGAATCTCCATGAATATCCTCTATGAATCTCCATGTATCTCCATGAATGTCCATGAATCTCGTCCATGAATCTTCTGTATGAATCTCCTTGAATCTCCATGAATCTCCATGAATCTCCTTCATCAATCTCCACGAATCTCCATGAATCTCCATGATTCTCCATGAATCTCCATGAATCTCCTCCATGAATCTCCATGAATCTCCAAGAATCTCCTCCATGAATCTCCATGAATCTCCATGAATCTACATGAATCTCCATGAATATCCTCCATGAATATCCACGAATCTTCATGAATCTCCTGATCCATGAACCTCTATGAATCTCCATGAATCTCCATGAAGATCCTCCATGAATCTCCATGAATCTCCATGAATGTCCATGAATCTCCTCCATGAATTTCCTGTATGAATCTCCATGAATCTCCATGCATCTCCATGAATCTCCATGAATCTCCATGAACCTCCTCCATGAATCTCCATGAATCTCCATGAATCTACATGAATCTCCATGAATCTCAATGAACCTCCTCGATGAATCTCCATGAATCTCCATGAATATCCATGAATATCCATGAATCTCCATGAATCTCCATGAATCTCCATGAATCTCCATGAATATCCATGAATATCCATGAATCTCCATGTATCTCCATGAATCTCCATGAATATCCATGAATCTTCATGAATCTCCTCCATGAATCTCCATGAATCTCCTTCATCAATCTCCACGAATCTCCATGAATCTACATGAATCTCCATGAATCTCCTCCATGAATCTCCATGAATCACCATGAATCTCCATGAACCTCCTCCATGAATCTCCATGAATCTCTATGAATATCCATGAACCTCCTCCATGAATCTCCATGAATCTCCATGTTTCTCCATGTATCTCCATGAATCTCCATGAATATCCATGAATCTTCATGAATCTCCTCCATGAATCTTCATGAATCTCCATGAATCTCCATGCATCTCCATGAATCTCCATGAATCTCCATGAACCTCCTCCATGAATCTCCATGAATCTCCATGAATATCCTCCATGAATCTCCATGAATCTCCATGAATCTCCATGTATCTCCATGAATCTACATGAATCTCCATGAATCTCCTCCATGAATCTCCATGAATCACCATGAATCTCCTTCATCAATCTCCACGAATCTCCATGAATCTCCATGAATCTCCATGTATCTCCATGAATCTCCATGAATATCCATGAATCTTCATGAATCTCCTCCATGAATCTTCTTGAATCTTCATGAATCTCCATGCATCTCCATGAATCTCCATGAATCTCCATGAACCTCCTCCATGAATCTCCATGAATCTCCATGAATATCCTCCATGAATCTCCATGAATCTCCATGAATCTCCATGAATCTCCTTCATCAATCTCCACGAATCTCCATGAATCTACATGAATCTCCATGAATCTCCATGAATCTCCATGAATATCCATGAATATCCATGAATCTCCATGAATCTCCATGAATCTTCATGAATCTCCATGTATCTCCATGAATCTATATGAATCTCCATGAATCTCCATGAATCTCCTCGATGAATCTCCATGAATCTTCATGAATCTCCTGATCCATGAACCTCTATGAATCTCCATGAATCTCCATGAATATCCTCTATGAATCTCCATGTATCTCCATGAATGTCCATGAATCTCGTCCATGAATCTTCTGTATGAATCTCCTTGAATCTCCATGAATCTCCATGAATCTCCTTCATCAATCTCCACGAATCTCCATGAATCTCCATGATTCTCCATGAATCTCCATGAATCTCCTCCATGAATCTCCATGAATCTCCAAGAATCTCCTCCATGAATCTCCATGAATCTCCATGAATCTACATGAATCTCCATGAATATCCTCCATGAATATCCACGAATCTTCATGAATCTCCTGATCCATGAACCTCTATGAATCTCCATGAATCTCCATGAAGATCCTCCATGAATCTCCATGAATCTCCATGAATGTCCATGAATCTCCTCCATGAATTTCCTGTATGAATCTCCATGAATCTCCATGCATCTCCATGAATCTCCATGAATCTCCATGAACCTCCTCCATGAATCTCCATGAATCTCCATGAATCTACATGAATATCCATGAATCTCCATGAATCTCCTCCATGAATCTCCATGAATCACCTCCATGAATCTCCATGAATCTCCATGACTCTAAATGAATCTCCTTGAATCTCCATGAATCTCCATAAATCTCCAAGAATCTCCGTGAATCTCCATGAATCTCCATGAATCTCCATGAATCTCCTCCATGAATCTCCATGAATCTCCAAGAATCTCCTCCATGAATCTCCATGAATCTCCATGAATCTCCATGTATCTCCATGAATCTACATGAATCTCCATGAATCTCAATGAACCTCCTCGATGAATCTCCATGAATCTCCATGAATATCCATGAATCTCCATGAATCTCCATGAATCTCCATGTATCTCCATGAATCTACATGAATCTCCATGAATCTCCATGAATCTCCTCGATGAATCTTCATGAATCTTCATGCATCTCCTGATCCATGAACCTCTATGAATCTCCATGAATCTCCATGAATATCCTCCATGAATCTCCATGTACCTCCATGAATGTCCATGAATCTCCTCCATGAATCTTCTGTATGAATCTCCATGAATCTCCATGAATATCCATGAATCTCCATGAATCTCCACGAATCTCCATGATATCCGGTATGAATCTTCATGAATCTCCATGAATCTCCATGCATCTCCATGAATCTCCATGAATCTCCATGAACCTCCTCCATGAATCTCCATGAATCACCATGAATATCCTCCATGAATCTCCATGAATCTCCATGAATCTCCATGTATCTCCATGAATCTACATGAATCTCCATGAATCTCCATGAATCTCCTCCATGAATCTCCATGAATCACCATGAATCTCCATGAACCTCCTCCATGAATCTCCATGAATCTCTATGAATATCCATGAACCTCCTCCATGAATCTCCATGAATCTCCATGTATCTCCATGTATCTCCATGAATCTCCATGAATATCCATGAATCTTCATGAATCTCCTCCATGAATCTTCATGAATCTCCATGAATCTCCATGCATCTCCATGAATCTCCATGAATCTCCATGAACCTCCTCCATGAATCTCCATGAATATCCTCCATGAATCTCCATGAATCTCCATGAATCTCCATGTATCTCCATGAATCTACATGAATCTCCATGAATCTCCATGAATCTCCTCCATGAATCTCCATGAATCACCATGAATCTCCTTCATCAATCTCCACGAATCTCCATGAATCTCCATGAATCTCCATGTATCTCCATGAATCTCCATGAATATCCATGAATCTTCATGAATCTCCTCCATGAATCTTCATGAATCTCCATGAATCTCCATGCATCTCCATGAATCTCCATGAATCTCCATGAACCTCCTCAATGAATCTCCATGAATCTCCATGAATATCCTCCATGAATCTCCATGAATATCCATGAATATCCATGAATCTCCATGAATCTCCATGAATCTCCATGAATCTCCATGAATATCCATGAATATCCATGAATCTCCATGTATCTCCATGAATCTCCATGAATATCCATGAATCTTCATGAATCTCCTCCATGAATCTTCATGAATCTCCATGAATCTCCATGCATCTCCATGAATCTCCATGAATCTCCATGAACCTCCTCCATGAATCTCCATGAATATCCTCCATGAATCTCCATGAATCTCCATGAATCTCCATGAATCTCCTTCATCAATCTCCACGAATCTCCATGAATCTCCATGAATCTCCATGTATCTCCATGAATCTACATGAATCTCCATGAATCTCCATGAATCTCCTCCATGAATCTCCATGAATCACCATGAATCTCCTTCATCAATCTCCACGAATCTCCATGAATCTCCATGAATCTCCATGTATCTCCATGAATCTCCATGAATATCCATGAATCTTCATGAATCTCCTCCATGAATCTTCATGAATCTCCATGAATCTCCATGCATCTCCATGAATCTCCATGAATCTCCATGAACCTCCTCAATGAATCTCCATGAATCTCCATGAATATCCTCCATGAATCTCCATGAATATCCATGAATATCCATGAATCTCCATGAATCTCCATGAATCTCCATGAATCTCCATGAATATCCATGAATATCCATGAATCTCCATGTATCTCCATGAATCTCCATGAATATCCATGAATCTTCATGAATCTCCTCCATGAATCTTCATGAATCTCCATGAATCTCCATGCATCTCCATGAATCTCCATGAATCTCCATGAACCTCCTCCATGAATCTCCATGAATCTCCATGAATATCCTCCATGAATCTCCATGAATCTCCATGAATCTCCATGAATCTCCTTCATCAATCTCCACGAATCTCCATGAATCTACATGAATCTCCATGAATCTCCATGAATCTCCATGAATCTCCATGAATATCCATGAATATCCATGAATCTCCATGTATCTCCATGTATCTCCATGAATCTCCATGAATCTCCATGAATCTCCATGTATCTCCATGAATCTACATGAATCTCCATGAATCTCCATGAATCTCGACGAATCTCCATGATATCCGGTATGAATCTCCATGAATCTCCATGAATCTCCATGCATCTCCATGAATCTCCATGAATCTCCATGAACCTCCTCCATGAATCTCTATGAATCTCCTCCATGAATCTCCATGAATCACCATGAATCTCCTTCATCAATCTCCACGAATCTCCATGAATCTCCATGAATCTCCATGAATCTTCATGAATATCCATGAATCTTCATGAATCTCCTCCATGAATCTTCATGAATCTCCATGAATCTCCATGCATCTCCATGAATCTCCATGAATCTCCATGAACCTCCTCCATGAATCTCCATGAATCTCCATGAATATCCTCCATGAATCTCCATGAATCTCCATGAATCTCCATGAATCTCCTTCATCAATCTCCACGAATCTCCATGAATCTACATGAATCTCCATGAATCTCCATGAATCTCCATGAATCTCCATGAATATCCATGAATATCCATGAATCTCCATGTATCTCCATGTATCTCCATGAATCTCCATGAATCTCCATGAATCTCCATGTATCTCCATGAATCTACATGAATCTCCATGAATCTCCATGAATCTCGACGAATCTCCATGATATCCGGTATGAATCTTCATGAATCTCCATGAATCTCCATGCATCTCCATGAATCTCCATGAATCTCCATGAACCTCCTCCATGAATCTCCATGAATCTCCTCCATGAATCTCCATGAATCACCATGAATCTCCTTCATCAATCTCCACGAATCTCCATGCATCTCCATGAATCTCCATGAATCTCCATGAACCTCCTCCATGAATCTCCATGAATCTCCATGAATCTACATGAATATCCATGAATCTCCATGAATCTCCTCCATGAATCTCCATGAATCACCTCCATGAATCTCCATGAATCGCCATGACTCTAAATGAATCTCCTTGAATCTCCATGAATCTCCATAAATCTCCAAGAATCTCCGTGAATCTCCATGAATCTCCATGAATCTCCATGAATCTCCTCCATGAATCTCCATGAATCTCCAAGAATCTCCTCCATGAATCTCCATGAATCTCCATGAATCTCCATGAATCTCCATGTATCTCCATGAATCTACATGAATCTCCATGAATCTCAATGAACCTCCTCGATGAATCTCCATGAATCTCCATGAATATCCATGAATATCCATGAATCTCCATGAATCTCCATGAATCTCCATGAATCTCTATGAATATCCATGAATATCCATGAATCTCCATGTATCTCCATGAATCTCCATGAATATCCATGAATCTTCATGAATCTCCTCCATGAATCTTCATGAATCTCCATGAATCTCCATGCATCTCCATGAATCTCCATGAATATCCATGAATCTTCATGAATCTCCTCCATGAATCTTCATGAATCTCCATGAATCTCCATGCATCTCCATGAATCTCCATGAATCTCCATGAACCTCCTCCATGAATCTCCATGAATCTCCATGAATATCCTCCATGAATCTCCATGAATCTCCATGAATCTCCATGTATCTCCATGAATCTACATGAATCTCCATGAATCTCCATGAATCTCCTCCATGAATCTCCATGAATCACCTCCATGAATCTCCATGAATCTCCATGACTCTAAATGAATCTCCTTGAATCTCCATGAATCTCCATAAATCTCCAAGAATCTCCGTGAATCTCCATGAATCTCCATGAATCTCCATGAATCTCCTCCATGAATCTCCATGAATCTCCAAGAATCTCCTCCATGAATCTCCATGAATCTCCTCCATGAATCTCCATGAATCACCATGAATCTCCTTCATCAATCTCCACGAATCTCCATGAATCTCCATGAATCTCCATGAATCTTCATGAATATCCATGAATCTTCATGAATCTCCTCCATGAATCTTCATGAATCTCCATGAATCTCCATGCATATCCATGAATCTCCATGAATCTCCATGAACCTCCTCCATGAATCTCCATGTATCTCCATGAATATCCTCCATGAATATCCATGAATATCCATGAATCTCCATGAATCTCCATGAATCTCCATGAATCTCCATGAATATCCATGAATATCCATGAATCTCCATGTATCTCCATGAATCTCCATGAATATCCATGAATCTTCATGAATCTCCTCCATGAATCTTCATGAATCTCCATGAATCTCCATGCATCTCCATGAATCTCCATGAATATCCATGAATCTTCATGAATCTCCTCCATGAATCTTCATGAATCTCCATGAATCTCCATGCATCTCCATGAATCTCCATGAATCTCCATGAACCTCCTCCATGAATCTCCATGAATCTCCATGAATATCCTCCATGAATCTCCATGAATCTCCATGAATCTCCATGTATCTCCATGAATCTACATGAATCTCCATGAATCTCCATGAATCTCCTCCATGAATCTCCATGAATCACCATGAATCTCCTTCATCAATCTCCACGAATCTCCATGAATCTCCATGAATCTCCATGTATCTCCATGAATCTCCATGAATCTCCATGAATCTCCACGAACCTCCTCCATGAATCTCCATGAATCTCCTCCATGAATCTCCATGAATCACCATGAATCTCCTTCATCAATCTCCACGAATCTCCATGAATCTCCATGAATCTCCATGAATCTTCATGAATATCCATGAATCTTCATGAATCTCCTCCATGAATCTTCATGAATCTCCATGAATCTCCATGCATATCCATGAATCTCCATGAATCTCCATGAACCTCCTCCATGAATCTCCATGTATCTCCATGAATATCCTCCATGAATCTCCATGAATCTCCATGAATCTCCATGTATCTCCATGAATCTACATGAATCTCCATGAATCTCCATGAATCTCCTCCATGAATCTCCATGAATCACCATGAATCTCCATGAACCTCCTCCATGAATCTCCATGAATCTCTATGAATATCCATGAACCTCCTCCATGAATCTCCATGAATCTCCATGTATCTCCATGTATCTCCATGAATCTCCATGAATATCCATGAATCTTCATGAATCTCCTCCATGAATCTTCTTGAATCTCCATGAATCTCCATGCATCTCCATGAATCTCCATGAATCTCCATGAACCTCCTTCATGAATCTCCATGAATCTCCATGAATATCCTCCATGAATCTCCATGAATCACCATGAATCTCCATGAACCTCCTCCATGAATCTCCATGAATCTCCATGAATCTCCTTCATCAATCTCCACGAATCTCCATGAATCTACATGAATCTCCATGAATCTCCATGAATCTCCATGAATATCCATGAATATCCATGAATCTCCATGAATCTCCATGAATCTCCATGTATCTCCATGAATCTACATGAATCTCCATGAATCTCCATGAATCTCCTCGATGAATCTCCATGAATCTTCTTGAATCTCCTGATCCATGAGCCTCTATGAATCTCCATGAATCTCCATGAATATCCTCTATGAATCTCCATGTATCTCCATGAATGTCCATGAATCTCGTCCATGAATCTTCTGTATGAATCTCCTTGAATCTCCATGAATCTCCATGAATCTCCTTCATCAATCTCCACGAATCTCCATGAATCTCCATGATTCTCCATGAATCTCCATGAATCTCCTCCATGAATCTCCATGAATCTCCAAGAATCTCCTCCATGAATCTCCATGAATCTCCATGAATCTACATGAATCTCCATGAATATCCTCCATGAATATCCACGAATCTTCATGAATCTCCTGATCCATGAACCTCTATGAATCTCCATGAATCTCCATGAAGATCCTCCATGAATCTCCATGAATCTCCATGAATGTCCATGAATCTCCTCCATGAATTTCCTGTATGAATCTCCATGAATCTCCATGCATCTCCATGAATCTCCATGAATCTCCATGAACCTCCTCCATGAATCTCCATGAATCTCCATGAATCTACATGAATCTCCATGAATCTCAATGAACCTCCTCGATGAATCTCCATGAATCTCCATGAATATCCATGAATATCCATGAATCTTCATGAATCTCCTCCATGAATCTCCATGAATCTCCTTCATCAATCTCCACGAATCTCCATGAATCTACATGAATCTCCATGAATCTCCTCCATGAATCTCCATGAATCACCATGAATCTCCATGAACCTCCTCCATGAATCTCCATGAATCTCTATGAATATCCATGAACCTCCTCCATGAATCTCCATGAATCTCCATGTTTCTCCATGTATCTCCATGAATCTCCATGAATATCCATGAATCTTCATGAATCTCCTCCATGAATCTTCATGAATCTCCATGAATCTCCATGCATCTCCATGAATCTCCATGAATCTCCATGAACCTCCTCCATGAATCTCCATGAATCTCCATGAATATCCTCCATGAATCTCCATGAATCTCCATGTATCTCCATGAATCTACATGAATCTCCATGAATCTCCATGAATCTCCTCCATGAATCTCCATGAATCACCATGAATCTCCTTCATCAGTCTCCACGAATCTCCATGAATCTCCATGAATCTCCATGTATCTCCATGAATCTCCATGAATATCCATGAATCTTCATGAATCTCCTCCATGAATCTTCTTGAATCTTCATGAATCTCCATGCATCTCCATGAATCTCCATGAATCTCCATGAACCTCCTCCATGAATCTCCATGAATCTCCATGAATATCCTCCATGAATCTCCATGAATCTCCATGAATCTCCATGAATCTCCTTCATCAATCTCCACGAATCTCCATGAATCTACATGAATCTCCATGAATCTCCATGAATCTCCATGAATATCCATGAATATCCATGAATCTCCATGAATCTTCATGAATCTCCATGTATCTCCATGAATCTACATGAATCTCCATGAATCTCCATGAATCTCCTCGATGAATCTCCATGAATCTTCATGAATCTCCTGATCCATGAACCTCTATGAATCTCCATGAATCTCCATGAATATCCTCTATGAATCTCCATGTATCTCCATGAATGTCCATGAATCTCGTCCATGAATCTTCTGT
Source organism: Lasioglossum villosulum (assembly GCA_963971365.1). NCBI lineage: Eukaryota > Metazoa > Arthropoda > Insecta > Hymenoptera > Halictidae > Lasioglossum > Lasioglossum villosulum. Next base: position 16,196,811 of record OZ020500.1, on the reverse strand, counting down.
ATGAATCTCCTTGAATCTCCATGAATCTCCATGAATCTCCTTCATCAATCTCCACGAATCTCCATGAATCTCCATGATTCTCCATGAATCTCCATGAATCTCCTCCATGAATCTCCATGAATCTCCAAGAATCTCCTCCATGAATCTCCATGAATCTCCATGAATCTACATGAATCTCCATGAATATCCTCCATGAATATCCACGAATCTTCATGAATCTCCTGATCCATGAACCTCTATGAATCTCCATGAATCTCCATGAAGATCCTCCATGAATCTCCATGAATCTCCATGAATGTCCATGAATCTCCTCCATGAATTTCCTGTATGAATCTCCATGAATCTCCATGCATCTCCATGAATCTCCATGAATCTCCATGAACCTCCTCCATGAATCTCCATGAATCTCCATGAATCTACATGAATATCCATGAATCTCCATGAATCTCCTCCATGAATCTCCATGAATCACCTCCATGAATCTCCATGAATCTCCATGACTCTAAATGAATCTCCTTGAATCTCCATGAATCTCCATAAATCTCCAAGAATCTCCGTGAATCTCCATGAATCTCCATGAATCTCCATGAATCTCCTCCATGAATCTCCATGAATCTCCAAGAATCTCCTCCATGAATCTCCATGAATCTCCATGTATCTCCATGAATCTACATGAATCTCCATGAATCTCAATGAACCTCCTCGATGAATCTCCATGAATCTCCATGAATATCCATGAATCTCCATGAATCTCCATGAATCTCCATGTATCTCCATGAATCTACATGAATCTCCATGAATCTCCATGAATCTCCTCGATGAATCTTCATGAATCTTCATGCATCTCCTGATCCATGAACCTCTATGAATCTCCATGAATCTCCATGAATATCCTCCATGAATCTCCATGTACCTCCATGAATGTCCATGAATCTCCTCCATGAATCTTCTGTATGAATCTCCATGAATCTCCATGAATATCCATGAATCTCCATGAATCTCCACGAATCTCCATGATATCCGGTATGAATCTTCATGAATCTCCATGAATCTCCATGCATCTCCATGAATCTCCATGAATCTCCATGAATCTCCATGAACCTCCTCCATGAATCTCCATGAATCTCCTCCATGAATCTCCATGAATCACCATGAATCTCCTTCATCAATCTCCACGAATCTCCATGAATCTCCATGAATCTCCATGAATCTCCATGAATATCCATGAATCTTCATGAATCTCCTCCATGAATCTTCATGAATCTCCATGAATCTCCATGCATCTCCATGAATCTCCATGAATCTCCATGAACCTCCTCCATGAATCTCCATGAATCACCATGAATATCCTCCATGAATCTCCATGAATCTCCATGAATCTCCATGTATCTCCATGAATCTACATGAATCTCCATGAATCTCCATGAATCTCCTCCATGAATCTGCATGAATCACCATGAATCTCCATGAACCTCCTCCATGAATCTCCATGAATCTCTATGAATATCCATGAACCTCCTCCATGAATCTCCATGAATCTCCATGTATCTCCATGTATCTCCATGAATCTCCATGAATATCCATGAATCTTCATGAATCTCCTCCATGAATCTTCATGAATCTCCATGAATCTCCATGCATCTCCATGAATCTCCATGAATCTCCATGAACCTCCTCCATGAATCTCCATGAATATCCTCCATGAATCTCCATGAATCTCCATGAATCTCCATGTATCTCCATGAATCTACATGAATCTCCATGAATCTCCATGAATCTCCTCCATGAATCTCCATGAATCACCATGAATCTCCTTCATCAATCTCCACGAATCTCCATGAATCTCCATGTATCTCCATGAATCTCCATGAATATCCATGAATCTTCATGAATCTCCTCCATGAATCTTCATGAATCTCCATGAATCTCCATGCATCTCCATGAATCTCCATGAATCTCCATGAACCTCCTCAATGAATCTCCATGAATCTCCATGAATATCCTCCATGAATCTCCATGAATATCCATGAATATCCATGAATCTCCATGAATCTCCATGAATCTCCATGAATCTCCATGAATATCCATGAATATCCATGAATCTCCATGTATCTCCATGAATCTCCATGAATATCCATGAATCTTCATGAATCTCCTCCATGAATCTTCATGAATCTCCATGAATCTCCATGCATCTCCATGAATCTCCATGAATCTCCATGAACCTCCTCCATGAATCTCCATGAATCTCCATGAATATCCTCCATGAATCTCCATGAATCTCCATGAATCTCCATGTATCTCCATGAATCTACATGAATCTCCATGAATCTCCATGAATCTCCTCCATGAATCTCCATGAATCACCATGAATCTCCTTCATCAATCTCCACGAATCTCCATGAATCTCCATGAATCTCCATGTATCTCCATGAATCTCCATGAATATCCATGAATCTTCATGAATCTCCACCATGAATCTCCATGAATCTCCTCCATGAATCTCCATGAATCTCCAAGAATCTCCTCCATGAATCTCCATGAATCTCCATGAATCTACATGAATCTCCATGAATATCCTCCATGAATATCCACGAATCTTCATGAATCTCCTGATCCATGAACCTCTATGAATCTCCATGAATCTCCATGAAGATCCTCCATGAATCTCCATGAATCTCCATGAATGTCCATGAATCTCCTCCATGAATTTCCTGTATGAATCTCCATGAATCTCCATGCATCTCCATGAATCTCCATGAATCTCCATGAACCTCCTCCATGAATCTCCATGAATCTCCATGAATATACATGAATATCCATGAATCTCCATGAATCTCCTCCATGAATCTCCATGAATCACCTCCATGAATCTCCATGAATCTCCATGACTCTAAATGAATCTCCTTGAATCTCCATGAATCTCCTCCATGAATCTCCATGAATCTCCAAGAATCTCCTCCATGAATCTCCATGAATCTCCATGAATCTACATGAATCTCCATGAATCTCCATGAATCTCCTCGATGTATCTCCATGAATCTTCATGAATCTCCTGATCCATGAACCTCTATGAATCTCCATGAATCTCCATGAATATCCTCTATGAATCTCCATGTATCTCCATGAATGTCCATGAATCTCGTCCATGAATCTTCTGTATGAATCTCCTTGAATCTCCATGAATCTCCATGAATCTCCTTCATCAATCTCCACGAATCTCCATGAATCTCCATGATTCTCCATGAATCTCCATGAATATCCTCCATGAATCTCCATGAATCTCCAAGAATCTCCTTCATGAATCTCCATGAATCTCCATGAATCTCCATGAATCTCCTTCATCAATCTCCACGAATCTCCATGAATCTACATGAATCTCCATGAATCTCCATGAATCTCCATGAATCTCCATGAATATCCATGAATATCCATGAATCTCCATGTATCTCCATGTATCTCCATGAATCTCCATGAATCTCCATGAATCTCCATGTATCTCCATGAATCTACATGAATCTCCATGAATCTCCATGAATCTCGACGAATCTCCATGATATCCGGTATGAATCTTCGTGAATCTCCATGAATCTCCATGCATCTCCATGAATCTCCATGAATCTCCATGAACCTCCTCCATGAATCTCCATGAATCTCCTCCATGAATCTCCATGAATCACCATGAATCTCCTTTATCAATCTCCACGAATCTCCATGAATCTCCATGAATCTCCATGAATCTTCATGAATATCCATGAATCTTCATGAATCTCCTCCATGAATCTTCATGAATCTCCATGAATCTCCATGCATCTCCATGAATCTCCATGAATCTCCATGAACCTCCTCCATGAATCTCCATGTATCTCCATGAATATCCTCCATGAATCTCCATGAATCTCCATGAATCTCCATGTATCTCCATGAATCTCCATGAATATCCATGAATCTTCATGAATCTCCTCCATGAATCTTCTTGAATCTCCATGAATCTCCATGCATCTCCATGAATCTCCATGAATCTCCATGAACCTCCTTCATGAATCTCCATGAATCTCCATGAATATCCTCCATGAATCTCCATGAATCACCATGAATCTCCATGAACCTCCTCCATGAATCTCCATGAATCTCCATGAATCTCCTTCATCAATCTCCACGAATCTCCATGAATCTACATGAATCTCCATGAATCTCCATGAATCTCCATGAATATCCATGAATATCCATGAATCTCCATGAATCTCCATGAATCTCCATGTATCTCCATGAATCTACATGAATCTCCATGAATCTCCATGAATCTCCTCGATGAATCTCCATGAATCTTCTTGAATCTCCTGATCCATGAGCCTCTATGAATCTCCATGAATCTCCATGAATATCCTCTATGAATCTCCATGTATCTCCATGAATGTCCATGAATCTCGTCCATGAATCTTCTGTATGAATCTCCTTGAATCTCCATGAATCTCCATGAATCTCCTTCATCAATCTCCACGAATCTCCATGAATCTCCATGATTCTCCATGAATCTCCATGAATCTCCTCCATGAATCTCCATGAATCTCCAAGAATCTCCTCCATGAATCTCCATGAATCTCCATGAATCTACATGAATCTCCATGAATATCCTCCATGAATATCCACGAATCTTCATGAATCTCCTGATCCATGAACCTCTATGTATCTCCATGAATCTCCATGAAGATCCTCCATGAATCTCCATGAATCTCCATGAATGTCCATGAATCTCCTCCATGAATTTCCTGTATGAATCTCCATGAATCTCCATGCATCTCCATGAATCTCCATGAATCTCCATGAACCTCCTCCATGAATCTCCATGAATCTCCATGAATCTACATGAATCTCCATGAATCTCAATGAACCTCCTCGATGAATCTCCATGAATCTCCATGAATATCCATGAATATCCATGAATCTTCATGAATCTCCTCCATGAATCTCCATGAATCTCCTTCATCAATCTCCACGAATCTCCATGAATCTACATGAATCTCCATGAATCTCCTCCATGAATCTCCATGAATCACCATGAATCTCCATGAACCTCCTCCATGAATCTCCATGAATCTCTATGAATATCCATGAACCTCCTCCATGAATCTCCATGAATCTCCATGTTTCTCCATGTATCTCCATGAATCTCCATGAATATCCATGAATCTTCATGAATCTCCTCCATGAATCTTCATGAATCTCCATGAATCTCCATGCATCTCCATGAATCTCCATGAATCTCCATGAACCTCCTCCATGAATCTCCATGAATCTCCATGAATATCCTCCATGAATCTCCATGAATCTCCATGTATCTCCATGAATCTACATGAATCTCCATGAATCTCCATGAATCTCCTCCATGAATCTCCATGAATCACCATGAATCTCCTTCATCAGTCTCCACGAATCTCCATGAATCTCCATGAATCTCCATGTATCTCCATGAATCTCCATGAATATCCATGAATCTTCATGAATCTTCTCCATGAATCTTCTTGAATCTTCATGAATCTCCATGCATCTCCATGAATCTCCATGAATCTCCATGAACCTCCTCCATGAATCTCCATGAATCTCCATGAATATCCTCCATGAATCTCCATGAATCTCCATGAATCTCCATGAATCTCCTTCATCAATCTCCACGAATCTCCATGAATCTACATGAATCTCCATGAATCTCCATGAATCTCCATGAATATCCATGAATATCCATGAATCTCCATGAATCTTCATGAATCTCCATGTATCTCCATGAATCTACATGAATCTCCATGAATCTCCATGAATCTCCTCGATGAATCTCCATGAATCTTCATGAATCTCCTGATCCATGAACCTCTATGAATCTCCATGAATCTCCATGAATATCCTCTATGAATCTCCATGTATCTCCATGAATGTCCATGAATCTCGTCCATGAATCTTCTGTATGAATCTCCTTGAATCTCCATGAATCTCCATGAATCTCCTTCATCAATCTCCACGAATCTCCATGAATCTCCATGATTCTCCATGAATCTCCATGAATCTCCTCCATGAATCTCCATGAATCTCCAAGAATCTCCTCCATGAATCTCCATGAATCTCCATGAATCTACATGAATCTCCATGAATATCCTCCATGAATATCCACGAATCTTCATGAATCTCCTGATCCATGAACCTCTATGAATCTCCATGAATCTCCATGAAGATCCTCCATGAATCTCCATGAATCTCCATGAATGTCCATGAATCTCCTCCATGAATTTCCTGTATGAATCTCCATGAATCTCCATGCATCTCCATGAATCTCCATGAATCTCCATGAACCTCCTCCATGAATCTCCATGAATCTCCATGAATCTACATGAATATCCATGAATCTCCATGAATCTCCTCCATGAATCTCCATGAATCACCTCCATGAATCTCCATGAATCTCCATGACTCTAAATGAATCTCCTTGAATCTCCATGAATCTCCATAAATCTCCAAGAATCTCCGTGAATCTCCATGAATCTCCATGAATCTCCATGAATCTCCTCCATGAATCTCCATGAATCTCCAAGAATCTCCTCCATGAATCTCCATGAATCTCCATGAATCTCCTTGTATCTCCATGAATCTACATGAATCTCCATGAATCTCAATGAACCTCCTCGATGAATCTCCATGAATCTCCATGAATATCCATGAATCTCCATGAATCTCCATGAATCTCCATGTATCTCCATGAATCTACATGAATCTCCATGAATCTCCATGAATCTCCTCGATGAATCTTCATGAATCTTCATGCATCTCCTGATCCATGAACCTCTATGAATCTCCATGAATCTCCATGAATATCCTCCATGAATCTCCATGTACCTCCATGAATGTCCATGAATCTCCTCCATGAATCTTCTGTATGAATCTCCATGAATCTCCATGAATATCCATGAATCTCCATGAATCTCCACGAATCTCCATGATATCCGGTATGAATCTTCATGAATCTCCATGAATCTCCATGCATCTCCATGAATTTCCATGAATCTCCATGAATCTCCATGAACCTCCTCCATGAATCTCCATGAATCTCCTCCATGAATCTCCATGAATCACCATGAATCTCCTTCATCAATCTCCACGAATCTCCATGAATCTCCATGAATCTCCATGAATCTCCATGAATATCCATGAATCTTCATGAATCTCCATGAATCTCCATGAATCTCCATGAATATCCATGAATATCCATGAATCTCCATGTATCTCCATGTATCTCCATGAATCTCCATGAATCTCCATGAATCTCCATGTATCTCCATGAATCTACATGAATCTCCATGAATCTCCATGAATCTCGACGAATCTCCATGATATCCGGTATGAATCTTCGTGAATCTCCATGAATCTCCATGCATCTCCATGAATCTCCATGAATCTCCATGAACCTCCTCCATGAATCTCCATGAATCTCCTCCATGAATCTCCATGAATCACCATGAATCTCCTTCATCAATCTCCACGAATCTCCATGAATCTCCATGAATCTCCATGAATCTTCATGAATATCCATGAATCTTCATGAATCTCCTCCATGAATCTTCATGAATCTCCATGAATCTCCATGCATCTCCATGAATCTCCATGAATCTCCATGAACCTCCTCCATGAATCTCCATGTATCTCCATGAATATCCTCCATGAATCTCCATGAATCTCCATGAATCTCCATGTATCTCCATGAATCTCCATGAATATCCATGAATCTTCATGAATCTCCTCCATGAATCTTCTTGAATCTCCATGAATCTCCATGCATCTCCATGAATCTCCATGAATCTCCATGAACCTCCTTCATGAATCTCCATGAATCTCCATGAATATCCTCCATGAATCTCCATGAATCACCATGAATCTCCATGAACCTCCTCCATGAATCTCCATGAATCTCCATGAATCTCCTTCATCAATCTCCACGAATCTCCATGAATCTACATGAATCTCCATGAATCTCCATGAATCTCCATGAATATCCATGAATATCCATGAATCTCCATGAATCTCCATGAATCTCCATGTATCTCCATGAATCTACATGAATCTCCATGAATCTCCATGAATCTCCTCGATGAATCTCCATGAATCTTCTTGAATCTCCTGATCCATGAGCCTCTATGAATCTCCATGAATCTCCATGAATATCCTCTATGAATCTCCATGTATCTCCATGAATGTCCATGAATCTCGTCCATGAATCTTCTGTATGAATCTCCTTGAATCTCCATGAATCTCCATGAATCTCCTTCATCAATCTCCACGAATCTCCATGAATCTCCATGATTCTCCATGAATCTCCATGAATCTCCTCCATGAATCTCCATGAATCTCCAAGAATCTCCTCCATGAATCTCCATGAATCTCCATGAATCTACATGAATCTCCATGAATATCCTCCATGAATATCCACGAATCTTCATGAATCTCCTGATCCATGAACCTCTATGTATCTCCATGAATCTCCATGAAGATCCTCCATGAATCTCCATGAATCTCCATGAATGTCCATGAATCTCCTCCATGAATTTCCTGTATGAATCTCCATGAATCTCCATGAACCTCCTCCATGAATCTCCATGAATCTCCATGAATCTACTTGAATCTCCATGAATCTCAATGAACCTCCTCGATGAATCTCCATGAATCTCCATGAATATCCATGAATATCCATGAATCTTCATGAATCTCCTCCATGAATCTCCATGAATCTCCTTCATCAATCTCCACGAATCTCCATGAATCTACATGAATCTCCATGAATCTCCTCCATGAATCTCCATGAATCACCATGAATCTCCATGAACCTCCTCCATGAATCTCCATGAATCTCTATGAATATCCATGAACCTCCTCCATGAATCTCCATGAATCTCCATGTTTCTCCATGTATCTCCATGAATCTCCATGAATATCCATGAATCTTCATGAATCTCCTCCATGAATCTTCATGAATCTCCATGAATCTCCATGCATCTCCATGAATCTCCATGAATCTCCATGAACCTCCTCCATGAATCTCCATGAATCTCCATGAATATCCTCCATGAATCTCCATGAATCTCCATGTATCTCCATGAATCTACATGAATCTCCATGAATCTCCATGAATCTCCTCCATGAATCTCCATGAATCACCATGAATCTCCTTCATCAGTCTCCACGAATCTCCATGAATCTCCATGAATCTCCATGTATCTCCATGAATCTCCATGAATATCCATGAATCTTCATGAATCTTCTCCATGAATCTTCTTGAATCTTCATGAATCTCCATGCATCTCCATGAATCTCCATGAATCTCCATGAACCTCCTCCATGAATCTCCATGAATCTCCATGAATATCCTCCATGAATCTCCATGAATCTCCATGAATCTCCATGAATCTCCTTCATCAATCTCCACGAATCTCCATGAATCTACATGAATCTCCATGAATCTCCATGAATCTCCATGAATATCCATGAATATCCATGAATCTCCATGAATCTTCATGAATCTCCATGTATCTCCATGAATCTACATGAATCTCCATGAATCTCCATGAATCTCCTCGATGAATCTCCATGAATCTTCATGAATCTCCTGATCCATGAACCTCTATGAATCTCCATGAATCTCCATGAATATCCTCTATGAATCTCCATGTATCTCCATGAATGTCCATGAATCTCGTCCATGAATCTTCTGTATGAATCTCCTTGAATCTCCATGAATCTCCATGAATCTCCTTCATCAATCTCCACGAATCTCCATGAATCTCCATGATTCTCCATGAATCTCCATGAATCTCCTCCATGAATCTCCATGAATCTCCAAGAATCTCCTCCATGAATCTCCATGAATCTCCATGAATCTACATGAATCTCCATGAATATCCTCCATGAATATCCACGAATCTTCATGAATCTCCTGATCCATGAACCTCTATGAATCTCCATGAATCTCCATGAAGATCCTCCATGAATCTCCATGAATCTCCATGAATGTCCATGAATCTCCTCCATGAATTTCCTGTATGAATCTCCATGAATCTCCATGCATCTCCATGAATCTCCATGAATCTCCATGAACCTCCTCCATGAATCTCCATGAATCTCCATGAATCTACATGAATATCCATGAATCTCCATGAATCTCCTCCATGAATCTCCATGAATCACCTCCATGAATCTCCATGAATCTCCATGACTCTAAATGAATCTCCTTGAATCTCCATGAATCTCCATAAATCTCCAAGAATCTCCGTGAATCTCCATGAATCTCCATGAATCTCCATGAATCTCCTCCATGAATCTCCATGAATCTCCAAGAATCTCCTCCATGAATCTCCATGAATCTCCATGAATCTCCATGTATCTCCATGAATCTACATGAATCTCCATGAATCTCAATGAACCTCCTCGATGAATCTCCATGAATCTCCATGAATATCCATGAATCTCCATGAATCTCCATGAATCTCCATGTATCTCCATGAATCTACATGAATCTCCATGAATCTCCATGAATCTCCTCGATGAATCTTCATGAATCTTCATGCATCTCCTGATCCATGAACCTCTATGAATCTCCATGAATCTCCATGAATATCCTCCATGAATCTCCATGTACCTCCATGAATGTCCATGAATCTCCTCCATGAATCTTCTGTATGAATCTCCATGAATCTCCATGAATATCCATGAATCTCCATGAATCTCCACGAATCTCCATGATATCCGGTATGAATCTTCATGAATCTCCATGAATCTCCATGCATCTCCATGAATTTCCATGAATCTCCATGAATCTCCATGAACCTCCTCCATGAATCTCCATGAATCTCCTCCATGAATCTCCATGAATCACCATGAATCTCCTTCATCAATCTCCACGAATCTCCATGAATCTCCATGAATCTCCATGAATCTCCATGAATATCCATGAATCTTCATGAATCTCCTCCATGAATCTTCATGAATCTCCATGAATCTCCATGCATCTCCATGAATCTCCATGAATCTCCATGAACCTCCTCCATGAATCTCCATGAATCACCATGAATATCCTCCATGAATCTCCATGAATCTCCATGAATCTCCATGTATCTCCATGAATCTACATGAATCTCCATGAATCTCCATGAATCTCCTCCATGAATCTGCATGAATCACCATGAATCTCCATGAACCTCCTCCATGAATCTCCATGAATCTCTATGAATATCCATGAACCTCCTCCATGAATCTCCATGAATCTCCATGTATCTCCATGTATCTCCATGAATCTCCATGAATATCCATGAATCTTCATGAATCTCCTCCATGAATCTTCATGAATCTCCATGAATCTCCATGCATCTCCATGAATCTCCATGAATCTCCATGAACCTCCTCCATGAATCTCCATGAATATCCTCCATGAATCTCCATGAATCTCCATGAATCTCCATGTATCTCCATGAATCTACATGAATCTCCATGATTCTCCATGAATCTCCTCCATGAATCTCCATGAATCACCATGAATCTCCTTCATCAATCTCCACGAATCTCCATGAATCTCCATGAATCTCCATGTATCTCCATGAATCTCCATGAATATCCATGAATCTTCATGAATCTCCTCCATGAATCTTCATGAATCTCCATGAATCTCCATGCATCTCCATGAATCTCCATGAATCTCCATGAACCTCCTCCATGAATCTCCATGAATCTCCATGAATATCCTCCATGAATCTCCATGAATCTCCATGAATCTCCATGTATCTCCATGAATCTACATGAATCTCCATGAATCTCCATGAATCTCCTCCATGAATCTCCATGAATCACCATGAATCTCCTTCATCAATCTCCACGAATCTCCATGAATCTCCATGAATCTCCATGTATCTCCATGAATCTCCATGAATATCCATGAATCTTCATGAATCTCCTCCATGAATCTCCATGATTCTCCATGAATCTCCATGAATCTCCATGTATCTCCATGAATCTACATGAATCTCCATGAATCTCCATGAATCTCCTCCATGAATCTCCATGAATCACCATGAATCTCCTTCATCAATCTCCACGAATCTCCATGAATCTCCATGAATCTCCATGTATCTCCATGAATCTCCATGAATATCCATGAATCTTCATGAATCTCCTCCATGAATCTCCATGATTCTCCATGAATCTCCATGAATCTCCTCCATGAATCTCCATGAATCTCCAAGAATCTCCTCCATGAATCTCCATGAATCTCCATGAATCTACATGAATCTCCATGAATATCCTCCATGAATATCCACGAATCTTCATGAATCTCCTGATCCATGAACCTCTATGAATCTCCATGAATCTCCATGAAGATCCTCCATGAATCTCCATGAATCTCCATGAATGTCCATGAATCTCCTCCATGAATTTCCTGTATGAATCTCCATGAATCTCCATGCATCTCCATGAATCTCCATGAATCTCCATGAACCTCCTCCATGAATCTCCATGAATCTCCATGAATATACATGAATATCCATGAATCTCCATGAATCTCCTCCATGAATCTCCATGAATCACCTCCATGAATCTCCATGAATCTCCATGACTCTAAATGAATCTCCTTGAATCTCCATGAATCTCCTCCATGAATCTCCATGAATCTCCAAGAATCTCCTCCATGAATCTCCATGAATCTCCATGAATCTACATGAATCTCCATGAATATCCTCCATGAATATCCACGAATCTTCATGAATCTCCTGATCCATGAACCTCTATGAATCTCCATGAATCTCCATGAATATCCATGAATATCCATGAATCTCCATGAATCTCCATGAATCTCCATGTATCTCCATGAATCTACATGAATCTCCATGAATCTCCATGAATCTCCTCGATGTATCTCCATGAATCTTCATGAATCTCCTGATCCATGAACCTCTATGAATCTCCATGAATCTCCATGAATATCCTCTATGAATCTCCATGTATCTCCATGAATGTCCATGAATCTCGTCCATGAATCTTCTGTATGAATCTCCTTGAATCTCCATGAATCTCCATGAATCTCCTTCATCAATCTCCACGAATCTCCATGAATCTCCATGATTCTCCATGAATCTCCATGAATATCCTCCATGAATCTCCATGAATCTCCAAGAATCTCCTTCATGAATCTCCATGAATCTCCATGAATCTCCATGAATCTCCTTCATCAATCTCCACGAATCTCCATGAATCTACATGAATCTCCATGAATCTCCATGAATCTCCATGAATCTCCATGAATATCCATGAATATCCATGAATCTCCATGTATCTCCATGTATCTCCATGAATCTCCATGAATCTCCATGAATCTCCATGTATCTCCATGAATCTACATGAATCTCCATGAATCTCCATGAATCTTGTTAGATTACTATGGAGGCCACTCAAATGATGCACCGCAACCAATACTCAACAGTAACAACGTTTATTAATGTACTTAGCCATAAAGGCATTACACGTGTTCGCTCTTCGCTATACGACAAAAGACAACGGTCTTCCCGACAACGCTCGCGTACCCGGCGACCGACTCGCCCCGAGGATTCCCGAACTCACTCGAGGCACGCAACGGAAGACGTGCAGTTGTATTGTTGCCGTTCCAACACTCCCCCTCAACTGCATGTCTTACAATCCTATAATACCGATTTAATTTAGATTTAACAATCGAACGCATGTCTCGTGCTTTATTCTGCCCAGTGGTTTTGTAAGAACGTCCGCGGTCATTTCACTCGTACGCAAGTGTTTTACAATTATTTCCCCTTGTTCTTGCGCTTCCCGGGAGAAATGGTATCTTATGTCTATGTGTTTACTTCGACCATGGTACACACTATTTTTACTTAACTCTATCGCACTTAAATTATCACAATGAACTGTAGTTGGTTTGCTTGTCGGTGAATAAATTTTCATGTGTTTTAACAAATTTCTCGTATAGATTATTTCTTTGGTTACCTCCGACAGTGCCATGTATTCGGCCTCCATTGTGGATAGCGCAATCGACTTTTGCTTCTTACTTTTCCAGTTAATTGGACCGCCCGCTAATTTTAATACGTATCCGGTACACGATTTCCTATCGCTTGCATCGCCGGCCCAATCGGAATCTACATATGCTAGTAGTGGACTATTATTGTTTTCGTATTTTATGCTATAGTTTATTGTATCCTTTAAATAACGGAGCACGCGTTTTGCCATCTGCCAATGCATTTCTTTCGGACATGTATTGAATCGGCTCAATACGTTCGCCGCGAAAGCTATATCCGGCCTAGTCGAATTTGCAAGATAATTTAAACTTCCTACCAGTTCTCTATATGGTTTGTTTGCAATTTCGTCCCTATTTGTTCCCGACTTAATGGTCTCTATATTTATATTATTTTCCATGGGCACACTTATGGCATTGCATTCTGTCATGCCGAACCTTTCTAGCAAATCTTTAACATATTTTTCTTGAGACACTTTGATACTTCCTATGCTACCTGCCCTGTCTACGCGCATACCTAAGATATCCTGTACCATGCCTAAGTCCTTTATTTTAAATTCACGCTTTAACAAGTTTTTAATTTTTTCTATTTCTTTTAAATCTACTGACGCTATCAACAAGTCGTCAACATAAACTGTAATTATTGCATCGCTTTTCTTATCGTTACTAACATATACGCATGGATCTATCGCGGTCTTATTAAAATTTAAACTGACTAAAAAATTATTCAATTTGCGGTACCATTCGCGACCCGCTTGTTTTAGGCCATATAAGGGCTTCTTTAATTTACAGACTGTATTTTGAGCATCAAACCTTTCAAACATCTTTGGTTGTTCCATGAAGATTTCTTCATGTAAATCTCCTTGCACGTACGCAGTTATTACGTCCATTTGGTGAAGATGCATTCCCTTCATTACACTGACAGCAAACAGTGTACGTATGGTTTCCATTCTGGTTACAGGCGAGAATACCTCATCAAAATCTATGCCTTCCCTTTGTTGATCGCCTCTTGCTACCAGCCTTGCCTTATATTTTTCAATTGAACCATCTTGTTGCCTTTTTACCTTAAAAACCCATTTATTTTTTAATACCTTTTTATCTTTTGGTCTACTCACCAGTTCCCATGTGTTGTTGTCTATTAATGAGTTGTATTCTAGTTCCATAGCCTCTAGTCATTGCTCTGCATCCGATCTATTTAATGCCTCCTGTACATGCATTGGATCATCTTTTTCTTCTGAACTAGAGCATGGTTCCCAGTGATATATTTTCCTTGGTCTGCCCGGTCTTCCTGTCCTTTCGATTCGTGGGCGACCTCTTCCTCTTTTTGGAGTTCCTTGGTCAACTTCTTCCCTATTTGTTGATAAATCTTCTTCCTGTTCAGCTTCTTCTTTATTTATTTGCAACTCTTCTTGTTCAGGATATTCTTCCTTTGATTCTTCTATTAGTTGGATTGGGTAGAATTGAGTTTGCTGCTTCTCCCCATCTGCGACAATGTTCTGTTTTTCAAAGAATCGTACATCTCTCTCATTAATTACCGTCTTTGTCCCGTGTTCCCATAAACGGTAAGCCTTCGATTCCGTCGAGTATCCCACCAACACAAATTCCTTTCCCTTTGGTTCAAATTTGTGCCCTTTGTTGGGGCCCTTTTTCAATGCTATTACTCGACTTCCTATTTTTCTCAAAAATCCAATATATGGTTTTTGTCCTGTCCATTCCTCATATGGCGTCATGTCTTGATTTATTTTTGTTGGACACATGTTTCTTAAATACGCAGAAGTATTTATGGCTTCGGCCCATAAGCTATTTGGTAATTTAGCCTGTAAAATCAGGCAACGTGCCATTTCCACCAGGGTCCTATTTGCCCTTTCCGCTACCCCATTTTGTTGAGGCGTATAGGGCACCGTAAGCTCTCTGGTGATTCCTTCATTCTTTAATAGCTGACTGAATTCCTTGGACAAATATTCTTTTGCATTATCAGTTCTCAACTTCTTCAATTTACATCCTGTCAGCCTTTCTGCATATGCTTTATACTCTATGAACGCATCAAGTACATCGGATCTATGTTTGAGCATTTTCGTATATACATATCTGCATTTGTCGTCTATAAATGTAACGAAATAAAGTGCTCCCCCTAAAGATGGTACGCTAAAAGGGCCACATATGTCACTGTGTACCAGCTCTAACCTTTCTTTGGCCCTGTGAGTTGCTGTTGGATGTGGTAATTTATGTATTTTTCCTTTCGCACATACCTCACACACTGGATCTGAATTTTCTAAATGTTCATTCATTCCGATAACCATTTCCTTTAATTTTAGTTTCCTTACGTCAGCAAAATTCAAATGTCCCAATCTTTCATGCCATTTCACTAATGGCGTATCCTTTGTTGCTTGATCAATTCTGTTTGCGCTGTGCATGGTTTCTTCTTCGACAAGGTACAAACCATTTCTTTCCTTCCCTGTGAACATTATCTCACCATGTTTGCGCATTACCTTCGCATAGCCATTTTCAAAAACTACTTTAAAACCATTTTTGATCATTTGTGGTATCGACAGTAAATTACTTTTAAATTTTGGTGCGTACATTACCTCCTGTAAAAGTATTTCTATGGAATTCCTCTTATCCTGCTTTACTGTCATTTGAACGCTACCTTTTCCTGAGGCTTCCACGGGTTCCTCGGTACCAGTATAGATTCTGGTAGACATATTCCTCAGATATTTAAATTTATTTTTGTCATTTGTTATATGTATCGTTGCACCACTGTCCAAAATCCATGTTGTCGCAGTTGCATGGTAATTATTTAACGCAGCTGCCATGGCGTTATTTTTCCAGTGTGGGGTATGGCTTCGCTTATTTGAATCGCTGCTCGTTCTATGTGTGTTGGTTGTCCTATGTGTGTTATTGGGTTTAGAATTACAATTTTTTGCACTGTGACCATACCTGTTGCATAGATAACAATTTCCTCGAAACTCGCGCGACTTCTCCTGTGGCATCTTTGTTTTATTATAGTATTTTGAATTAGACACAAAACCTCTATTTGTGTCTATTGCTTTTAGCCCTGTTTCTTTGGTTTCTTCTTCTTCGTTATTGCCTTTCCGTATTTCCTCTTCCATTAGTTTGACTTTCAGTTCATCTAGCGTTGGTAGTACTTCCCTAGATTCTATTGCTACGCAAAAAGTCTCATATTCTTTAGGTAACGAATTTAACAACATTATCGGTATCACTTCATCTGGAAGTTTTATACCTGCCTCATTTAATTTTTGTACTGTGCGAGTAAATTCGTTTACGTAGTCCGTCATAGATATATCTGTGCCCTTTTTCATACGATATAATTTTTTGAACAATAAGCATTTTTTCATCGGTCCCTTAGACGCGTAAATTTTATTTAATGTTTCCCAGGCATCAAAAGAGGTACTTACATTTTCGAGATGTGTGTATTGATCGGTTTGGACACATAACATTATCAAATCCAAGGCCTTGCTATCCTTGATGTTCCACGCCACACCGTTTTCTTCCGTTTTTGGTACTTCCCTTGTTACAAATCCCCATAAGTCGTTGTACCGTAAAAGGAATTTTATCTGAACTTTCCAAGTTTCATAATTTGTGTTGCTTAACTTCTCCACGTGTTGGAGATTCAACATGTTGCTGGCCATAATTTACTTTTTCCACAGACACGTGTTCACGAAACTATTTTTTCATTTTTTACTCGCAATTCTTTCCGCAGTGGAAGCGCCACTGGGCCCATAACCTGTTAGATTACTATGGAGGCCACTCAAATGATGCACCGCAACCAATACTCAACAGTAACAACGTTTATTAATGTACTTAGCCATAAAGGCATTACACGTGTTCGCTCTTCGCTATACGACAAAAGACAACGGTCTTCCCGACAACGCTCGCGTACCCGGCGACCGACTCGCCCCGAGGATTCCCGAACTCACTCGAGGCACGCAACGGAAGACGTGCAGTTGTATTGTTGCCGTTCCAACAAATCTCGACGAATCTCCATGATATCCGGTATGAATCTTCGTGAATCTCCATGAATCTCCATGCATCTCCATGAATCTCCATGAATCTCCATGAACCTCCTCCATGAATCTCCATGAATCTCCATGAATCACCATGAATCTCCTTCATCAATCTCCACGAATCTCCATGAATCTCCATGAATCTCCATGAATCTTCATGAATATCCATGAATCTTCATGAATCTCCTCCATGAATCTTCATGAATCTCCATGAATCTCCATGCATCTCCATGAATCTCCATGAATCTCCATGAACCTCCTCCATGAATCTCCATGTATCTCCATGAATATCCTCCATGAATCTCCATGAATCTCCATGAATCTCCATGTATCTCCATGAATCTACATGAATCTCCATGAATCTCCATGAATCTCCTCCATGAATCTCCATGAATCTCCATGAATCTCCATGAATCTCCTTCATCAATCTCCACGAATCTCCATGAATCTACATGAATCTCCATGAATCTCCATGAATCTCCATGAATCTCCATGAATATCCATGAATATCCATGAATCTCCATGAATCTCCATGAATCTCCATGTATCTCCATGAATCTACATGAATCTCCATGAATCTCCATGAATCTCCTCGATGAATCTCCATGAATCTTCATGAATCTCCTGATCCATGAACCTCTATGAATCTCCATGAATCTCCATGAATATCCTCTATGAATCTCCATGTATCTCCATGAATGTCCATGAATCTCGTCCATGAATCTTCTGTATGAATCTCCTTGAATCTCCATGAATCTCCATGAATCTCCTTCATCAATCTCCACGAATCTCCATGAATCTCCATGATTCTCCATGAATCTCCATGAATATCCTCCATGAATCTCCATGAATCTCCAAGAATCTCCTTCATGAATCTCCATGAATCTCCATGAATCTACATGAATCTCCATGAATATCCTCCATGAATATCCACGAATCTTCATGAATCTCCTGATCCATGAACCTCTATGAATCTCCATGAATCTCCATGAAGATCCTCCATGAATCTCCATGAATCTCCATGAATGTCCATGAATCTCCTCCATGAATTTCCTGTATGAATCTCCATGAATCTCCATGCATCTCCATGAATCTCCATGAATCTCCATGAACCTCCTCCATGAATCTCCATGAATCTCCATGAATCTACATGAATATCCATGAATCTCCATGAATCTCCTCCATGAATCTCCATGAATCACCTCCATGAATCTCCATGAATCTCCATGACTCTAAATGAATCTCCTTGAATCTCCATGAATCTCCATAAATCTCCAAGAATCTCCGTGAATCTCCATGAATCTCCATGAATCTCCATGAACCTCCTCCATGAATCTCCATGAATCTCCATGAATCTCCATGAATCTCCTTCATCAATCTCCACGAATCTCCATGAATCTACATGAATCTCCATGAATCTCCATGAATCTCCATGAATCTCCATGAATATCCATGAATATCCATGAATCTCCATGAATCTCCATGAATCTCCATGTATCTCCATGAATCTACATGAATCTCCATGAATCTCCATGAATCTCCTCGATGAATCTCCATGAATCTTCATGAATCTCCTGATCCATGAACCTCTATGAATCTCCATGAATCTCCATGAATATCCTCTATGAATCTCCATGTATCTCCATGAATGTCCATGAATCTTCTGTATGAATCTCCTTGAATCTCCATGAATCTCCATGAATCTCCTTCATCAATCTCCACGAATCTCCATGAATCTCCATGATTCTCCATGAATCTCCATGAATCTCCTATATGAATCTCCATGAATCTCCATGAATCTCCATGAATATCCATGAATATCCATGAATCTCCATGTATCTCCATGAATCTCCATGAATATCCATGAATCTTCATGAATCTCGTCCATGAATCTTCATGAATCTCCATGAATCTCCATGCATCTCCATGAATCTCCATGAATCTCCATGAACCTCCTCCATGAATCTCCATGAATCTCCATGAATATCCTCCATGAATCTCCATGAATCTCCATGAATCTCCATGAATCTCCTTCATCAATCTCCACGAATCTCCATGAATCTACATGAATCTCCATGAATCTCCATGAATCTCCATGAATCTCCATGAATATCCATGAATATCCATGAATCTCCATGTATCTCCATGAATCTCCATGAATATCCATGAATCTTCATGAATCTCCTCCATGAATCTTCATGAATCTCCATGAATCTCCATGCATCTCCATGAATCTCCATGAATATCCATGAATCTTCATGAATCTCCTCCATGAATCTTCATGAATCTCCATGAATCTCCATGCATCTCCATGAATCTCCATGAATCTCCATGAACCTCCTCCATGAATCTCCATGAATCTCCATGAATATCCTCCATGAATCTCCATGAATCTCCATGAATCTCCATGTATCTCCATGAATCTACATGAATCTCCATGAATCTCCATGAATCTCCTCCATGAATCTCCATGAATCACCATGAATCTCCTTCATCAATCTCCACGAATCTCCATGAATCTCCATGAATCTCCATGTATCTCCATGAATCTCCATGAATATCCATGAATCTTCATGAATCTCCTCCATGAATCTCCATGATTCTCCATGAATCTCCATGAATCTCCTCCATGAATCTCCATGAATCTCCAAGAATCTCCTCCATGAATCTCCATGAATCTCCAAGAATCTCCTTCATGAATCTCCATGAATCTACATGAATCTCCATGAATATCCTCCATGAATATCCACGAATCTTCATGAATCTCCTGATCCATGAACCTCTATGAATCTCCATGAATCTCCATGAAGATCCTCCATGAATCTCCATGAATCTCCATGAATGTCCATGAATCTCCTCCATGAATTTCCTGTATGAATCTCCATGAATCTCCATGCATCTCCATGAATCTCCATGAATCTCCATGAACCTCCTCCATGAATCTCCATGAATCTCCATGAATCTACATGAATATCCATGAATCTCCATGAATCTCCTCCATGAATCTCCATGAATCACCTCCATGAATCTCCATGAATCTCCATGACTCTAAATGAATCTCCTTGAATCTCCATGAATCTCCATAAATCTCCAAGAATCTCCGTGAATCTCCATGAATATCCTCCATGAATATCCACGAATCTTCATGAATCTCCTGATCCATGAACCTCTATGAATCTCCATGAATATACATGAATATCCATGAATCTCCATGAATCTCCTCCATGAATCTCCATGAATCTCCATGTATCTCCATGAATCTACATGAATCTCCATGAATCTCCATGAATCTCCATGAATCTCCTCCATGAATCTCCATGAATCTCCAAGAATCTCCTCCATGAATCTCCATGAATCTCCATGAATCTACATGAATCTCCATGAATATCCTCCATGAATATCCACGAATCTTCATGAATCTCCTGATCCATGAACCTCTATGAATCTCCATGAATCTCCATGAATATCCATGAATATCCATGAATCTCCATGAATCTCCATGAATCTCCATGTATCTCCATGAATCTACATGAATCTCCATGAATCTCCATGAATCTCCTCGATGAATCTCCATGAATCTTCATGAATCTCCTGATCCATGAACCTCTATGAATCTCCATGAATCTCCATGAATATCCTCTATGAATCTCCATGTATCTCCATGAATGTCCATGAATCTCGTCCATGAATCTTCTGTATGAATCTCCTTGAATCTCCATGAATCTCCATGAATCTCCTTCATCAATCTCCACGAATCTCCATGAATCTCCATGATTCTCCATGAATCTCCATGAATATCCTCCATGAATCTCCATGAATCTCCAAGAATCTCCTTCATGAATCTCCATGAATCTACATGAATCTCCATGAATATCCTCCATGAATATCCACGAATCTTCATGAATCTCCTGATCCATGAACCTCTATGAATCTCCATGAATCTCCATGAAGATCCTCCATGAATCTCCATGAATCTCCATGAATGTCCATGAATCTCCTCCATGAATTTCCTGTATGAATCTCCATGAATCTCCATGCATCTCCATGAATCTCCATGAATCTCCATGAACCTCCTCCATGAATCTCCATGAATCTCCATGAATCTACATGAATATCCATGAATCTCCATGAATCTCCTCCATGAATCTCCATGAATCACCTCCATGAATCTCCATGAATCTCCATGACTCTAAATGAATCTCCTTGAATCTCCATGAATCTCCATAAATCTCCAAGAATCTCCGTGAATCTCCATGAATCTCCATGAATCTCCATGAATCTCCTCCATGAATCTCCATGAATCTCCAAGAATCTCCTCCATGAATCTCCACGAATCTCCATGAATCTCCATGTATCTCCATGAATCTACATGAATCTCCATGAATCTCAATGAACCTCCTCGATGAATCTCCATGAATCTCCATGAATATCCATGAATATCCATGAATCTCCATGAATCTCCATGAATCTCCATGAATCTCCATGAATATCCATGAATATCCATGAATCTCCATGTATCTCCATGAATCTCCATGAATATCCATGAATCTTCATGAATCTCCTCCATGAATCTTCATGAATCTCCATGAATCTCCATGCATCTCCATGAATCTCCATGAATATCCATGAATCTTCATGAATCTCCTCCATGAATCTTCATGAATCTCCATGAATCTCCATGCATCTCCATGAATCTCCATGAATCTCCATGAACCTCCTCCATGAATCTCCATGAATCTACATGAATCTCCATGAATCTCCATGAATCTCCATGAATCTCCTCCATGAATCTCCATGAATCACCATGAATCTCCTTCATCAATCTCCACGAATCTCCATGAATCTCCATGAATCTCCATGTATCTCCATGAATCTCCATGAATATCCATGAATCTTCATGAATCTCCTCCATGAATCTCCATGATTCTCCATGAATCTCCATGAATCTCCTCCATGAATCTCCATGAATCTCCAAGAATCTCCTCCATGAATCTCCATGAATCTCCATGAATCTACATGAATCTCCATGAATATCCTCCATGAATATCCACGAATCTTCATGAATCTCCTGATCCATGAACCTCTATGAATCTCCATGAATCTCCATGAAGATCCTCCATGAATCTCCATGAATCTCCATGAATGTCCATGAATCTCCTCCATGAATTTCCTGTATGAATCTCCATGAATCTCCATGCATCTCCATGAATCTCCATGAATCTCCATGAATCTCGACGAATCTCCATGATATCCGGTATGAATCTTCGTGAATCTCCATGAATCTCCATGCATCTCCATGAATCTCCATGAATCTCCATGAACCTCCTCCATGAATCTCCATGAATCTCCTCCATGAATCTCCATGAATCACCATGAATCTCCTTCATCAATCTCCACGAATCTCCATGAATCTCCATGAATCTCCATGAATCTTCATGAATATCCATGAATCTTCATGAATCTCCTCCATGAATCTTCATGAATCTCCATGAATCTCCATGCATCTCCATGAATCTCCATGAATCTCCATGAACCTCCTCTATGAATCTCCATGTATCTCCATGAATGTCCATGAATCTCGTCCATGAATCTTCTGTATGAATCTCCTTGAATCTCCATGAATCTCCATGAATCTCCTTCATCAATCTCCACGAATCTCCATGAATCTCCATGATTCTCCATGAATCTCCATGAATATCCTCCATGAATCTCCATGAATCTCCAAGAATCTCCTTCATGAATCTCCATGAATCTCCATGAATCTACATGAATCTCCATGAATATCCTCCATGAATATCCACGAATCTTCATGAATCTCCTGATCCATGAACCTCTATGAATCTCCATGAATCTCCATGAATATCCTCTATGAATCTCCATGTATCTCCATGAATGTCCATGAATCTCGTCCATGAATCTTCTGTATGAATCTCCTTGAATCTCCATGAATCTCCATGAATCTCCTTCATCAATCTCCACGAATCTCCATGAATCTCCATGATTCTCCATGAATCTCCATGAATATCCTCCATGAATCTCCATGTATCTCCATGAATATCCTCCATGAATCTCCATGAATCTCCATGAATCTCCATGTATCTCCATGAATCTACATGAATCTCCATGAATCTCCATGAATCTCCTCCATGAATCTCCATGAATCTCCATGAATCTCCATGAATCTCCTTCATCAATCTCCACGAATCTCCATGAATCTACATGAATCTCCATGAATCTCCATGAATCTCCATGAATCTCCATGAATATCCATGAATATCCATGAATCTCCATGAATCTCCATGAATCTCCATGTATCTCCATGAATCTACATGAATCTCCATGAATCTCCATGAATCTCCTCGATGAATCTCCATGAATCTTCATGAATCTCCTGATCCATGAACCTCTATGAATCTCCATGAATCTCCATGAATATCCTCTATGAATCTCCATGTATCTCCATGAATGTCCATGAATCTCGTCCATGAATCTTCTGTATGAATCTCCTTGAATCTCCATGAATCTCCATGAATCTCCTTCATCAATCTCCACGAATCTCCATGAATCTCCATGATTCTCCATGAATCTCCATGAATATCCTCCATGAATCTCCATGAATCTCCAAGAATCTCCTTCATGAATCTCCATGAATCTCCATGAATCTACATGAATCTCCATGAATATCCTCCATGAATATCCACGAATCTTCATGAATCTCCTGATCCATGAACCTCTATGAATCTCCATGAATCTCCATGAAGATCCTCCATGAATCTCCATGAATCTCCATGAATATCCTCCATGAATCTCCATGAATCTCCATGAATCTCCATGTATCTCCATGAATCTACATGAATCTCCATGAATCTCCATGAATCTCCTCCATGAATCTCCATGAATCACCATGAATCTCCTTCATCAATCTCCACGAATCTCCATGAATCTCCATGAATCTCCATGTATCTCCATGAATCTCCATGAATATCCATGAATCTTCATGAATCTCCTCCATGAATCTCCATGATTCTCCATGAATCTCCATGAATCTCCTCCATGAATCTCCATGAATCTCCAAGAATCTCCTCCATGAATCTCCATGAATCTCCATGAATCTACATGAATCTCCATGAATATCCTCCATGAATATCCACGAATCTTCATGAATCTCCTGATCCATGAACCTCTATGAATCTCCATGAATCTCCATGAAGATCCTCCATGAATCTCCATGAATCTCCATGAATGTCCATGAATCTCCTCCATGAATTTCCTGTATGAATCTCCATGAATCTCCATGCATCTCCATGAATCTCCATGAATCTCCATGAACCTCCTCCATGAATCTCCATGAATCTCCATGAATATACATGAATATCCATGAATCTCCATGAATCTCCTCCATGAATCTCCATGAATCACCTCCATGAATCTCCATGAATCTCCATGACTCTAAATGAATCTCCTTGAATCTCCATGAATCTCCTCCATGAATCTCCATGAATCTCCAAGAATCTCCTCCATGAATCTCCATGAATCTCCATGAATCTACATGAATCTCCATGAATATCCTCCATGAATATCCACGAATCTTCATGAATCTCCTGATCCATGAACCTCTATGAATCTCCATGAATCTCCATGAATATCCATGAATATCCATGAATCTCCATGAATCTCCATGAATCTCCATGTATCTCCATGAATCTACATGAATCTCCATGAATCTCCATGAATCTCCTCGATGAATCTCCATGAATCTTCATGAATCTCCTGATCCATGAACCTCTATGAATCTCCATGAATCTCCATGAATATCCTCTATGAATCTCCATGTATCTCCATGAATGTCCATGAATCTCGTCCATGAATCTTCTGTATGAATCTCCTTGAATCTCCATGAATCTCCATGAATCTCCTTCATCAATCTCCACGAATCTCCATGAATCTCCATGATTCTCCATGAATCTCCATGAATATCCTCCATGAATCTCCATGAATCTCCAAGAATCTCCTTCATGAATCTCCATGAATCTACATGAATCTCCATGAATATCCTCCATGAATATCCACGAATCTTCATGAATCTCCTGATCCATGAACCTCTATGAATCTCCATGAATCTCC
Source organism: Lasioglossum villosulum (assembly GCA_963971365.1). NCBI lineage: Eukaryota > Metazoa > Arthropoda > Insecta > Hymenoptera > Halictidae > Lasioglossum > Lasioglossum villosulum. The sequence continues at coordinate 16,170,603 of OZ020500.1, read as the reverse complement.
ATGAAGATCCTCCATGAATCTCCATGAATCTCCATGAATGTCCATGAATCTCCTCCATGAATTTCCTGTATGAATCTCCATGAATCTCCATGCATCTCCATGAATCTCCATGAATCTCCATGAACCTCCTCCATGAATCTCCATGAATCTCCATGAATCTACATGAATATCCATGAATCTCCATGAATCTCCTCCATGAATCTCCATGAATCACCTCCATGAATCTCCATGAATCTCCATGACTCTAAATGAATCTCCTTGAATCTCCATGAATCTCCATAAATCTGCAAGAATCTCCGTGAATCTCCATGAATCTACATGAATCTCCATGAATATCCTCCATGAATATCCACGAATCTTCATGAATCTCCTGATCCATGAACCTCTATGAATCTCCATGAATCTCCATGAAGATCCTCCATGAATCTCCATGAATCTCCATGAATGTCCATGAATCTCCTCCATGAATTTCCTGTATGAATCTCCATGAATCTCCATGCATCTCCATGAATCTCCATGAATCTCCATGAACCTCCTCCATGAATCTCCATGAATCTCCATGAATCTACATGAATATCCATGAATCTCCATGAATCTCCTCCATGAATCTCCATGAATCACCTCCATGAATCTCCATGAATCTCCATGACTCTAAATGAATCTCCTTGAATCTCCATGAATCTCCATAAATCTCCAAGAATCTCCGTGAATCTCCATGAATATCCTCCATGAATATCCACGAATCTTCATGAATCTCCTGATCCATGAACCTCTATGAATCTCCATGAATATACATGAATATCCATGAATCTCCATGAATCTCCTCCATGAATCTCCATGAATCTCCATGTATCTCCATGAATCTACATGAATCTCCATGAATCTCCATGAATCTCCATGAATCTCCTCCATGAATCTCCATGAATCTCCAAGAATCTCCTCCATGAATCTCCATGAATCTCCATGAATCTACATGAATCTCCATGAATATCCTCCATGAATATCCACGAATCTTCATGAATTTCCTGATCCATGAACCTCTATGAATCTCCATGAATCTCCATGAATATCCATGAATATCCATGAATCTCCATGAATCTCCATGAATCTCCATGTATCTCCATGAATCTACATGAATCTCCATGAATCTCCATGAATCTCCTCGATGAATCTCCATGAATCTTCATGAATCTCCTGATCCATGAACCTCTATGAATCTCCATGAATCTCCATGAATATCCTCTATGAATCTCCATGTATCTCCATGAATGTCCATGAATCTCGTCCATGAATCTTCTGTATGAATCTCCTTGAATCTCCATGAATCTCCATGAATCTCCTTCATCAATCTCCACGAATCTCCATGAATCTCCATGATTCTCCATGAATCTCCATGAATATCCTCCATGAATCTCCATGAATCTCCAAGAATCTCCTTCATGAATCTCCATGAATCTACATGAATCTCCATGAATATCCTCCATGAATATCCACGAATCTTCATGAATCTCCTGATCCATGAACCTCTATGAATCTCCATGAATCTCCATGAAGATCCTCCATGAATCTCCATGAATCTCCATGAATGTCCATGAATCTCCTCCATGAATTTCCTGTATGAATCTCCATGAATCTCCATGCATCTCCATGAATCTCCATGAATCTCCATGAACCTCCTCCATGAATCTCCATGAATCTCCATGAATCTACATGAATATCCATGAATCTCCATGAATCTCCTCCATGAATCTCCATGAATCACCTCCATGAATCTCCATGAATCTCCATGACTCTAAATGAATCTCCTTGAATCTCCATGAATCTCCATAAATCTCCAAGAATCTCCGTGAATCTCCATGAATCTCCATGAATCTCCATGAATCTCCTCCATGAATCTCCATGAATCTCCAAGAATCTCCTCCATGAATCTCCACGAATCTCCATGAATCTCCATGTATCTCCATGAATCTACATGAATCTCCATGAATCTCAATGAACCTCCTCGATGAATCTCCATGAATCTCCATGAATATCCATGAATATCCATGAATCTCCATGAATCTCCATGAATCTCCATGAATCTCCATGAATATCCATGAATATCCATGAATCTCCATGTATCTCCATGAATCTCCATGAATATCCATGAATCTTCATGAATCTCCTCCATGAATCTTCATGAATCTCCATGAATCTCCATGCATCTCCATGAATCTCCATGAATATCCATGAATCTTCATGAATCTCCTCCATGAATCTTCATGAATCTCCATGAATCTCCATGCATCTCCATGAATCTCCATGAATCTCCATGAACCTCCTCCATGAATCTCCATGAATCTACATGAATCTCCATGAATCTCCATGAATCTCCTCCATGAATCTCCATGAATCACCATGAATCTCCTTCATCAATCTCCACGAATCTCCATGAATCTCCATGAATCTCCATGTATCTCCATGAATCTCCATGAATATCCATGAATCTTCATGAATCTCCTCCATGAATCTCCATGATTCTCCATGAATCTCCATGAATCTCCTCCATGAATCTCCATGAATCTCCAAGAATCTCCTCCATGAATCTCCATGAATCTCCATGAATCTACATGAATCTCCATGAATATCCTCCATGAATATCCACGAATCTTCATGAATCTCCTGATCCATGAACCTCTATGAATCTCCATGAATCTCCATGAAGATCCTCCATGAATCTCCATGAATCTCCATGAATGTCCATGAATCTCCTCCATGAATTTCCTGTATGAATCTCCATGAATCTCCATGCATCTCCATGAATCTCCATGAATCTCCATGAATCTCGACGAATCTCCATGATATCCGGTATGAATCTTCGTGAATCTCCATGAATCTCCATGCATCTCCATGAATCTCCATGAATCTCCATGAACCTCCTCCATGAATCTCCATGAATCTCCTCCATGAATCTCCATGAATCACCATGAATCTCCTTCATCAATCTCCACGAATCTCCATGAATCTCCATGAATCTCCATGAATCTTCATGAATATCCATGAATCTTCATGAATCTCCTCCATGAATCTTCATGAATCTCCATGAATCTCCATGCATCTCCATGAATCTCCATGAATCTCCATGAACCTCCTCCATGAATCTCCATGTATCTCCATGAATATCCTCCATGAATCTCCATGAATCTCCATGAATCTCCATGTATCTCCATGAATCTACATGAATCTCCATGAATCTCCATGAATCTCCTCCATGAATCTCCATGAATCTCCATGAATCTCCATGAATCTCCTTCATCAATCTCCACGAATCTCCATGAATCTACATGAATCTCCATGAATCTCCATGAATCTCCATGAATCTCCATGAATATCCATGAATATCCATGAATCTCCATGAATCTCCATGAATCTCCATGTATCTCCATGAATCTACATGAATCTCCATGAATCTCCATGAATCTCCTCGATGAATCTCCATGAATCTTCATGAATCTCCTGATCCATGAACCTCTATGAATCTCCATGAATCTCCATGAATATCCTCTATGAATCTCCATGTATCTCCATGAATGTCCATGAATCTCGTCCATGAATCTTCTGTATGAATCTCCTTGAATCTCCATGAATCTCCATGAATCTCCTTCATCAATCTCCACGAATCTCCATGAATCTCCATGATTCTCCATGAATCTCCATGAATATCCTCCATGAATCTCCATGAATCTCCAAGAATCTCCTTCATGAATCTCCATGAATCTCCATGAATCTACATGAATCTCCATGAATATCCTCCATGAATATCCACGAATCTTCATGAATCTCCTGATCCATGAACCTCTATGAATCTCCATGAATCTCCATGAAGATCCTCCATGAATCTCCATGAATCTCCATGAATATCCTCCATGAATCTCCATGAATCTCCATGAATCTCCATGTATCTCCATGAATCTACATGAATCTCCATGAATCTCCATGAATCTCCTCCATGAATCTCCATGAATCACCATGAATCTCCTTCATCAATCTCCACGAATCTCCATGAATCTCCATGAATCTCCATGTATCTCCATGAATCTCCATGAATATCCATGAATCTTCATGAATCTCCTCCATGAATCTCCATGATTCTCCATGAATCTCCATGAATCTCCTCCATGAATCTCCATGAATCTCCAAGAATCTCCTCCATGAATCTCCATGAATCTCCATGAATCTACATGAATCTCCATGAATATCCTCCATGAATATCCACGAATCTTCATGAATCTCCTGATCCATGAACCTCTATGAATCTCCATGAATCTCCATGAAGATCCTCCATGAATCTCCATGAATCTCCATGAATGTCCATGAATCTCCTCCATGAATTTCCTGTATGAATCTCCATGAATCTCCATGCATCTCCATGAATCTCCATGAATCTCCATGAACCTCCTCCATGAATCTCCATGAATCTCCATGAATATACATGAATATCCATGAATCTCCATGAATCTCCTCCATGAATCTCCATGAATCACCTCCATGAATCTCCATGAATCTCCATGACTCTAAATGAATCTCCTTGAATCTCCATGAATCTCCTCCATGAATCTCCATGAATCTCCAAGAATCTCCTCCATGAATCTCCATGAATCTCCATGAATCTACATGAATCTCCATGAATATCCTCCATGAATATCCACGAATCTTCATGAATCTCCTGATCCATGAACCTCTATGAATCTCCATGAATCTCCATGAATATCCATGAATATCCATGAATCTCCATGAATCTCCATGAATCTCCATGTATCTCCATGAATCTACATGAATCTCCATGAATCTCCATGAATCTCCTCGATGAATCTCCATGAATCTTCATGAATCTCCTGATCCATGAACCTCTATGAATCTCCATGAATCTCCATGAATATCCTCTATGAATCTCCATGTATCTCCATGAATGTCCATGAATCTCGTCCATGAATCTTCTGTATGAATCTCCTTGAATCTCCATGAATCTCCGTGAATCTCCTTCATCAATCTCCACGAATCTCCATGAATCTCCATGATTCTCCATGAATCTCCATGAATATCCTCCATGAATCTCCATGAATCTCCAAGAATCTCCTTCATGAATCTCCATGAATCTACATGAATCTCCATGAATATCATCCATGAATATCCACGAATCTTCATGAATCTCCTGATCCATGAACCTCTATGAATCTCCATGAATCTCCATGAAGATCCTCCATGAATCTCCATGAATCTCCATGAATGTCCATGAATCTCCTCCATGAATTTCCTGTATGAATCTCCATGAATCTCCATGCATCTCCATGAATCTCCATGAATCTCCATGAACCTCCTCCATGAATCTCCATGAATCTCCATGAATCTACATGAATATCCATGAATCTCCATGAATCTCCTCCATGAATCTCCATGAATCACCTCCATGAATCTCCATGAATCTCCATGACTCTAAATGAATCTCCTTGAATCTCCATGAATCTCCATAAATCTCCAAGAATCTCCGTGAATCTCCATGAATCTCCATGAATCTCCATGAATCTCCTCCATGAATCTCCATGAATCTCCAAGAATCTCCTCCATGAATCTCCACGAATCTCCATGAATCTCCATGTATCTCCATGAATCTACATGAATCTCCATGAATCTCAATGAACCTCCTCGATGAATCTCCATGAATCTCCATGAATATCCATGAATATCCATGAATCTCCATGAATCTCCATGAATCTCCATGAATCTCCATGAATATCCATGAATATCCATGAATCTCCATGAATCTCCATGAATCTCCATGAATATCCATGAATCTTCATGAATCTCCTCCATGAATCTTCATGAATCTCCATGAATCTCCATGCATCTCCATGAATCTCCATGAATATCCATGAATCTTCATGAATCTCCTCCATGAATCTTCATGAATCTCCATGAATCTCCATGCATCTCCATGAATCTCCATGAATCTCCATGAACCTCCTCCATGAATCTCCATGAATCTCCATGAATATCCTCCATGAATCTCCATGAATCTCCATGAATCTCCATGTATCTCCATGAATCTACATGAATCTCCATGAATCTCCATGAATCTCCTCCATGAATCTCCATGAATCACCATGAATCTCCTTCATCAATCTCCACGAATCTCCATGAATCTCCATGAATCTCCATGTATCTCCATGAATCTCCATGAATATCCATGAATCTTCATGAATCTCCTCCATGAATCTCCATGATTCTCCATGAATCTCCATGAATCTCCTCCATGAATCTCCATGAATCTCCAAGAATCTCCTCCATGAATCTCCATGAATCTCCATGAATCTACATGAATTTCCATGAATATCCTCCATGAATATCCACGAATCTTCATGAATCTCCTGATCCATGAACCTCTATGAATCTCCATGAATCTCCATGAAGATCCTCCATGAATCTCCATGAATCTCCATGAATGTCCATGAATCTCCTCCATGAATTTCCTGTATGAATCTCCATGAATCTCCATGCATCTCCATGAATCTCCATGAATCTCCATGAACCTCCTCCATGAATCTCCATGAATCTCCATGAATATACATGAATATCCATGAATCTCCATGAATCTCCTCCATGAATCTCCATGAATCACCTCCATGAATCTCCATGAATCTCCATGACTCTAAATGAATCTCCTTGAATCTCCATGAATCTCCATAAATCTCCAAGAATCTCCGTGAATCTCCATGAATCTCCATGAATCTCCATGAATCTCCTCCATGAATCTCCATGAATCTCCAAGAATCTCCTCCATGAATCTCCATGAATCTCCATGCATCTCCATGTATCTCCATGAATCTACATGAATCTCCATGAATCTCAATGAACCTCCTCGATGAATCTCCATGAATCTCCATGAATATCCATGAATATCCATGAATCTCCATGAAACTCCATGAATCTCCATGAATCTCCATGAATATCCATGAATATCCATGAATCTCCATGTATCTCCATGAATCTCCATGAATATCCATGAATCTTCATGAATCTCCTCCATGAATCTTCATGAATCTCCATGAATCTCCATGCATCTCCATGAATCTCCATGAATATCCATGAATCTTCATGAATCTCCTCCATGAATCTTCATGAATCTCCATGAATCTCCATGCATCTCCATGAATCTCCATGAATCTCCATGAACCTCCTCCATGAATCTCCATGAATCTCCATGAATATCCTCCATGAATCTCCATGAATCTCCATGAATCTCCATGTATCTCCATGAATCTACATGAATCTCCATGAATCTCCATGAATCTCCTCCATGAATCTCCATGAATCACCATGAATCTCCTTCATCAATCTCCACGAATCTCCATGAATCTCCACGAATCTCCATGAATCTACATGAATCTCCATGAATATCCATGAATCTCCATGAATATCCATGAATATCCATGAATCTCCATGAATCTCCATGAATCTCCATGTATCTCCATGAATCTACATGAATCTCCATGAATCTCCATGAATCTCCTCGATGAATCTCCATGAATCTTCTTGAATCTCCTGATCCATGAGCCTCTATGAATCTCCATGAATCTCCATGAATATCCTCTATGAATCTCCATGTATCTCCATGAATGTCCATGAATCTCGTCCATGAATCTTCTGTATGAATCTCCTTGAATCTCCATGAATCTCCATGAATCTCCTTCATCAATCTCCACGAATCTCCATGAATCTCCATGATTCTCCATGAATCTCCATGAATCTCCTCCATGAATCTCCATGAATCTCCAAGAATCTCCTCCATGAATCTCCATGAATCTCCATGAATCTACATGAATCTCCATGAATATCCTCCATGAATATCCACGAATCTTCATGAATCTCCTGATCCATGAACCTCTATGAATCTCCATGAATCTCCATGAAGATCCTCCATGAATCTCCATGAATCTCCATGAATGTCCATGAATCTCCTCCATGAATTTCCTGTATGAATCTCCATGAATCTCCATGCATCTCCATGAATCTCCATGAATCTCCATGAACCTCCTCCATGAATCTCCATGAATCTCCATGAATCTACATGAATCTCCATGAATCTCAATGAACCTCCTCGATGAATCTCCATGAATCTCCATGAATATCCATGAATATCCATGAATCTCCATGAATCTCCATGAATCTCCATGAATCTCCATGAATATCCATGAATATCCATGAATCTCCATGTATCTCCATGAATCTCCATGAATATCCATGAATCTTCATGAATCTCCATGAATCTCCTTCATCAATCTCCACGAATCTCCATGAATCTACATGAATCTCCATGAATCTCCTCCATGAATCTCCATGAATCACCATGAATCTCCATGAACCTCCTCCATGAATCTCCATGAATCTCTATGAATATCCATGAACCTCCTCCATGAATCTCCATGAATCTCCATGTATCTCCATGTATCTCCATGAATCTCCATGAATATCCATGAATCTTCATGAATCTCCTCCATGAATCTTCATGAATCTCCATGAATCTCCATGCATCTCCATGAATCTCCATGAATCTCCATGAACCTCCTCCATGAATCTCCATGAATCTCCATGAATATCCTCCATGAATCTCCATGAATCTCCATGAATCTCCATGTATCTCCATGAATCTACATGAATCTCCATGAATCTCCATGAATCTCCTCCATGAATCTCCATGAATCACCATGAATCTCCTTCATCAATCTCCACGAATCTCCATGAATCTCCATGAATCTCCATGTATCTCCATGAATCTCCATGAATATCCATGAATCTTCATGAATCTCCTCCATGAATCTTCTTGAATCTTCATGAATCTCCATGCATCTCCATGAATCTCCATGAATCTCCATGAACCTCCTCCATGAATCTCCATGAATCTCCATGAATATCCTCCATGAATCTCCATGAATCTCCATGAATCTCCATGAATCTCCTTCATCAATCTCGACGAATCTCCATGAATCTACATGAATCTCCATGAATCTCCATGAATCTCCATGAATATCCATGAATATCCATGAATCTCCATGAATCTTCATGAATCTCCATGTATCTCCATGAATCTACATGAATCTCCATGAATCTCCATGAATCTCCTCGATGAATCTCCATGAATCTTCATGAATCTCCTGATCCATGAACCTCTATGAATCTCCATGAATCTCCATGAATATCCTCTATGAATCTCCATGTATCTCCATGAATGTCCATGAATCTCGTCCATGAATCTTCTGTATGAATCTCCTTGAATCTCCATGAATCTCCATGAAACTCCTTCATCAATCTCCACGAATCTCCATGAATCTCCATGATTCTCCATGAATCTCCATGAATCTCCTCCATGAATCTCCAAGAATCTCCTCCATGAATCTCCATGAATCTCCATGAATCTACATGAATCTCCATGAATATCCTCCATGAATATCCACGAATCTTCATGAATCTCCTGATCCATGAACCTCTATGAATCTCCATGAATCTCCATGAAGATCCTCCATGAATCTCCATGAATCTCCATGAATGTCCATGAATCTCCTCCATGAATTTCCTGTATGAATCTCCATGAATCTCCATGCATCTCCATGAATCTCCATGAATCTCCATGAACCTCCTCCATGAATCTCCATGAATCTCCATGAATCTACATGAATATCCATGAATCTCCATGAATCTCCTCCATGAATCTCCATGAATCACCTCCATGAATCTCCATGAATCTCCATGACTCTAAATGAATCTCCTTGAATCTCCATGAATCTCCATAAATCTCCAAGAATCTCCGTGAATCTCCATGAATATCCTCCATGAATATCCACGAATCTTCATGAATCTCCTGATCCATGAACCTCTATGAATCTCCATGAATATACATGAATATCCATGAATCTCCATGAATCTCCTCCATGAATCTCCATGAATCTCCATGTATCTCCATGAATCTACATGAATCTCCATGAATCTCCATGAATCTCCATGAATCTCCTCCATGAATCTCCATGAATCTCCAAGAATCTCCTCCATGAATCTCCATGAATCTCCATGAATCTACATGAATCTCCATGAATATCCTCCATGAATATCCACGAATCTTCATGAATTTCCTGATCCATGAACCTCTATGAATCTCCATGAATCTCCATGAATATCCATGAATATCCATGAATCTCCATGAATCTCCATGAATCTCCATGTATCTCCATGAATCTACATGAATCTCCATGAATCTCCATGAATCTCCTCGATGAATCTCCATGAATCTTCATGAATCTCCTGATCCATGAACCTCTATGAATCTCCATGAATCTCCATGAATATCCTCTATGAATCTCCATGTATCTCCATGAATGTCCATGAATCTCGTCCATGAATCTTCTGTATGAATCTCCTTGAATCTCCATGAATCTCCATGAATCTCCTTCATCAATCTCCACGAATCTCCATGAATCTCCATGATTCTCCATGAATCTCCATGAATATCCTCCATGAATCTCCATGAATCTCCAAGAATCTCCTTCATGAATCTCCATGAATCTACATGAATCTCCATGAATATCCTCCATGAATATCCACGAATCTTCATGAATCTCCTGATCCATGAACCTCTATGAATCTCCATGAATCTCCATGAAGATCCTCCATGAATCTCCATGAATCTCCATGAATGTCCATGAATCTCCTCCATGAATTTCCTGTATGAATCTCCATGAATCTCCATGCATCTCCATGAATCTCCATGAATCTCCATGAACCTCCTCCATGAATCTCCATGAATCTCCATGAATCTACATGAATATCCATGAATCTCCATGAATCTCCTCCATGAATCTCCATGAATCACCTCCATGAATCTCCATGAATCTCCATGACTCTAAATGAATCTCCTTGAATCTCCATGAATCTCCATAAATCTCCAAGAATCTCCGTGAATCTCCATGAATCTCCATGAATCTCCATGAATCTCCTCCATGAATCTCCATGAATCTCCAAGAATCTCCTCCATGAATCTCCACGAATCTCCATGAATCTCCATGTATCTCCATGAATCTACATGAATCTCCATGAATCTCAATGAACCTCCTCGATGAATCTCCATGAATCTCCATGAATATCCATGAATATCCATGAATCTCCATGAATCTCCATGAATCTCCATGAATCTCCATGAATATCCATGAATATCCATGAATCTCCATGTATCTCCATGAATCTCCATGAATATCCATGAATCTTCATGAATCTCCTCCATGAATCTTCATGAATCTCCATGAATCTCCATGCATCTCCATGAATCTCCATGAATATCCATGAATCTTCATGAATCTCCTCCATGAATCTTCATGAATCTCCATGAATCTCCATGCATCTCCATGAATCTCCATGAATCTCCATGAACCTCCTCCATGAATCTCCATGAATCTACATGAATCTCCATGAATCTCCATGAATCTCCTCCATGAATCTCCATGAATCACCATGAATCTCCTTCATCAATCTCCACGAATCTCCATGAATCTCCATGAATCTCCATGTATCTCCATGAATCTCCATGAATATCCATGAATCTTCATGAATCTCCTCCATGAATCTCCATGATTCTCCATGAATCTCCATGAATCTCCTCCATGAATCTCCATGAATCTCCAAGAATCTCCTCCATGAATCTCCATGAATCTCCATGAATCTACATGAATCTCCATGAATATCCTCCATGAATATCCACGAATCTTCATGAATCTCCTGATCCATGAACCTCTATGAATCTCCATGAATCTCCATGAAGATCCTCCATGAATCTCCATGAATCTCCATGAATGTCCATGAATCTCCTCCATGAATTTCCTGTATGAATCTCCATGAATCTCCATGCATCTCCATGAATCTCCATGAATCTCCATGAATCTCGACGAATCTCCATGATATCCGGTATGAATCTTCGTGAATCTCCATGAATCTCCATGCATCTCCATGAATCTCCATGAATCTCCATGAACCTCCTCCATGAATCTCCATGAATCTCCATGAATCACCATGAATCTCCTTCATCAATCTCCACGAATCTCCATGAATCTCCATGAATCTCCATGAATCTTCATGAATATCCATGAATCTTCATGAATCTCCTCCATGAATCTTCATGAATCTCCATGAATCTCCATGCATCTCCATGAATCTCCATGAATCTCCATGAACCTCCTCCATGAATCTCCATGTATCTCCATGAATATCCTCCATGAATCTCCATGAATCTCCATGAATCTCCATGTATCTCCATGAATCTACATGAATCTCCATGAATCTCCATGAATCTCCTCCATGAATCTCCATGAATCTCCATGAATCTCCATGAATCTCCTTCATCAATCTCCACGAATCTCCATGAATCTACATGAATCTCCATGAATCTCCATGAATCTCCATGAATCTCCATGAATATCCATGAATATCCATGAATCTCCATGAATCTCCATGAATCTCCATGTATCTCCATGAATCTACATGAATCTCCATGAATCTCCATGAATCTCCTCGATGAATCTCCATGAATCTTCATGAATCTCCTGATCCATGAACCTCTATGAATCTCCATGAATCTCCATGAATATCCTCTATGAATCTCCATGTATCTCCATGAATGTCCATGAATCTCGTCCATGAATCTTCTGTATGAATCTCCTTGAATCTCCATGAATCTCCATGAATCTCCTTCATCAATCTCCACGAATCTCCATGAATCTCCATGATTCTCCATGAATCTCCATGAATATCCTCCATGAATCTCCATGAATCTCCAAGAATCTCCTTCATGAATCTCCATGAATCTCCATGAATCTACATGAATCTCCATGAATATCCTCCATGAATATCCACGAATCTTCATGAATCTCCTGATCCATGAACCTCTATGAATCTCCATGAATCTCCATGAAGATCCTCCATGAATCTCCATGAATCTCCATGAATATCCTCCATGAATCTCCATGAATCTCCATGAATCTCCATGTATCTCCATGAATCTACATGAATCTCCATGAATCTCCATGAATCTCCTCCATGAATCTCCATGAATCACCATGAATCTCCTTCATCAATCTCCACGAATCTCCATGAATCTCCATGAATCTCCATGTATCTCCATGAATCTCCATGAATATCCATGAATCTTCATGAATCTCCTCCATGAATCTCCATGATTCTCCATGAATCTCCATGAATCTCCTCCATGAATCTCCATGAATCTCCAAGAATCTCCTCCATGAATCTCCATGAATCTCCATGAATCTACATGAATCTCCATGAATATCCTCCATGAATATCCACGAATCTTCATGAATCTCCTGATCCATGAACCTCTATGAATCTCCATGAATCTCCATGAAGATCCTCCATGAATCTCCATGAATCTCCATGAATGTCCATGAATCTCCTCCATGAATTTCCTGTATGAATCTCCATGAATCTCCATGCATCTCCATGAATCTCCATGAATCTCCATGAACCTCCTCCATGAATCTCCATGAATCTCCATGAATATACATGAATATCCATGAATCTCCATGAATCTCCTCCATGAATCTCCATGAATCACCTCCATGAATCTCCATGAATCTCCATGACTCTAAATGAATCTCCTTGAATCTCCATGAATCTCCTCCATGAATCTCCATGAATCTCCAAGAATCTCCTCCATGAATCTCCATGAATCTCCATGAATCTACATGAATCTCCATGAATATCCTCCATGAATATCCACGAATCTTCATGAATCTCCTGATCCATGAACCTCTATGAATCTCCATGAATCTCCATGAATATCCATGAATATCCATGAATCTCCATGAATCTCCATGAATCTCCATGTATCTCCATGAATCTACATGAATCTCCATGAATCTCCATGAATCTCCTCGATGAATCTCCATGAATCTTCATGAATCTCCTGATCCATGAACCTCTATGAATCTCCATGAATCTCCATGAATATCCTCTATGAATCTCCATGTATCTCCATGAATGTCCATGAATCTCGTCCATGAATCTTCTGTATGAATCTCCTTGAATCTCCATGAATCTCCATGAATCTCCTTCATCAATCTCCACGAATCTCCATGAATCTCCATGATTCTCCATGAATCTCCATGAATATCCTCCATGAATCTCCATGAATCTCCAAGAATCTCCTTCATGAATCTCCATGAATCTACATGAATCTCCATGAATATCCTCCATGAATATCCACGAATCTTCATGAATCTCCTGATCCATGAACCTCTATGAATCTCCATGAATCTCCATGAAGATCCTCCATGAATCTCCATGAATCTCCATGAATGTCCATGAATCTCCTCCATGAATTTCCTGTATGAATCTCCATGAATCTCCATGCATCTCCATGAATCTCCATGAATCTCCATGAACCTCCTCCATGAATCTCCATGAATCTCCATGAATCTACATGAATATCCATGAATCTCCATGAATCTCCTCCATGAATCTCCATGAATCACCTCCATGAATCTCCATGAATCTCCATGACTCTAAATGAATCTCCTTGAATCTCCATGAATCTCCATAAATCTCCAAGAATCTCCGTGAATCTCCATGAATCTCCATGAATCTCCATGAATCTCCTCCATGAATCTCCATGAATCTCCAAGAATCTCCTCCATGAATCTCCACGAATCTCCATGAATCTCCATGTATCTCCATGAATCTACATGAATCTCCATGAATCTCAATGAACCTCCTCGATGAATCTCCATGAATCTCCATGAATATCCATGAATATCCATGAATCTCCATGAATCTCCATGAATCTCCATGAATCTCCATGAATATCCATGAATATCCATGAATCTCCATGTATCTCCATGAATCTCCATGAATATCCATGAATCTTCATGAATCTCCTCCATGAATCTTCATGAATCTCCATGAATCTCCATGCATCTCCATGAATCTCCATGAATATCCATGAATCTTCATGAATCTCCTCCATGAATCTTCATGAATCTCCATGAATCTCCATGCATCTCCATGAATCTCCATGAATCTCCATGAACCTCCTCCATGAATCTCCATGAATCTCCATGAATATCCTCCATGAATCTCCATGAATCTCCATGAATCTCCATGTATCTCCATGAATCTACATGAATCTCCATGAATCTCCATGAATCTCCTCCATGAATCTCCATGAATCACCATGAATCTCCTTCATCAATCTCCACGAATCTCCATGAATCTCCATGAATCTCCATGTATCTCCATGAATCTCCATGAATATCCATGAATCTTCATGAATCTCCTCCATGAATCTCCATGATTCTCCATGAATCTCCATGAATCTCCTCCATGAATCTCCATGAATCTCCAAGAATCTCCTCCATGAATCTCCATGAATCTCCATGAATCTACATGAATTTCCATGAATATCCTCCATGAATATCCACGAATCTTCATGAATCTCCTGATCCATGAACCTCTATGAATCTCCATGAATCTCCATGAAGATCCTCCATGAATCTCCATGAATCTCCATGAATGTCCATGAATCTCCTCCATGAATTTCCTGTATGAATCTCCATGAATCTCCATGCATCTCCATGAATCTCCATGAATCTCCATGAACCTCCTCCATGAATCTCCATGAATCTCCATGAATATACATGAATATCCATGAATCTCCATGAATCTCCTCCATGAATCTCCATGAATCACCTCCATGAATCTCCATGAATCTCCATGACTCTAAATGAATCTCCTTGAATCTCCATGAATCTCCATAAATCTCCAAGAATCTCCGTGAATCTCCATGAATCTCCATGAATCTCCATGAATCTCCTCCATGAATCTCCATGAATCTCCAAGAATCTCCTCCATGAATCTCCATGAATCTCCATGCATCTCCATGTATCTCCATGAATCTACATGAATCTCCATGAATCTCAATGAACCTCCTCGATGAATCTCCATGAATCTCCATGAATATCCATGAATATCCATGAATCTCCATGAAACTCCATGAATCTCCATGAATCTCCATGAATATCCATGAATATCCATGAATCTCCATGTATCTCCATGAATCTCCATGAATATCCATGAATCTTCATGAATCTCCTCCATGAATCTTCATGAATCTCCATGAATCTCCATGCATCTCCATGAATCTCCATGAATATCCATGAATCTTCATGAATCTCCTCCATGAATCTTCATGAATCTCCATGAATCTCCATGCATCTCCATGAATCTCCATGAATCTCCATGAACCTCCTCCATGAATCTCCATGAATCTCCATGAATATCCTCCATGAATCTCCATGAATCTCCATGAATCTCCATGTATCTCCATGAATCTACATGAATCTCCATGAATCTCCATGAATCTCCTCCATGAATCTCCATGAATCACCATGAATCTCCTTCATCAATCTCCACGAATCTCCATGAATCTCCACGAATCTCCATGAATCTACATGAATCTCCATGAATATCCATGAATCTCCATGAATATCCATGAATATCCATGAATCTCCATGAATCTCCATGAATCTCCATGTATCTCCATGAATCTACATGAATCTCCATGAATCTCCATGAATCTCCTCGATGAATCTCCATGAATCTTCTTGAATCTCCTGATCCATGAGCCTCTATGAATCTCCATGAATCTCCATGAATATCCTCTATGAATCTCCATGTATCTCCATGAATGTCCATGAATCTCGTCCATGAATCTTCTGTATGAATCTCCTTGAATCTCCATGAATCTCCATGAATCTCCTTCATCAATCTCCACGAATCTCCATGAATCTCCATGATTCTCCATGAATCTCCATGAATCTCCTCCATGAATCTCCATGAATCTCCAAGAATCTCCTCCATGAATCTCCATGAATCTCCATGAATCTACATGAATCTCCATGAATATCCTCCATGAATATCCACGAATCTTCATGAATCTCCTGATCCATGAACCTCTATGAATCTCCATGAATCTCCATGAAGATCCTCCATGAATCTCCATGAATCTCCATGAATGTCCATGAATCTCCTCCATGAATTTCCTGTATGAATCTCCATGAATCTCCATGCATCTCCATGAATCTCCATGAATCTCCATGAACCTCCTCCATGAATCTCCATGAATCTCCATGAATCTACATGAATCTCCATGAATCTCAATGAACCTCCTCGATGAATCTCCATGAATCTCCATGAATATCCATGAATATCCATGAATCTCCATGAATCTCCATGAATCTCCATGAATCTCCATGAATATCCATGAATATCCATGAATCTCCATGTATCTCCATGAATCTCCATGAATATCCATGAATCTTCATGAATCTCCATGAATCTCCTTCATCAATCTCCACGAATCTCCATGAATCTACATGAATCTCCATGAATCTCCTCCATGAATCTCCATGAATCACCATGAATCTCCATGAACCTCCTCCATGAATCTCCATGAATCTCTATGAATATCCATGAACCTCCTCCATGAATCTCCATGAATCTCCATGTATCTCCATGTATCTCCATGAATCTCCATGAATATCCATGAATCTTCATGAATCTCCTCCATGAATCTTCATGAATCTCCATGAATCTCCATGCATCTCCATGAATCTCCATGAATCTCCATGAACCTCCTCCATGAATCTCCATGAATCTCCATGAATATCCTCCATGAATCTCCATGAATCTCCATGAATCTCCATGTATCTCCATGAATCTACATGAATCTCCATGAATCTCCATGAATCTCCTCCATGAATCTCCATGAATCACCATGAATCTCCTTCATCAATCTCCACGAATCTCCATGAATCTCCATGAATCTCCATGTATCTCCATGAATCTCCATGAATATCCATGAATCTTCATGAATCTCCTCCATGAATCTTCTTGAATCTTCATGAATCTCCATGCATCTCCATGAATCTCCATGAATCTCCATGAACCTCCTCCATGAATCTCCATGAATCTCCATGAATATCCTCCATGAATCTCCATGAATCTCCATGAATCTCCATGAATCTCCTTCATCAATCTCGACGAATCTCCATGAATCTACATGAATCTCCATGAATCTCCATGAATATCCATGAATATCCATGAATCTCCATGAATCTTCATGAATCTCCATGTATCTCCATGAATCTACATGAATCTCCATGAATCTCCATGAATCTCCTCGATGAATCTCCATGAATCTTCATGAATCTCCTGATCCATGAACCTCTATGAATCTCCATGAATCTCCATGAATATCCTCTATGAATCTCCATGTATCTCCATGAATGTCCATGAATCTCGTCCATGAATCTTCTGTATGAATCTCCTTGAATCTCCATGAATCTCCATGAAACTCCTTCATCAATCTCCACGAATCTCCATGAATCTCCATGATTCTCCATGAATCTCCATGAATCTCCTCCATGAATCTCCAAGAATCTCCTCCATGAATCTCCATGAATCTCCATGAATCTACATGAATCTCCATGAATATCCTCCATGAATATCCACGAATCTTCATGAATCTCCTGATCCATGAACCTCTATGAATCTCCATGAATCTCCATGAAGATCCTCCATGAATCTCCATGAATCTCCATGAATGTCCATGAATCTCCTCCATGAATTTCCTGTATGAATCTCCATGAATCTCCATGCATCTCCATGAATCTCCATGAATCTCCATGAACCTCCTCCATGAATCTCCATGAATCTCCATGAATCTACATGAATATCCATGAATCTCCATGAATCTCCTCCATGAATCTCCATGAATCACCTCCATGAATCTCCATGAATCTCCATGACTCTAAATGAATCTCCTTGAATCTCCATGAATCTCCATAAATCTCCAAGAATCTCCGTGAATCTCCATGAATCTCCATGAATCTCCATGAATCTCCTCCATGAATCTCCATGAATCTCCAAGAATCTCCTCCATGAATCTCCATGAATCTCCATGAATCTCCATGTATCTCCATGAATCTACATGAATCTCCATGAATCTCAATGAACCTCCTCGATGAATCTCCATGAATCTCCATGAATATCCATGAATCTCCATGAATCTCCATGAATCTCCATGTATCTCCATGAATCTACATGAATCTCCATGAATCTCCATGAATCTCCTCGATGAATCTTCATGAATCTTCATGCATCTCCTGATCCATGAACCTCTATGAATCTCCATGAATCTCCATGAATATCCTCCATGAATCTCCATGTACCTCCATGAATGTCCATGAATCTCCTCCATGAATCTTCTGTATGAATCTCCTTGAATCTCCATGAATCTCCATGAAACTCCTTCATCAATCTCCACGAATCTCCATGAATCTCCATGATTCTCCATGAATCTCCATGAATCTCCTCCATGAATCTCCAAGAATCTCCTCCATGAATCTCCATGAATCTCCATGAATATCCATGAATCTCCATGAATCTCCATGAATATCCATGAATCTTCATGAATCTCCTCCATGAATCTTCATGAATCTCCATGAATCTCCATGCATCTCCATGAATCTCCATGAATCTCCATGAACCTCCTCCATGAATCTCCATGAATCTCCATGAATATCCTCCATGAATCTCCATGAATCTCCATGAATCTCCATGTATCTCCATGAATCTACATGAATCTCCATGAATCTCCATGAATCTCCTCCATGAATCTCCATGAATCACCATGAATCTCCTTCATCAATCTCCACGAATCTCCATGAATCTCCATGAATCTCCATGTATCTCCATGAATCTCCATGAATATCCATGAATCTTCATGAATCTCCTCCATGAATCTCCATGATTCTCCATGAATCTCCATGAATCTCCTCCATGAATCTCCATGAATCTCCAAGAATCTCCTCCATGAATCTCCATGAATCTCCATGAATCTACATGAATCTCCATGAATATCCTCCATGAATATCCACGAATCTTCATGAATCTCCTGATCCATGAACCTCTATGAATCTCCATGAATCTCCATGAAGATCCTCCATGAATCTCCATGAATCTCCATGAATGTCCATGAATCTCCTCCATGAATTTCCTGTATGAATCTCCATGAATCTCCATGCATCTCCATGAATCTCCATGAATCTCCATGAACCTCCTCCATGAATCTCCATGAATCTCCATGAATATACATGAATATCCATGAATCTCCATGAATCTCCTCCATGAATCTCCATGAATCACCTCCATGAATCTCCATGAATCTCCATGACTCTAAATGAATCTCCTTGAATCTCCATGAATCTCCATAAATCTCCAAGAATCTCCGTGAATCTCCATGAATCTCCATGAATCTCCATGAATCTCCTCCATGAATCTCCATGAATCTCCAAGAATCTCCTCCATGAATCTCCATGAATCTCCATGCATCTCCATGTATCTCCATGAATCTACATGAATCTCCATGAATCTCAATGAACCTCCTCGATGAATCTCCATGAATCTCCATGAATATCCATGAATATCCATGAATCTCCATGAAACTCCATGAATCTCCATGAATCTCCATGAATATCCATGAATATCCATGAATCTCCATGTATCTCCATGAATCTCCATGAATATCCATGAATCTTCATGAATCTCCTCCATGAATCTTCATGAATCTCCATGAATCTCCATGCATCTCCATGAATCTCCATGAATATCCATGAATCTTCATGAATCTCCTCCATGAATCTTCATGAATCTCCATGAATCTCCATGCATCTCCATGAATCTCCATGAATCTCCATGAACCTCCTCCATGAATCTCCATGAATCTCCATGAATATCCTCCATGAATCTCCATGAATCTCCATGAATCTCCATGTATCTCCATGAATCTACATGAATCTCCATGAATCTCCATGAATCTCCTCCATGAATCTCCATGAATCACCATGAATCTCCTTCATCAATCTCCACGAATCTCCATGAATCTCCACGAATCTCCATGAATCTACATGAATCTCCATGAATATCCATGAATCTCCATGAATATCCATGAATATCCATGAATCTCCATGAATCTCCATGAATCTCCATGTATCTCCATGAATCTACATGAATCTCCATGAATCTCCATGAATCTCCTCGATGAATCTCCATGAATCTTCTTGAATCTCCTGATCCATGAGCCTCTATGAATCTCCATGAATCTCCATGAATATCCTCTATGAATCTCCATGTATCTCCATGAATGTCCATGAATCTCGTCCATGAATCTTCTGTATGAATCTCCTTGAATCTCCATGAATCTCCATGAATCTCCTTCATCAATCTCCACGAATCTCCATGAATCTCCATGATTCTCCATGAATCTCCATGAATCTCCTCCATGAATCTCCATGAATCTCCAAGAATCTCCTCCATGAATCTCCATGAATCTCCATGAATCTACATGAATCTCCATGAATATCCTCCATGAATATCCACGAATCTTCATGAATCTCCTGATCCATGAACCTCTATGAATCTCCATGAATCTCCATGAAGATCCTCCATGAATCTCCATGAATCTCCATGAATGTCCATGAATCTCCTCCATGAATTTCCTGTATGAATCTCCATGAATCTCCATGCATCTCCATGAATCTCCATGAATCTCCATGAACCTCCTCCATGAATCTCCATGAATCTCCATGAATCTACATGAATCTCCATGAATCTCAATGAACCTCCTCGATGAATCTCCATGAATCTCCACGAATCTCCATGAATCTCCATGATTCTCCATGAATCTCCATGAATCTCCTCCATGAATCTCCAAGAATCTCCTCCATGAATCTCCATGAATCTCCATGAATCTACATGAATCTCCATGAATATCCTCCATGAATATCCACGAATCTTCATGAATCTCCTGATCCATGAACCTCTATGAATCTCCATGAATCTCCATGAAGATCCTCCATGAATCTCCATGAATCTCCATGAATGTCCATGAATCTCCTCCATGAATTTCCTGTATGAATCTCCATGAATCTCCATGCATCTCCATGAATCTCCATGAATCTCCATGAATCTCAATGAACCTCCTCGATGAATCTCCATGAATCTCCATGAATATCCATGAATCTCCATGAATCTCCATGAATCTCCATGTATCTCCATGAATCTACATGAATCTCCATGAATCTCCATGAATCTCCTCGATGAATCTCCATGAATCTTCATGAATCTCCTGATCCATGAACCTCTATGAATCTCCATGAATCTCCATGAATATCCTCTATGAATCTCCATGTATCTCCATGAATGTCCATGAATCTCGTCCATGAATCTTCTGTATGAATCTCCTTGAATCTCCATGAATCTCCATGAAACTCCTTCATCAATCTCCACGAATCTCCATGAATCTCCATGATTCTCCATGAATCTCCATGAATCTCCTCCATGAATCTCCAAGAATCTCCTCCATGAATCTCCATGAATCTACATGAATCTCCATGAATATCCTCCATGAATATCCACGAATCTTCATGAATCTCCTGATCCATGAACCTCTATGAATCTCCATGAATCTCCATGAAGATCCTCCATGAATCTCCATGAATCTCCATGAATGTCCATGAATCTCCTCCATGAATTTCCTGTATGAATCTCCATGAATCTCCATGCATCTCCATGAATCTCCATGAATCTCCATGAACCTCCTCCATGAATCTCCATGAATCTCCATGAATCTACATGAATATCCATGAATCTCCATGAATCTCCTCCATGAATCTCCATGAATCACCTCCATGAATCTCCATGAATCTCCATGACTCTAAATGAATCTCCTTGAATCTCCATGAATCTCCATAAATCTCCAAGAATCTCCGTGAATCTCCATGAATCTCCATGAATCTCCATGAATCTCCTCCATGAATCTCCATGAATCTCCAAGAATCTCCTCCATGAATCTCCATGAATCTCCATGAATCTCCATGTATCTCCATGAATCTACATGAATCTCCATGAATCTCAATGAACCTCCTCGATGAATCTCCATGAATCTCCATGAATATCCATGAATCTCCATGAATCTCCATGAATCTCCATGAATCTCCAAGAATCTCCTCCATGAATCTCCATGAATCTCCATGAATCTACATGAATCTACATGAATATCCATGAATCTCCATGAATCTCCTCCATGAATCTCCATGAATCACCTCCATGAATCTCCATGAATCTCCATGACTCTAAATGAATCTCCTTGAATCTCCATGAATCTCCATAAATCTCCAAGAATCTCCATGAATCTCCAAGAATCTCCTCCATGAATCTCCATGAATCTCCATGAATCTACATGAATCTCCATGAATATCCTCCATGAATATCCACGAATCTTCATGAATCTCCTGATCCATGAACCTCTATGAATCTCCATGAATCTCCATGAAGATCCTCCATGAATCTCCATGAATCTCCATGAATGTCCATGAATCTCCTCCATGAATTTCCTGTATGAATCTCCATGAATCTCCATGCATCTCCATGAATCTCCATGAATCTCCATGAACCTCCTCCATGAATCTCCATGAATCTCCATGAATATACATGAATATCCATGAATCTCCATGAATCTCCTCCATGAATCTCCATGAATCACCTCCATGAATCTCCATGAATCTCCATGACTCTAAATGAATCTCCTTGAATCTCCATGAATCTCCATAAATCTCCAAGAATCTCCGTGAATCTCCATGAATCTCCATGAATCTCCATGAATCTCCTCCATGAATCTCCATGAATCTCCAAGAATCTCCTCCATGAATCTCCATGAATCTCCATGCATCTCCATGTATCTCCATGAATCTACATGAATCTCCATGAATCTCAATGAACCTCCTCGATGAATCTCCATGAATCTCCATGAATATCCATGAATATCCATGAATCTCCATGAAACTCCATGAATCTCCATGAATCTCCATGAATATCCATGAATATCCATGAATCTCCATGTATCTCCATGAATCTCCATGAATATCCATGAATCTTCATGAATCTCCTCCATGAATCTTCATGAATCTCCATGAATCTCCATGCATCTCCATGAATCTCCATGAATATCCATGAATCTTCATGAATCTCCTCCATGAATCTTCATGAATCTCCATGAATCTCCATGCATCTCCATGAATCTCCATGAATCTCCATGAACCTCCTCCATGAATCTCCATGAATCTCCATGAATATCCTCCATGAATCTCCATGAATCTCCATGAATCTCCATGTATCTCCATGAATCTACATGAATCTCCATGAATCTCCATGAATCTCCTCCATGAATCTCCATGAATCACCATGAATCTCCTTCATCAATCTCCACGAATCTCCATGAATCTCCACGAATCTCCATGAATCTACATGAATCTCCATGAATATCCATGAATCTCCATGAATATCCATGAATATCCATGAATCTCCATGAATCTCCATGAATCTCCATGTATCTCCATGAATCTACATGAATCTCCATGAATCTCCATGAATCTCCTCGATGAATCTCCATGAATCTTCTTGAATCTCCTGATCCATGAGCCTCTATGAATCTCCATGAATCTCCATGAATATCCTCTATGAATCTCCATGTATCTCCATGAATGTCCATGAATCTCGTCCATGAATCTTCTGTATGAATCTCCTTGAATCTCCATGAATCTCCATGAATCTCCTTCATCAATCTCCACGAATCTCCATGAATCTCCATGATTCTCCATGAATCTCCATGAATCTCCTCCATGAATCTCCATGAATCTCCAAGAATCTCCTCCATGAATCTCCATGAATCTCCATGAATCTACATGAATCTCCATGAATATCCTCCATGAATATCCACGAATCTTCATGAATCTCCTGATCCATGAACCTCTATGAATCTCCATGAATCTCCATGAAGATCCTCCATGAATCTCCATGAATCTCCATGAATGTCCATGAATCTCCTCCATGAATTTCCTGTATGAATCTCCATGAATCTCCATGCATCTCCATGAATCTCCATGAATCTCCATGAACCTCCTCCATGAATCTCCATGAATCTCCATGAATCTACATGAATCTCCATGAATCTCAATGAACCTCCTCGATGAATCTCCATGAATCTCCACGAATCTCCATGAATCTCCATGATTCTCCATGAATCTCCATGAATCTCCTCCATGAATCTCCAAGAATCTCCTCCATGAATCTCCATGAATCTCCATGAATCTACATGAATCTCCATGAATATCCTCCATGAATATCCACGAATCTTCATGAATCTCCTGATCCATGAACCTCTATGAATCTCCATGAATCTCCATGAAGATCCTCCATGAATCTCCATGAATCTCCATGAATGTCCATGAATCTCCTCCATGAATTTCCTGTATGAATCTCCATGAATCTCCATGCATCTCCATGAATCTCCATGAATCTCCATGAACCTCCTCCATGAATCTCCATGAATCTCCATGAATCTACATGAATATCCATGAATCTCCATGAATCTCCTCCATGAATCTCCATGAATCACCTCCATGAATCTCCATGAATCTCCATGACTCTAAATGAATCTCCTTGAATCTCCATGAATCTCCATAAATCTCCAAGAATCTCCGTGAATCTCCATGAATCTCCATGAATCTCCATGAATCTCCTCCATGAATCTCCATGAATCTCCAAGAATCTCCTCCATGAATCTCCATGAATCTCCATGAATCTCCATGTATCTCCATGAATCTACATGAATCTCCATGAATCTCAATGAACCTCCTCGATGAATCTCCATGAATCTCCATGAATATCCATGAATCTCCATGAATCTCCATGAATCTCCATGTATCTCCATGAATCTACATGAATCTCCATGAATCTCCATGAATCTCCTCGATGAATCTCCATGAATCTTCATGAATCTCCTGATCCATGAACCTCTATGAATCTCCATGAATCTCCATGAATATCCTCTATGAATCTCCATGTATCTCCATGAATGTCCATGAATCTCGTCCATGAATCTTCTGTATGAATCTCCTTGAATCTCCATGAATCTCCATGAAACTCCTTCATCAATCTCCACGAATCTCCATGAATCTCCATGATTCTCCATGAATCTCCATGAATCTCCTCCATGAATCTCCAAGAATCTCCTCCATGAATCTCCATGAATCTCCATGAATCTACATGAATCTCCATGAATATCCTCCATGAATATCCACGAATCTTCATGAATCTCCTGATCCATGAACCTCTATGAATCTCCATGAATCTCCATGAAGATCCTCCATGAATCTCCATGAATCTCCATGAATGTCCATGAATCTCCTCCATGAATTTCCTGTATGAATCTCCATGAATCTCCATGCATCTCCATGAATCTCCATGAATCTCCATGAACCTCCTCCATGAATCTCCATGAATCTCCATGAATCTACATGAATATCCATGAATCTCCATGAATCTCCTCCATGAATCTCCATGAATCACCTCCATGAATCTCCATGAATCTCCATGACTCTAAATGAATCTCCTTGAATCTCCATGAATCTCCATAAATCTCCAAGAATCTCCGTGAATCTCCATGAATCTCCATGAATCTCCATGAATCTCCTCCATGAATCTCCATGAATCTCCAAGAATCTCCTCCATGAATCTCCATGAATCTCCATGAATCTCCATATATCTCCATGAATCTACATGAATCTCCATGAATCTCAATGAACCTCCTCGATGAATCTCCATGAATCTCCATGAATATCCATGAATCTCCATGAATCTCCATGAATCTCCATGTATCTCCATGAATCTACATGAATCTCCATGAATCTCCATGAATCTCCTCGATGAATCTTCATGAATCTTCATGCATCTCCTGATCCATGAACCTCTATGAATCTCCATGAATCTCCATGAATATCCTCCATGAATCTCCATGTACCTCCATGAATGTCCATGAATCTCCTCCATGAATCTTCTGTATGAATCTCCATGAATCTCCATGAATATCCATGAATCTCCATGAATCTCCATGAATCTCCTTCATCAATCTCCACGAATCTCCATGAATCTCCATGATTCTCCATGAATCTCCATGAATCTCCTCCATGAATCTCCATGAATCTCCAAGAATCTCCTCCATGAATCTCCATGAATCTCCATGAATCTCCATGTATCTCCATGAACCTACATGAATCTCCATGAATCTCCATGAATCTCCTCCATGAATCTCCATGAATCACCATGAATCTCCTTCATCAATCTCCACGAATCTCCATGAATCTCCATGAATCTCCATGAATCTCCATGAATCTCCATGAATCTCCATGATATCCTGAATGGATCTTCATGAATCTCCATGAATCTCCATGCATCTCCATGAATCTCCATGTATCTCCATGAATCTCCATGAATCTCCTTCATCAATCTCCACGAATCTCCACGAATCTCCATGAATGTCCATGAATCTCCTCCATGAATTTCCTGTATGAATCTCCATGAATCTCCATGCATCTCCATGAATCTCCATGAATCTCCATGAATATCCTCTATGAATCTCCATGTATCTCCATGAATGTCCATGAATCTCGTCCATGAATCTTCTGTATGAATCTCCTTGAATCTCCATGAATCTCCATGAATCTCCTTCATCAATCTCCACGAATCTCCATGAATCTCCATGATTCTCCATGAATCTCCATGAATCTCCTCCATGAATCTCCATGAATCTCCAAGAATCTCCTCCATGAATCTCCATGAATCTCCATGAATCTACATGAATCTCCATGAATATCCTCCATGAATATCCACGAATCTTCATGAATCTCCTGATCCATGAACCTCTATGAATCTCCATGAATCTCCATGAAGATCCTCCATGAATCTCCATGAATCTCCATGAATGTCCATGAATCTCCTCCATGAATTTCCTGTATGAATCTCCATGAATCTCCATGCATCTCCATGAATCTCCATGAATCTCCATGAACCTCCTCCATGAATCTCCATGAATCTCCATGAATCTACATGAATCTCCATGAATCTCAATGAACCTCCTCGATGAATCTCCATGAATCTCCATGAATATCCATGAATATCCATGAATCTCCATGAATCTCCATGAATCTCCATGAATCTCCATGAATATCCATGAATATCCATGAATCTCCATGTATCTCCATGAATCTTCATGAATATCCATGAATCTTCATGAATCTCCATGAATCTCCTTCATCAATCTCCACGAATCTCCATGAATCTACATGAATCTCCATGAATCTCCTCCATGAATCTCCATGAATCACCATGAATCTCCATGAACCTCCTCCATGAATCTCCATGAATCTCTATGAATATCCATGAACCTCCTCCATGAATCTCCATGAATCTCTATGAATATCCATGAACCTCCTCCATGAATCTCCATGAATCTCCATGTATCTCCATGTATCTCCATGAATCTCCATGAATATCCATGAATCTTCATGAATCTCCTCCATGAATCTTCATGAATCTCCATGAATCTCCATGCATCTCCATGAATCTCCATGAATCTCCATGAACCTCCTCCATGAATCTCCATGAATCTCCATGAATATCCTCCATGAATCTCCATGAATCTCCATGAATCTCCATGTATCTCCATGAATCTACATGAATCTCCATGAATCTCCATGAATCTCCTCCATGAATCTCCATGAATCACCATGAATCTCCTTCATCAATCTCCACGAATCTCCATGAATCTCCATGAATCTCCATGTATCTCCATGAATCTCCATGAATATCCATGAATCTTCATGAATCTCCTCCATGAATCTTCTTGAATCTTCATGAATCTCCATGCATCTCCATGAATCTCCATGAATCTCCATGAACCTCCTCCATGAATCTCCATGAATCTCCATGAATATCCTCCATGAATCTCCATGAATCTCCATGAATCTCCATGAATCTCCTTCATCAATCTCCACGAATCTCCATGAATCTACATGAATCTCCATGAATCTCCATGAATCTCCATGAATATCC
This sequence comes from Lasioglossum villosulum, assembly GCA_963971365.1. Lineage (NCBI taxonomy): Eukaryota > Metazoa > Arthropoda > Insecta > Hymenoptera > Halictidae > Lasioglossum > Lasioglossum villosulum. Next base: position 16,141,506 of record OZ020500.1, on the reverse strand, counting down.
ATGAATATCCATGAATCTCCATGAATCTTCATGAATCTCCATGTATCTCCATGAATCTACATGAATCTCCATGAATCTCCATGAATCTCCTCGATGAATCTCCATGAATCTTCATGAATCTCCTGATCCATGAACCTCTATGAATCTCCATGAATCTCCATGAATATCCTCTATGAATCTCCATGTATCTCCATGAATGTCCATGAATCTCGTCCATGAATCTTCTGTATGAATCTCCTTGAATCTCCATGAATCTCCATGAAACTCCTTCATCAATCTCCACGAATCTCCATGAATCTCCATGATTCTCCATGAATCTCCATGAATCTCCTCCATGAATCTCCATGAATCTCCAAGAATCTCCTCCATGAATCTCCATGAATCTCCATGAATCTCCATGATTCTCCATGAATCTCCATGAATCTCCTCCATGAATCTCCATGAATCTCCAAGAATCTCCTCCATGAATCTCCATGAATCTCCATGAATCTACATGAATCTCCATGAATATCCTCCATGAATATCCACGAATCTTCATGAATCTCCTGATCCATGAACCTCTATGAATCTCCATGAATCTCCATGAAGATCCTCCATGAATCTCCATGAATCTCCATGAATGTCCATGAATCTCCTCCATGAATTTCCTGTATGAATCTCCATGAATCTCCATGCATCTCCATGAATCTCCATGAATCTCCATGAACCTCCTCCATGAATCTCCATGAATCTCCATGAATCTACATGAATCTCCATGAATCTCAATGAACCTCCTCGATGAATCTCCATGAATCTCCATGAATATCCATGAATATCCATGAATCTCCATGAATCTCCATGAATCTCCATGAATCTCCATGAATATCCATGAATATCCATGAATCTCCATGTATCTCCATGAATCTTCATGAATATCCATGAATCTTCATGAATCTCCATGAATCTCCTTCATCAATCTCCACGAATCTCCATGAATCTACATGAATCTCCATGAATCTCCTCCATGAATCTCCATGAATCACCATGAATCTCCATGAACCTCCTCCATGAATCTCCATGAATCTCTATGAATATCCATGAACCTCCTCCATGAATCTCCATGAATCTCTATGAATATCCATGAACCTCCTCCATGAATCTCCATGAATCTCCATGTATCTCCATGTATCTCCATGAATCTCCATGAATATCCATGAATCTTCATGAATCTCCTCCATGAATCTTCATGAATCTCCATGAATCTCCATGCATCTCCATGAATCTCCATGAATCTCCATGAACCTCCTCCATGAATCTCCATGAATCTCCATGAATATCCTCCATGAATCTCCATGAATCTCCATGAATCTCCATGTATCTCCATGAATCTACATGAATCTCCATGAATCTCCATGAATCTCCTCCATGAATCTCCATGAATCACCATGAATCTCCTTCATCAATCTCCACGAATCTCCATGAATCTCCATGAATCTCCATGTATCTCCATGAATCTCCATGAATATCCATGAATCTTCATGAATCTCCTCCATGAATCTTCTTGAATCTTCATGAATCTCCATGCATCTCCATGAATCTCCATGAATCTCCATGAACCTCCTCCATGAATCTCCATGAATCTCCATGAATATCCTCCATGAATCTCCATGAATCTCCATGAATCTCCATGAATCTCCTTCATCAATCTCCACGAATCTCCATGAATCTACATGAATCTCCATGAATCTCCATGAATCTCCATGAATATCCATGAATATCCATGAATCTCCATGAATCTTCATGAATCTCCATGTATCTCCATGAATCTACATGAATCTCCATGAATCTCCATGAATCTCCTCGATGAATCTCCATGAATCTTCATGAATCTCCTGATCCATGAACCTCTATGAATCTCCATGAATCTCCATGAATATCCTCTATGAATCTCCATGTATCTCCATGAATGTCCATGAATCTCGTCCATGAATCTTCTGTATGAATCTCCTTGAATCTCCATGAATCTCCATGAAACTCCTTCATCAATCTCCACGAATCTCCATGAATCTCCATGATTCTCCATGAATCTCCATGAATCTCCTCCATGAATCTCCATGAATCTCCAAGAATCTCCTCCATGAATCTCCATGAATCTCCATGAATCTACATGAATCTCCATGAATATCCTCCATGAATATCCACGAATCTTCATGAATCTCCTGATCCATGAACCTCTATGAATCTCCATGAATCTCCATGAAGATCCTCCATGAATCTCCATGAATCTCCATGAATGTCCATGAATCTCCTCCATGAATTTCCTGTATGAATCTCCATGAATCTCCATGCATCTCCATGAATCTCCATGAATCTCCATGAACCTCCTCCATGAATCTCCATGAATCTCCATGAATCTACATGAATATCCATGAATCTTCATGAATCTCCTCCATGAATCTCCATGAATCACCTCCATGAATCTCCATGAATCTCCATGACTCTAAATGAATCTCCTTGAATCTCCATGAATCTCCATAAATCTCCAAGAATCTCCGTGAATCTCCATGAATCTCCATGAATCTCCATGAATCTCCTCCATGAATCTCCATGAATCTCCAAGAATCTCCTCCATGAATCTCCATGAATCTCCATGAATCTCCATGTATCTCCATGAATCTACATGAATCTCCATGAATCTCAATGAACCTCCTCGATGAATCTCCATGAATCTCCATGAATATCCATGAATCTCCATGAATCTCCATGAATCTCCATGTATCTCCATGAATCTACATGAATCTCCATGAATCTCCATGAATCTCCTCGATGAATCTTCATGAATCTTCATGCATCTCCTGATCCATGAACCTCTATGAATCTCCATGAATCTCCATGAATATCCTCCATGAATCTCCATGTACCTCCATGAATGTCCATGAATCTCCATGAATCTCCTCCATGAATCTCCATGAATCTCCATGCATCTCCATGAATCTCCATGAATCTCCATGAATATCCTCTATGAATCTCCATGTATCTCCATGAATGTCCATGAATCTCGTCCATGAATCTTCTGTATGAATCTCCTTGAATCTCCATGAATCTCCATGACTCTCCTTCATCAATCTCCACGAATCTCCATGAATCTCCATGATTCTCCATGAATCTCCATGAATCTCCTCCATGAATCTCCATGAATCTCCAAGAATCTCCTCCATGAATCTCCATGAATCTCCATGAATCTACATGAATCTCCATGAATATCCTCCATGAATATCCACGAATCTTCATGAATCTCCTGATCCATGAACCTCTATGAATCTCCATGAATCTCCATGAAGATCCTCCATGAATCTCCATGAATCTCCATGAATGTCCATGAATCTCCTCCATGAATTTCCTGTATGAATCTCCATGAATCTCCATGCATCTCCATGAATCTCCATGAATCTCCATGAACCTCCTCCATGAATCTCCATGAATCTCCATGAATCTACATGAATCTCCATGAATCTCAATGAACCTCCTCGATGAATCTCCATGAATCTCCATGAATATCCATGAATATCCATGAATCTCCATGAATCTCCATGAATCTCCATGAATCTCCATGAATATCCATGAATATCCATGAATCTCCATGTATCTCCATGAATCTCCATGAATATCCATGAATCTTCATGAATCTCCATGAATCTCCTTCATCAATCTCCACGAATCTCCATGAATCTACATGAATCTCCATGAATCTCCATGAATATCCTCCATGAATCTCCATGAATCTCCATGAATCTCCATGAATCTCCTTCATCAATCTCCACGAATCTCCATGAATCTACATGAATCTCCATGAATCTCCATGAATCTCCATGAATATCCATGAATATCCATGAATCTCCATGAATCTTCATGAATCTCCATGTATCTCCATGAATCTACATGAATCTCCATGAATCTCCATGAATCTCCTCGATGAATCTCCATGAATCTTCATGAATCTCCTGATCCATGAACCTCTATGAATCTCCATGAATCTCCATGAATATCCTCTATGAATCTCCATGTATCTCCATGAATGTCCATGAATCTCGTCCATGAATCTTCTGTATGAATCTCCTTGAATCTCCATGAATCTCCATGAAACTCCTTCATCAATCTCCACGAATCTCCATGAATCTCCATGATTCTCCATGAATCTCCATGAATCTCCTCCATGAATCTCCATGAATCTCCAAGAATCTCCTCCATGAATCTCCATGAATCTCCATGAATCTACATGAATCTCCATGAATATCCTCCATGAATATCCACGAATCTTCATGAATCTCCTGATCCATGAACCTCTATGAATCTCCATGAATCTCCATGAAGATCCTCCATGAATCTCCATGAATCTCCATGAATGTCCATGAATCTCCTCCATGAATTTCCTGTATGAATCTCCATGAATCTCCATGCATCTCCATGAATCTCCATGAATCTCCATGAACCTCCTCCATGAATCTCCATGAATCTCCATGAATCTACATGAATATCCATGAATCTTCATGAATCTCCTCCATGAATCTCCATGAATCACCTCCATGAATCTCCATGAATCTCCATGACTCTAAATGAATCTCCTTGAATCTCCATGAATCTCCATAAATCTCCAAGAATCTCCGTGAATCTCCATGAATCTCCATGAATCTCCATGAATCTCCTCCATGAATCTCCATGAATCTCCAAGAATCTCCTCCATGAATCTCCATGAATCTCCATGAATCTCCATGTATCTCCATGAATCTACATGAATCTCCATGAATCTCAATGAACCTCCTCGATGAATCTCCATGAATCTCCATGAATATCCATGAATCTCCATGAATCTCCATGAATCTCCATGTATCTCCATGAATCTACATGAATCTCCATGAATCTCCATGAATCTCCTCGATGAATCTTCATGAATCTTCATGCATCTCCTGATCCATGAACCTCTATGAATCTCCATGAATCTCCATGAATATCCTCCATGAATCTCCATGTACCTCCATGAATGTCCATGAATCTCCTCCATGAATCTTCTGTATGAATCTCCATGAATCTCCATGAATATCCATGAATCTCCATGAATCTCCATGAATCTCCTTCATCAATCTCCACGAATCTCCATGAATCTCCATGATTCTCCATGAATCTCCATGAATCTCCTCCATGAATCTCCATGAATCTCCAAGAATCTCCTCCATGAATCTCCATGAATCTCCATGAATCTACATGAATCTCCATGTATCTCCATGAATCTACATGAATTTCCATGAATCTCCATGAATCTCCTCCATGAATCTCCATGAATCACCATGAATCTCCTTCATCAATCTCCACGAATCTCCATGAATCTCCATGAATCTCCATGAATCTCCATGAATCTCCATGAATCTCCATGAATCTCCATGATATCCTGAATGGATCTTCATGAATCTCCATGAATCTCCATGCATCTCCATGAATCTCCATGTATCTCCATGAATCTCCATGAATCTCCTTCATCAATCTCCACGAATCTCCACGAATCTCCATGAATGTCCATGAATCTCCTCCATGAATTTCCTGTATGAATCTCCATGAATCTCCATGCATCTCCATGAATCTCCATGAATCTCCATGAATATCCTCTATGAATCTCCATGTATCTCCATGAATGTCCATGAATCTCGTCCATGAATCTTCTGTATGAATCTCCTTGAATCTCCATGAATCTCCATGAATCTCCTTCATCAATCTCCACGAATCTCCATGAATCTCCATGATTCTCCATGAATCTCCATGAATCTCCTCCATGAATCTCCATGAATCTCCAAGAATCTCCTCCATGAATCTCCATGAATCTCCATGAATCTACATGAATCTCCATGAATATCCTCCATGAATATCCACGAATCTTCATGAATCTCCTGATCCATGAACCTCTATGAATCTCCATGAATCTCCATGAAGATCCTCCATGAATCTCCATGAATCTCCATGAATGTCCATGAATCTCCTCCATGAATTTCCTGTATGAATCTCCATGAATCTCCATGCATCTCCATGAATCTCCATGAATCTCCATGAACCTCCTCCATGAATCTCCATGAATCTCCATGAATCTACATGAATCTCCATGAATCTCAATGAACCTCCTCGATGAATCTCCATGAATCTCCATGAATATCCATGAATATCCATGAATCTCCATGAATCTCCATGAATCTCCATGAATCTCCATGAATATCCATGAATATCCATGAATCTCCATGTATCTCCATGAATCTCCATGAATATCCATGAATCTTCATGAATCTCCATGAATCTCCTTCATCAATCTCCACGAATCTCCATGAATCTACATGAATCTCCATGAATCTCCTCCATGAATCTCCATGAATCACCATGAATCTCCATGAACCTCCTCCATGAATCTCCATGAATCTCTATGAATATCCATGAACCTCCTCCATGAATCTCCAATCTCCATGAATCTCCATGTATCTCCATGAATCTACATGAATCTCCATGAATCTCCATGAATCTCCTCCATGAATCTCCATGAATCACCATGAATCTCCTTCATCAATCTCCACGAATCTCCATGAATCTCCATGAATCTCCATGTATCTCCATGAATCTCCATGAATATCCATGAATCTTCATGAATCTCCTCCATGAATCTTCTTGAATCTTCATGAATCTCCATGCATCTCCATGAATCTCCATGAATCTCCATGAACCTCCTCCATGAATCTCCATGAATCTCCATGAATATCCTCCATGAATCTCCATGAATCTCCATGAATCTCCATGAATCTCCTTCATCAATCTCCACGAATCTCCATGAATCTACATGAATCTCCATGAATCTCCATGAATCTCCATGAATATCCATGAATATCCATGAATCTCCATGAATCTTCATGAATCTCCATGTATCTCCATGAATCTACATGAATCTCCATGAATCTCCATGAATCTCCTCGATGAATCTCCATGAATCTTCATGAATCTCCTGATCCATGAACCTCTATGAATCTCCATGAATCTCCATGAATATCCTCTATGAATCTCCATGTATCTCCATGAATGTCCATGAATCTCGTCCATGAATCTTCTGTATGAATCTCCTTGAATCTCCATGAATCTCCCTGAAACTCCTTCATCAATCTCCACGAATCTCCATGAATCTCCATGATTCTCCATGAATCTCCATGAATCTCCTCCATGAATCTCCATGAATCTCCAAGAATCTCCTCCATGAATCTCCATGAATCTCCATGAATCTACATGAATCTCCATGAATATCCACGAATCTTCATGAATCTCCTGATCCATGAACCTCTATGAATCTCCATGAATCTCCATGAAGATCCTCCATGAATCTCCATGAATCTCCATGAATGTCCATGAATCTCCTCCATGAATTTCCTGTATGAATCTCCATGAATCTCCATGCATCTCCATGAATCTCCATGAATCTCCATGAACCTCCTCCATGAATCTCCATGAATCTCCATGAATCTACATGAATATCCATGAATCTCCATGAATCTCCTCCATGAATCTCCATGAATCACCTCCATGAATCTCCATGAATCTCCATGACTCTAAATGAATCTCCTTGAATCTCCATGAATCTCCATAAATCTCCAAGAATCTCCGTGAATCTCCATGAATCTCCATGAATCTCCATGAATCTCCTCCATGAATCTCCATGAATCTCCAAGAATCTCCTCCATGAATCTCCATGAATCTCCATGAATCTCCATGTATCTCCATGAATCTACATGAATCTCCATGAATCTCAATGAACCTCCTCGATGAATCTCCATGAATCTCCATGAATATCCATGAATCTCCATGAATCTCCATGAATCTCCATGTATCTCCATGAATCTACATGAATCTCCATGAATCTCCATGAATCTCCTCGATGAATCTTCATGAATCTTCATGCATCTCCTGATCCATGAACCTCTATGAATCTCCATGAATCTCCATGAATATCCTCCATGAATCTCC